>JAVJGI010000037.1:9875329-9921299 GCA_035590275.1 Ibycter americanus
GACGCGGGGGCAGGGGAGAGGAAAACACAAAACATAGGCACCTATAATTTTATTGCCAAAGCCAACTCCCGTGAGCGAACCAACCTGACCGCCACCGAGGCGGGAGGCGGCTCGGGCATGGCACGGGCAGCGCTGCCGGGCAGCCTCACGGGGGGATGCACGATGGCAGGGGAAGGGGCAGGGGACAGACAGGCCCGGGCAGCCCCGCTCAGCGCCCCCAGGCTGGACCGGAGGGTCCCCCCGAGCGCTCCTGGGGTTTCGCTCCAGCTGAGCAGCCGGGATGGCAGCCCTTCCCGCTGCCTGCCTGCTTCCTGCTGGTGGGAAGGGGCACGGCTCACCTGCGGGCCGCAGGCAGGGCAGGGGCGCGCTGCAGCGCTCCCGCAGAGACCATCCCGCTCCCCACCCCCCCGAGGGGAGGCCAAGCTCAAGTCCCAGGCTGCCCCACAAGTGACAGACTGGGAAAGGGGCCCACTGCACTCTCCATCCCCTACATCAAATTATTTTCTACCCAGCTTCATGCACCCTGCCCACATGCTTTCATATCCAACTGCCTTCTAAACAGTAACTAATATCTTACAATTCTCCACATCCATTTTATAAATATAAATCCCAAACGCAGATACCCACTGAGCAAACAAGTACATACGTTGGTATTGCAAAGACAAGACCAAAGCTATGTTCATCTTTACTCCAGTTTTCCACAAGACCAGTCACACCCTGAACTTCCCTGCATGCCAGCAAGTCTCGGGGACTTGGTGTTGGCAAAGTTTGAAATGACCCTTGCTTGGGGGGGGCCCATCCTGACAGCCGTGCCCCAGCCGGCTCACACAGCTGGTCACAGCAGCCAGCTCTGCTGCCACAGAGACCAGGCTCCAGTGGACCCTCAGAAGCATCTCCGCAAGCTTCCTGAGAAGTAAGAGACAAGCACAAGATTATAAATTAGATCAGTGGCAGAGCAGCTAATGTAATCAGCAATTTTTGCCGTTTTAAGGAGTATGCCATTGTTTTATAAGCACTATTGGGTTAAAAACGTTGCTGAGGAAAAGCTGTGGAACTGTTATCAGTGAAAGTCAAATGTGACAGACTTCATCATCTTAGCTTGAGCTTCACTGCAATAGTCGTGTTTGCATCATGTGTCTTGCGGGCCCCCAAAAGGGAGGGAGCTCTGGCAAGGCTGCGCCGCTGACAGTCTGCACTTGCACCCAGCAAAACCCAAAGCACTGCTCCTCTCCCTGCTGCGGGCAGGCAGGTGCATGCAGCGTTTCCTTTCTAGCATCTCAGTTTTCTCCACAAACGGACTCAAACATGCTGCTTTGGGCCTTAAGCTTTAAAATAATATGAGTCAGGCCCCTGTTTCTTATTTTAGCTTCGTTGTTGGTTTTAAAAGCCCCATTCAGAAATCATAATTTGTGGCCGATACTTTGAACCAACAGAGTGAGTGAACCAACAGAGTGAGTGAGTGAGTGAGAGAGAGAGAGGGGGAGAGGAGGAGAGGGGGAGAGGGGGAGAGAGAGAGAGAGTTTGGTGGGGTTTTTTGGTGGTTTTTGGTTTTTTTTTTTTAATTACTGTTAATAAACATAAAAGCCTAGTCTGCCACCTAATCACTTTCAATAACTCACCTATTTTTGGTGTTTTGAGCTTGAACTATTAAACTGAACTAAATGACTTACTAAAAGGATTCTGCACCGCGGCTTGCAGGAGTGGCCAGTTCTGCTCCCTGTTTGCAAAGGGGGGCCTGGTGGGTGCCAGCCGGCTGCCCCCACACCGACAGGGTCTGCAACAGCACTTGCTCTTACCCAGCAGAAAGAAAAAAAACCCTTCTCAGCTATTAATGCCTTCACTGTCTTGAAGTAGACCCTTTCCAATTCTTCAGAAACTAGCAAAAGCTGCACAAAATAGTTCCTGAGAAGGCTTTCAGAGCTCATTCTAGCAAAGATAAGGGGTGGGAGATCCTGCATGAGCAAGCCAACCGGCTGTTCCCATGAAGGGCAATAGCAGAGATAATCCCTCTTCCCAGAAGTTGCATGTTTTGGCACCCAGAGCTCCCCAAACACTCCACGCCCTCAGCTGCACAAGAAAGTTTGTGCATGAGCTGGCTTTTTGCAGTCAGGTTTCAAACCATCCAAGGACATGCCCGAGTGTCACCGTTGGCGGACACCTACCGAGACTCCCCTGGCGCCCAGCACCAAACACGCTGCCTGCTGCCAGAGGGGCTGGCGGGAGGGTGCCTTCCCCACCCCTCTCCCCAGGGACACAGCACGCTCCACTGCCAGCGGCCACGCTTGGCCCCACTCCACCTCAATGCACAGCAGGCGGAGGGAGAGCCGGCCGAGCCCACCGCCCGCCACCGTGGCTGCAGACCATGGGAGCGAAGGGCTGCGGCAGCGTGCGGGGTGGCACGTGGCCCTGTCGTGTGTGGCTGCCAGCAGCTGGGAGCAAGGAGTCAGCTCAGGGGCAAGCACAAGCATGAGGCTGGCCCAGCTCCGGCTTCAAATAGCAAAGGGTTCATTTACCTGAACTGCCAGGAATAGAAAGTTCAGCTGCCCTCAGCGTGACCTTTTTTACAGTTACGGTGGAAAATACAGCTGCGGCTCCCAGCACCTGCAACAGCTCAGGACAGGGATAAGATCATCAGCAAGGCCTCCTAGCCCTGTTCACCATCACTCTGCTCCGCAGCCTGCTACAAAGGGCTGGCTGAGCACGGGTCAGGCTCCGGTTTTGCTGAGGACGCTGCAGGCTACGAGGCCTCCCAGCCCTTCCCCTGCCCATCTTGCTCTACAGGACCAGACCTGGCTTTTCAGCAAGGTGATCCTGGTGGGTGGCTTAGGTGGTTGTCCACGTTGAGATTTAAAGGAGGAGGTGGTCTGCCAGAGCATCCCCTGATGAAGGCACAAACGCCTGGCCCCCTTGGGCGGCTGCTGCTCCTGTGGTTGAGACTGAGCGGCTGTGTGTGAAAGCGCAAGGCTGAAAATGCTGTACAACCAAGGGAGCTGCTGGGGTTGCACCAAAATGGTCGGACTTCCCCCCTGTTCCTTCAGGTTCAGCAGCAGAGAGCAGGGTAGGGGCATCCCAGCCTCATCCTTTCTCTTTCAAACCAACATACATCCCATGCTAACCTCGGTAGCCAAAGGCTTCGTGTGCGCTCTATATGCAAAGGGAGATATGAAGTCAATGAGAAAGACGTGGAGAAGCAGTAATGAGGGCCTGATCAGTGCTCTGCTCCAAAGGCAGGGCTCAGCAGCCAGGCTGCAGCTGCCCTGAGCCGCCCTGTCGTTCCTGTTCCCAAAGGAAGAGTGGCAGGACTGTGGCCATGGTGGGTCAGGCAAGAGAGACTGAGGCCAGTGGTCTACAGCTGCAGAGGCAAAAGGTAACTGAACCGCAACCCTTGTGAGACAGCACAGAAACCTTTTCTGCTGAGAATACTCCATTCAATCCAAAGAAAACGCTATTTTTCCACAAAACAACAAGAATGAAATCACAGTTTTCTATCCAGAAAATGTTAATGGAAAATTTGTGCCCAGCTATGCTGTTGAATACAGATTGGAGATACCTGGATTTCTGAGGAAAGGAAGGTCAAGTCATTTTCACAGTGTGAAAAATGAAGCTAGCAGAGTTCATATTTCTCTGTGAAGCAATGATTGATTTTTCCTTCTGTGTCTTATTCATACTGCACTAAACATGTATGGAGAACAAACTTATAACACCTTAGATAAAGCACACAGATTACATTAATACATTGAAAATTAAGTTAACATTAGCATCTGTTTGAAGGTAGCACAAGAACATTTAGCCCAACTCTATGAGAACAGGACATTGGCATGAGTACATAAATCTTATCCTAAAGCTGCTATATCAGAAAAAATATAATCACCATTGAGGTGTGCATATATAAAGTAGGAACCCATCATGTGCTGCCTCTGTGGCTATATTTCCTGCTTGGAAGTACATACGATTTTTAGTTACTGAAAGTATGTTGTTGCTCAGTTTCAAGTGCATATGTATAGGTAATCTTTATTTTCCTGCCATCTTAATTGTAATTATCATCTCTGTGCTGCCTGGATAATTTATTTAACTGTGCAGAGCTATTCTCTTATTAGCGTTGTTACTTCTATTTTATGAAACAAGAATAATTTAATACAATAATCACTTCTGAAAATACGTTGATAAAGTTTTCTTATTGTGAGAAGGAGGAGTGTTCTCACATCCTGCTGAATAATCCTTCCTTCAGTAAGTTTTTCTAGAGCCCTTTAGGGAACACAGTGTTTTGGTATTATTATTATATTAGGGTTCACAATGGCAAGCTCTTACGTGAAGAGGTTACGTTAAAATGTGTCCATGGCCAGTTGCAAGGACACGCTGCATTTCATCATGCTTTGCTCATATAAGGTGGGCAGTGGATGTTATAAGGTCCCACAACAGTCAGATGTGGATTGGTCACAGGGGATTTCAGCTCCCTCTTTTGGTACCTCTCCACACGTTGACCACATGACAGCAAAAGCCCCAGGGATGCCACTCAGGTGGTGAGAAAGTCCTTCCTAATACATGTTGCAAACTAATGCTTTCAAGAGGTGCACACAGATAACCCAGCAATCACGTTAGAAGTATTGTGGGGCTTAAACCGTGACACTGTGTGTCCTGACCGAGGTACAGCTTCCCTGTGATGTTTTGCCACTGTCAGAAAAAAAATCAAGGGCAAAGGCAGCAATAATAACGAGATTCCTATTTATTACTGTCACTCTGCATGTTAGCCAGGTAACTCTGAAGACAGTCAGAGTAGCCTAAATTGTCAAAACTAGGCAAGACAGACACTGTACTCAAAAGCTATGAGAAAGTCACTTTTCAGAAACAAGTAACATAAAAGATCTATTGGAAAACAAATGCAAATCGATTGTGAAAAATCAAGGGGAAGGATTACACAACTAGGAATTCGGAGGGCACCAGTGGTCAAAAGTACAAAAGATCTATGAAAAAAAAATAAAATTCGACTTTCAAACAGACATTAATTAATTAGGATCAGCACAATTTGATTCTTCTCTCCCACCTACCCCCCTCTTTTTCCTTTCTTTGTTTTGAAGTTTATGATCAATACTTTGTTTTGCAGGTTTTAAAGCAGCCGGATATTTTCTTCTCAGACTTAAGGAAGAAAATTTTATTTCATGTTTACCAACTGATTGTAAAAGATGGGCCAAAGTGAGCAGCTAAAGAGGCGGCCATCTGTTGCAATCCTTTCCTTTAACCAAACCAATTGCTTACAGCCCTAGCATGGCTCTTACCCTCTCCTAGCCTGGCACACAGAAGCAATCCCTGTAGTAGCTTTTTAACTGATTGCATGACCATATGTTCCTTATGAGTGGAACCAAAGTCAACACACAGCGTAAAACAAAACTACTGTACCAACTTTGAAACACAAACACAGCCAGAAAATTGAAGTGCAAAAGCATGGTAAAAAAGGCTTTTCACATCAAGTTGCCTTCTTTCTGCCATGTTGCTTTCAAAAGACAGAAGCACTTTACAGCAACGATGTCTGTATATAAGCTGCTGAAGTACTGTCTTGTCTTCAGTGATTTTTATGATGATATTCTCTAATGCACTTTGCAGAAACATACGACTAGGCAAAGCTTCCTTTTTATGAAGGAAACAAAAAGACTAGTATACGGAGGATAGCATTAGCGCAGAGGTGGAATATGAGACAAGAAAAGTTGATCTCTTGTTCCCTTTCTCTCCCGCTCCCCACTCCATTTCTTCTGTTATTCTGGTAAAATCACTCTTATGTTCATCCTCTTCAGCCTCAATTGCCTGGTCACGCTATGTTAGGAAAAATAGACTTTCCTGTCTTCTACTAATATTAGAGCATGGTATCTCTAACAAATATGTTGAGAGCAGATCCTGTAGCCATTCAGGATTAAGGAAGCAACATAATCCAAGCAACAGCTTGAGTATTTGTCTAGATGTCCAATGCCAAACAAAGGAATTTGATGATAAACGCAAAGCATGAAAGTGCAAATAGCATCCACGTATACAATGAAGAATACAATGAAGTAGTCAGACAAAAATAACATTGAGTTAAGGAGAGACTTTCTCCCAAGAGAAGGTTAAGAAATACTGACAAATGTTTCTTTTCTGGTAAAAAGCATTAATAAATTATGTCAACTTAATTGCAGGATCACTGTGTTTTCACAAATGCATACCCAGCTGAAGGTATCTGGGATTTTTGTTCACAGATTTGATCAATTTCACAGGATTTTGGGAGCCTTTTACTGGTTCATGGAGAGGCCAGTAGACTTCTTCCCAGCTGTGCTGTGAGAAAAACAGCAGTGTCTGCTTTCCATGGGCAGACGCAGCCAGTCATCCAGACACTTTGGTCATTAACAGAGGGATCCTATAAACTTATTACATCCTATTTTGCTATGATGTACCAAGTGTTATGGTATGGAATATACCTTTACAGTACCACCTCACATATCCATTCTCTGGCAAGCACAGAGCACTGCATGAAAGTTAGTGGGTTTGGGTGTTCACACACACATACCAGCTTTTTACAAGAAACAAAAGCCAGTTCTGACTTGAGAAAAAGATATTCAGGCTCACCTATAAGACAACGATAGAGAAGCCTCACCAGTCAAACTCCATCCAAGCCCTAGAAGACCTGGTGAAACTGATACTCCATACAGAAATAGCGTTAGGATTAGAGCGTCCAAGATGGTTCATCAAAGGCCTTGGAGAGGTCTTGGAAAGGTTCAGCTGAGAACAGTGGAAGACCATTGCAGCCATTTCATTCAAGAGGTGAACGTCTGGCATATTTATTTCATAAAGTGAGAACCAGGATCACAAACAAATAGCTAGAATGAGCATTATTCAGCCTTTTTCCTGGCAACCAGCATAAATGACTGTGTCTTGCTTTTCTGGGAAACCTGCCAGGTGAGCTTTGAAAGGATGGTAGTGCTGACGGCAAAGTCTAGAGGGTTCGCTCCATACGCTAACCAGAGGTCTGTTAAAATAATCAGGAGGAGGAGGCAGAGGCCTTCATCCTACGCAAGAGAAGATGGTCAGAGCATAATGGCATTGCTGGGGGGAAACGGAGAAGGCTATTAAGCTCACTGGGGCATGGACTCTCTTTTACCGTGTGTTTGTATTGCTCCAGCACTGAGGCACCCCAGAGTATAGTCTTTAAAAGTGGTTAAATGACTTATGCTCTTAAAATCTATTTCCAAAAGTGGGTAGCATAACTTCCATTTAGTCCCATCATTAGGCCACCTGGGGTGCAATTCTGCTCCCACTTTCTTTTTACCCTTATCCTCGATGAAAAACTGCTGCCTCGTCACTTATCTGGTTCGCTTGTGATTCTGCTGTTCACAGTGGCTGTGCCTTGTGAGGCCATCTCCACTGCTAGAAGAGGTGGGTGGCATCAAATGGTGTTATCCCATTTTGTGATGTCACCACATTTACTGGAAATGAATTTCCGAGGAAAAGAGTGAATAACTGAACAGAATTCTTAAATCAGAATTAATCCAAGCTACATAATGAAGACCTGCCAAGTGAAAAATTTGCTACCGTGACTTACATATTGAACTGATTTAAATGACCTAATTTATGAAAATGCATTTTAGAATGCCTTTCTGTCATCGTGGAAAACTAGTCCTATAAGAGTCAGTAATCATCATCCTCGTGATAGTATTAATGTGAATTTTACTATTATATGGTATAGATTATTAGCTCTTTCATCCCTAAGGAAAACACTGACACTGACAAAGGGAGAATTTCACTTTGAGTGAAAAAGCCACACTTTGCAAGGAGTTTAGAAGCAGAATAGTATTTATGTAAATATAATGAGAAGATTATAGCTGATCTCCTTGACATTACTCTTCCATAAAGTGACGGAAACATTAGAAATTTATCTAGGACTACGCTAAAATAACTAAATATTGAAAGGAAACCTTACAGCTGGCTACACTGAGGGGATACTTGCAGAGCCTTTTGTCCACTCTGTTAGGAATAGAAACCTCTTTGTGTATTATAGGTGACTGAAACCAAACAGTGCTTATTACAGATAACAGTGCCAACCTCCGTACGGACCTGCTTGACAGAAGAGTTGACCTAAGTGATTATAGACCCTTCTGTTGCTTGTTCACTATCTTCTAATTTTGAAGGCCCAGAAATAACAATTGAGGCCAATGATGCATCTCCTCAATGCAACTGAAACATGATATACTCACAAATACCACATTTATTTATTTTTTTAGAGGTAGAAGGACAATATTGCACTACTAAATCCAGCTACAAGAGCAAGTCACCATGTCAGTGGTGATACTTGCAAATTAATTTTAGGCACCTACTAGATATCACAAAAAAAAGAAGTCAATCAAGAGCAGAACAGCCAACTACAGCCTAAGGATATTGAAAATACAGAATAATATATATCACCCCAACTGTAACCTTAAAACTGCATGACAGATCAGTTGTTGGAAGAAAAAGTCAACCACAGATTAATGTAATCAAGTGACTAATTACTTGACTGAGAAAAATTAGTATCCTATGCATGGAAAGATTTCTTTTTGGATTACAGTGACAAATGCTTCCTGATCTTCCTAAGACCTGCACGCATTTACTGATAGTTCATTCAACAGGCCTTAGAAGAGGCAAAGATTTTATTAAGTAGGTGCTTGAAATCACATCGGTATTTTTAGAGGAAAAATCAAAACAGTTCCTTTGGTCCTGGTTTGTGCTTTTAAGAATGTGGTTTCAGGCATAAACATTTTAAAAATCAAGGCAAGAGCCATTGGGAAGGCTGTACACAAGAGAAGTTTGTAAGCAGAAACAAGTAAATAAATGAATTAAAGCATGCCTACCTAGGTCAGGACAGCTGCTACACCTTTCTGCACATTATTTTTTTAAAAAAATCATTATTTTAGACATTCTTTCTGATAAAAGTGCTTTACACCTCTCACTTTTCTTATAATAGCAAAGCCATGAAGTAGCCATGAACTACTAAGTGCTACTGCCATTATGCAACATGAGAGTGTAATTTTGGTGGTCTGCTCAGGCCTTCAATTTCCAAAATCCAGTTTTATCACATAACATTGCCTGATAACTGGGTTCCATTTTCCTTGGTCAAAACACAGAACTATCTGAATGTATTTTAGAATTGGTTATGTTAACCTGTACTTTGAGAGCAGTCACAGTATTAAATGATAGATACCCATTAAAAGGAACAAGTTTGAGTCATTGAATCCTTTATACAACACTTTTGTAAAAATTTAAACATCATTTTGAGAAGTACAACACGTACCCGTCCAGTGATATCTGTCATTACTCATTTTTCATATACTCAATGTGATTATTCATTACTCAAAAATGACATAGTTAAATGCTAAGTCTTGCTAAAATATTGATCATAATATGTAGGGGCATATAATTTATCTGAATCAAGTGAAATATGTTTTCCTCAGCAAGATGATGAAAGCTTGTCTCATTACAGCATTATTTCTACTGAAGTTTCCACCATTAGTTAGTTTAATGACTCTGTGAACATTTTAATTGAGAAGATCCCTGTGTAAGTTGCTCATTCAAGACACATGGATGGGTTTAGATTTGGGAATGAGAGAAATGTGCAGTCAGCTGTGCTCAGCCTGAGAGTGCAGGGAGAAGGCAGAGAACCAGATACAACAAAATACCCAGATCAGGAGAGACAAAAGGAATTGAAGGGGAAAAAGCAATGCGTTACAAGCTATGAGACGTGAAAGGACGTAACTTGCTGGTGAGAATACTTGGGCTGGCAATGTGTTGTACAAACACCAGTTTGCCTAAATCAGTCTCACCTCCCCCTGCCCCACCCCCCCAAAAAAAAAAAAAAAAATCCACTGAGGCCAGTGGAAAACTACACTGACCTTTGAGAATCAAGCCTGATTAGAAAAGGTAAACATTGCTATTACGAGCCTTGGTTACACTCTGAATATCTGCTTTGTAAAGGAGAACAAATGAACCAGCAATCTTGCATCATCCCCTACCTGCCCACAATGATTCACATACATTCAGAGGAAAAATCACAGTAAACCACAGTTTAATATCAGCTACATGTAGATGATCAGCACATCTGTTCAAATGGCGCTCTGCTGTCCTCCCTGAGGCTGTGAGCTGGGTCGTTATCAGCTCTTCCATGAAGTCTGGTATTGATGTCACGCTACTGACAGCAAAGCACCGATATCAACACATTTTGTAGCTAATCTTATTCTTGTTACTGATAAATTAAGGAAGGTGTTCCTGCAGGAGGCTATGCTCCCACTGTATTAGTGGCATAGAAGTGGGATCGTTCCCACCTGTGCGTGCACTTCTTTGGAAATAGAGTAATTAGGAGAAAAACGGACACAAGTAACATTCTTACTTAATCAGAAAAATATACTGGGGATGGAGACATTTTTGTTTCTGCTTCCCAGCTACTGAAACAGAAGCCAAGAAGAGCCTGAGTGATTTGCCTGAAGTCACATATTTCTACATATTTTAGTCTGGATGTCAGATCGTAAGACTAAACTATTCAGTCTCCTTTCAGTTGCTGCTGATATCAGGAAACCCCACAGGATTTATGCTTTTAACGCCCCCAAGTTACTTCAGAACACACAAGACATGGAATTTTAGGGATCTTGAAGTGCAGTCTACCTTCTTCAGTCATTTACTCTCCTTAATTGAAAGATCTTTAACTTGGGACCATATCTTTTTGTAGCTATCTACAGTATGCAGCATCAGTCCTTGATCCTGGCTGTATTCTTGGAAAGCTGCAATTACTGAACATGAGAACTAGTGTCTTTTTGTAGCAACTGTTCCAGGGCACATACAGCTGATTGAAAGCAAGCAAGTTACTGAGGCATAACTAGTTACTGTCACACACACGAAAAAAAGAAAAAAAAAAGACCAAAAAAGAGGTACTTGGAAACACCGTAACAGGGTCAACAACTCAAACATCTTGCATGTAATTTTGTGCTATATGCACCACAGATTATGGTCTCCTTCTGAGGGCTATTACAGGACAGCCTCAGATATTATGTAGTCAAGTTATGAGTCCAGGGCAAAATATACATTTGCCTTCAGCAAGTGGTTACCCAGGGAAATGCAGTGGGACTAGTTGATCCAGCCAGCAAAATCTGTGTGAGGTTCAACCAAGCTCAGTGCTGGGTCCTGCACTTGGGTCACACCAGCCCCACACAGCGCCGCAGGCTGCGGGAAGGGTGACAAGATGAAACAGCCTCGAGTTGTGCCAAGGCAGTTTAGATTGGATATCAGGAAAAATTTCTTCACCAAAAGGGTTGTCAAGCGCTGGAACACGCTGCCCAGGGAAGTGGCTGAGTCACCATCCCTGGAGGGATTTAAAAGACATGTAGATGTGGCACTTAGGGACATGGTTTAGTGGTGGACTTGGCAGCCCTGGGTTAATGGTTGGACTGGATCTTAAAGATCTTTTCCAACCTGAATGATTCTATTCCTTGGAAGCATTGCTGCCACAATGCATCTCTCATTTATGAATAGGAATAGCAGAGAAAAGCATAGCAGTTTAAAAATGCATTTCTATTAGGAAAAAAATGAAAGAGGATGAATCTCTGAATATTTCTCAGAATGCCGTTGTATTAGATGCTTCCAAACTTGGAAAGCTTAAGTCTAGAAAAGAAAAAAAAATTAAACATGATAAGATTCATTCTAAACAATCTCACATTTTACATAAAATGAAGTGTTTGACATAAACACTTCACGAGCAAGATGATTTACATGATTTTCACTTTGTTTCTGATTATTGGAAATAAAAACATATAATCCTGCATTCATTTCTTACTTGTTCCATAGCACCTTTGCTAAACCTTTCTATGAAATCATACACATGCAAGATCAAAACAGAGATGGGAAGTAGAATGTGCTTCATTATGGCAAGTACAGCTCATATGCTCCTCCACAACACAATTTATTAGTATCTAATAGAATTGTAATGTTTCTCATTCTCCATTTTTACAGCTGCATCAAAATATTAAAGTGTGAATTGCAATTAAACTCACACAGTGCTCTTAGCATAATTTCCCTTGTATTAATACTTAGCAAACCAAGTTATTGGTGTAATATTACTCTTGATACTGGTTGTCGTAAAGGGATAAAGCCTCCAAATAGTAATAAAGTATATTTTACTGTAGAGAGAGCAACAGTACAAAAAAACATTATGCTACCGAAGTTGTTAATTTCTGTGGAAGGGGGTGGGGAGAGGAAGGCTTTTGACTCCTTAAATTATAGTTTGCAGGTTAGTACACTGACTCACTTAATCTCTCTGAACAGGTAATTTACTTACTTTCTGAAAGCACCCATGTGCAAGGAAATGCTAGTGCACTCCAAGGATGATTCTAAGACTGATTGCTTTGCTCTAGCCACCAATAATGGTAGGTATTCTGCTAAGCTTTGTTTTACATGTGTCTAAAATATTTAAAGATTTTAGAGGGGAAAAAAAATGGAGGGGTAATAGTAGTTTCAGATAAGCAGACCAAACACTCATAACTGAGGTTGACTGAAACATTTTGAAGCAGAAGGGCTAAACTACTACTTGCAAATGGCAATAGGTAGACCAACTAGGGACAGAGCAATTGCAGGTGTGATATATTATCCATTAGGAAGTTCAGAAGTCACATTTCGTATTTTCCAGCTGCTCCTTAGATTTTCAGTTGGCTGTAGCTATTTGTGGTTTATAGCTCAGAACTGAGTTCTGCAAGAACACGCTCATGGAAGAAACGGAGCGCTTTAGTGCTTGCTTATGAAGGGAAAAAACAACAACAAAGCAGCTGTATTAAATGCCATTAAGTGGACATGACTTTGGTAGGATTGCCTGGGCTGGATAGTTCTGTAAAAACATCTGGGAGTAGAACTTCAAGGTTTAAGTTGCTGCTGTCTCTTTTAAAAGCAAACTATTTCATACTTGAAGTGCTGACCCATAGCGTAATCAGAGGTGGAGCTGCAGTGTGGGTCAACATGTTTGATCAGATTTGCGTGGTTACTCAAGAGCTGGAAGCAGCAAAGACTTGGCCATGCGGGCTGCAACCTGAAGCCTGGTGACCTTGTGGAGTCTGTCCTGTAAATCACGTCATGAAAACAAAAGACCATTTTATTAAGTTCACAATGAAATCCCAGTCTCAAGGTGATGATGAAGGAGATTTTGAAAAAGATTATCTTGACTTATTTCAGACAGCCTTGTGGTTTTGCTAACATCCAGTATGTGTTATTGATAAAGGATCCTCTTAGCTGTTGCCCTCCAATTTGCAAAGTCATTTCTGTCAGCGTGGATTTCTCTCCCTTCCAGATGAGAAATCCCTTTGCACCAGGATGAAAGACTGTTGGGTAGGGGAGGTGGTAATCTGAATAGTCTCCCCAGTCAGCCTAAGTGAGTCTTCTCTGTGCTCTCCCTGCAAAGCAGCCTGGCTGCACGGCAGCGATCTCCCCTTGGGCTGGGACACCTCTCAAGGTTGCTCTGCGAGGCAGAGAGACCTTTAACCAACCACAGGTCTTTGAATGAGTCTGATTTGAATTCTCTCTAAATTGCAGCTGTATGCACACCAGGTGACTCTCCCCTTGAGCAGGGACCCCTTTTTTTTTGTTTGAGATTCCTTACCTGAGACTAAGAGATCCTTCCTTAGCCAAGGAAAAGAGATCCCTTACCCACAACAGATCCTTGGTAAGTGACTGATAACATGCTGAATTAGTAATAATGAAATAAATACTTAATATTAATTATTACAAATTTTGCATAGATAATTCCATTAGACACACTGTTGTCGAAGTCTGAGACTGAGATTGGATCTAGCCACACCTAAGCTCCATCAGGAGTTAATAAAACTACTCTGAACCTCACAATTCAATGGGAGGGCCTCCTGTCTCCAGTCTCTGTGTAAATCATTCTAGCTCAATTCTAACTTCTTTTTCCTTTGTACATTTCATTCATGTAATAGAGTGAAACTTTCCATCGAACTTCGTCACACTTCTACAACCTTTTACTAAGACCACTGTTGCTAATACCTCCAGCAGTGATTCTTTAAGTGATCTAAATCACTCATTTGCAACAAACATGAGTCTATGTCACAGCCTGCAGAATTAACGCTGTGGTGTCTGTGATTTGCCGTGCCATTCATAAGTGCCAGGATTAACCGCATCATTTCAACGTGTCACACGTTTCATATTTTTCCTCCCCTTTCCTTCTCTCTCCCTTATATTTTATCTCCCAGAAGTTTAATCCCTCCTGCTTAAGCCACCAGCTACCAGTATAAAGTACTTGAATATGATGAAAAGGCCATTAGTTGCCACCAGCCTGACCTCCCATCACAGGCTGCCTCCCTCCTCACTTGGCATGGGGAAGTTAATCTCCTAACTCTGTCCTTCTGTAGCCGGTACAATAATTGCTTCTGAACAATAGCAATGGTGACATTACTTTTGCTCGTGAGGCTAGGAGAACTTGGTGAGCTGAAGCCTACAAAAGTAGTACAGTGACATTCTGTATAAAAAGTCAGTTAAGTGTTCAAGAGTCTAATCCAAAGTCTATTTAAGTTCAGTAGAAGTTTCAAATGTGGCCCCTAATATCTTAAGTGCATCTTAGACGTCAGGCACCCAGGACTGTGGCAAGGTTTATTCATCTAAGTCTGGCTGAAAGTAGAATTCGCCATTCCCTCCTCTATTCCTCACGGCACATTTCCTAGTGGTATAATTTACAGGAAAATGATCAAAATATCATTAAGAAATGTCAGTACTCTCAGTCAAGCTCCTTTCAGAAATATAAGCAGTGTGTGGCAGGCATAATAAAGTCATGATTAGGAGTGTCCTTTAAGTCACAGGAAAGGGAGGCAGAGTAGATGTGCCCTATTCCATATCTGAACAGGCTCTTTGCATGACTGTGAGCAAGTACATAACTAGCAAATGCCCAGGCATAACTCAATTCTTTAATGCCTGTAAAGATATTAGTACTTCTGCACTACCCAGCAATAGCAATAACAGCATCATTTTCTCCTTGCACATGGGAAGCCACTGACGAGCCAGCCCAGATAAGCACACTGCAGAAGCCACTTCCCTGCTCAGCCTAGCTTCAGGGCCGAGCAGAGGCAAAGCAGCAGCTGAACCACGGAGTGCGAGAAAGGAGGCTGATGTGATCTTTGACATTAACAACAGACAGTTACCCCAGAGTTAGATTTGGTTTTACCCTGGGAAATGAAGAATGATGAGGAGGGGGCAAAGGACCTAGAAGAAAGACACCAGAGCAAGAGCCGTAATGCTAAAGAAATGAGTTCTGCATGAGCACCACCAGTTCTCCTCAGCCTCCTCCCAGCTGTGTTTCTGCTAGCAAGCCTATGTCCACAAACCAAGGCAGAGACATATGTGAAAGGTGATCCATTTGTCCTATGATAACATTACTCTAATTAGCCATATATCCTTGGCAGCTAGGACTACATCTGGAAAGAAAAAGGCATTCTTCATTGCTTGCTCTTTTCCTACAAAGAAATAACAACATGGCCTCTTTAGAAGATGTGCTGAAGTGAATTTGAATAACACCAGGAGTTCTGTGAAACAGTGTTTAATAGTGAGTTCAAGAGCAACTGAGAAAAAAAAATGCCCAAATAATCAAGCACATCTCTGTACGTAGCACTAGGTTTTTGTGTTGACTGCTTCCTTCACATTTTGAAGGAAGAAGCCCATGAGACAACAGAAAGGGGTAGGCACTTTCTGGCATTATTCCAGGGAGTTGCTGGCTCACTTCCAGAAAGGACACTCCCAGAACAGGTATTTCTATTCTAGAACAAAAGTGTGTCATTTTGGATTCCTTAGCCTTTTTAGAAACAATAGCTCACCTGTTCTATTTGGCAGACACTGCCAAATTCACTTCTCTGAGTAGACACCCCCTTTATTGTAAGGGACATATTTTTAGATCCAGGTAGAATGTTATGTGACCAATCTAGACATGAATTAGAGGAAAATGTGTGCGTTTCAAAGTACTGAGTATACAAAGCACCTGTCAGAGATGCTGTGGAGTTTGAGATCTTAACTGCAGTCCCAGCCCAGGACCAGTGGATGGAGAGATATATAAACTTCAGTTTAGCTTGTGGCAACACCACCACGTATATGTATATATCATGTCAGTCACAAAAGAGGTAGCCAGGAGTGTTTTGGGCAAGGAAGCTCCTGATCTTCAGGCACTGTAAAGGAATGGGGTCAATCCTATCAAAGGGTTCTCTGTGAGCCTGTTTCTTTCTCAAAAGAAGCCGTGCAGATCCTAAATTCACCTACGTCTAGGCTGCCAGATTTGAGGCAGATACCAGATTGTTTTACTTCCTAAGTTTGGACATAGCAAACAAAAAGAAAACCCCAAACCGCAAGATAACACACATGGGAGCTGTGAACTTTTCTTAAAGCTGAAATGATTCTTTCATGAAACAAAATATTGCTGTTAGCCCACTCTTGCTGTAAATATAATCAGTGCCAAAAGGTACATTGGCTTTCCTAGCCCCATTTGTCCAGCTCAGTCATAAAATGGTAAAGAAGCCAAAGCCTAGATGCCAGCTAAAACTGTGGTAAAGCCAAAGGTGAAGACTAGATTGTACTGTTCTACCTGGTGGAAAGAGTGCATAAAAGCACTCAAAAAGGATTTGACTTATAGTCAAGGTGACAGTATTTCTGAAATAAAAGATTGGAATACTTTCATAGTGACTTTTTTAGGGTCATAAAAAAGACAAAATACCCATTTACAAAAGATGCGTGCTGGTGGTGTTATTGCCAGCTCACAAGGCAATAGCTACACTTGCATATCACTTATAGCATAGGTTTATTTCCAGACACTCAGTGTTCTGGAGACATTGATCATACGCTGCCGAACAACTAACGTTAACATCCACTTTGAGCAAAGGAACAGCTTTAAATGTCTCCACTGATCCAACTTTTTTCTCTCTTCACTCCTCTGTTCAGCAGACAGAACACTGGACTGTTTATTCCTGGCAAACATGGAACAAATTCTTCTCAGCCTTGGAAAAAGAGCAGCTTGTAGTTATTAAAACAGAAAGAGAAGCAAAAGAAGAAAACTGGGTCACTGAGGTGTCAGAAAAAAAGAAATTGCTGGGATGTCATGAGAGAAAAGAAAAAGAGGAGGAAAAAAAAATAATATCAAGATTGTCCCAAGTTTTGTTACAGAAAAGACACGCTGAAAGGATCTTCAAAAGAAGGTAGGGATTACATTACAGTGCCATACCATGACTTCTCTGAGCTGCCAAAGGGCTGGCAAATCCAATAGCTCATGACCAGAAATAAAGCGCAATTATAGCTGGGCAATGGAAAATTGATACCTCGAAATGTATAAACCCTTATGCTGATGCCTCCCAGCAAAGAACAGAAGCTGGACTGGTGGGTTTCCAATGTAAACTTATATTGTCTGTTTAATTCTGCTTTTATTTAATGTCTCTGTCCTTTATGTGGCATTAACTTTAATGTAATATTGAAGGCTTTGCTTTTTAATAGCATCATAAGTGTAAATGTAATAGTTACATAATAATAATAATAAATCAAGAACGTACTAGAGTCATTGCAATAACTAATAATAATGTTAAGACACAGGCTGTGATGCATCTAAAGTTCAGTACCTTAGAGAGTTAATTAGTCCTAAGTTAATTGGCAATGATCTTATTTCTAGACAGGAAATGTAGCCGATTATCTTGTTCATGCTTAAACAAGTAACTGAGGTCACAACAAGACTTTTTTTTTTTGTATTATTGATTGATTTGTAATTTCTTAATTAATTTTGATTGACTTTTCAAGTATCTTGCTTCTTGACTTAATTCTTTGCTTCTAGGGAGATGGAGCTACCGACATGACTGGGGGTAAAGTCACAGTCACCATTTTAACTGCATGAAACGTAGTTTTCATAACTCTGCTGTAGTTTTAAGATGCCATACTACTACAGATAAAGCTTTTGTGGCAAAGTGCAAACTGACTTACTGTTTTCATGTCATGCCTACTTTTAGCTGTCATAAGGTACACAGTAGGATCAGAGATGCCAAATTGCATTTAGTCATTCAGACAAGCACTGCTATGTCATTTCATGTGTTCCTGTTAATTGTACAACCAGGACCATTTTATTGCTTCAGGAAATGATTACCTTTAAAAATAATAAATGGATAAATATATGAAAACCCGAACCCAGGTAACGTTTTCCAGATTAGAATTATGGGAAAGAAAACCAATCCTTTACAAGTCAACTTTGTTCCATCACAGCCTACTCAGCATCTTGAACCTTTTATAATTACAGGTGGCTTCTCCCCATATAGCCTTATCCAGAACCATCCCATAGTACACCCGTTATTACATGGACTTAAAAAATGAGCATAGTGTTAGACTTCAGTTCATGGGAAAGTACAAGCCAAAAAGGACCTCTAGCTCATGGCATCTCCAGTGAACAAATTCTTTAGCTGCAAAGCCACATAGCACTGGGTAAAATTAAAAACTCCTTTACCTTGCCTTCTGCCATTTTAGATCAGAATATAGGTACAGAGTAGTAAAACACCTGATGGGTGACAGTGCATGGGGATGGATCTGACTGGGAAAGTCAGAGTGGGGTGAATTGCGCAGTGGTGCCACTGCTGCCCCAGGTTCCCGTGCCCCTGTGGGAGAGCCCCCGCACCAGCACTGCTAACGCATCTCCTGCCAGCAGAGCCCCAGGGGCTGGACCCTACAAACAGGGCTTCGTTCCCTGTAGACTGGTTTGGGTAAGCTAGATGGTCTGTAAGATGCCCTGTAAGAGGGAAGATTAACCCAGAGATAATTAAAGGCCACAAATGATATGCAGGAAATTAATTTCTGATGGTATCAGAGGGGATGAATTGGCTCCAGGAGGACAAAGTTCGAACTGAGTTAAAGTAACAAGACTTTTTTTTAAAAACAGAAGTGCAAGTCGAAATGATAGCACTTTATAAAAGACCAAAGTGACGATACGACCATATTTTAAACCACCACAGCAGCAAACAGGATAAAATTGAGACTAGTTTTCTGCTGCAGATCCAGAACAGTCCCAGAATCATATAAACATTTTCCTTCTTTATCCCCCTCCCTGCTTCAAGTTCAGACTTTTTGTTTTCTTATTTAAGAAAACCCCTACTGTTCAGGAATTAATTGACAAACCCAGGATATTTTTTTTTTTTCTTCCTTTGTGTTAATGGACCTGTTGTCACTTAAACAAAATATTGTGGCAATTTAGAAATTATTCTTTATGTTGACGTAAAACTCTTCTACTTGATGATGTTTCATTCTATTGCTGGAGTTTCCTACTTCCTTCAAGGCCCACTTCAGTATCCCTTGAGTACCACTGTTTCATGTTATTATGATTTCAGACCATTGATTCGTAGCAAAACATTAATTTTCAGTTTTATCAGATATTCAGCGTTGAACATTGTACCAAGCATGCTGCCCTGTCCCCCTTTGTAGCTGGCTCAGTACTGCCCAGCATCACCAGTCTCTCCAATAACGGACGATGGAAGTTGTCCTTTGGATAAACACTTTCCTTGTAAGAATTACATGGGCTGATTTCCCACGCTTGCCTCCTCCTACAGAGTTACCACAAATGTCCTACATCAAACTGCTCCCAAAACTTGCAGCATTTAGGAGGCAGCCACCCCAGTACTGAGGGTGGACGTATATTCACGTATGCTGAGATCCAGTCCAGGGCCTCATTTGTGTTGCAGGTAGTTTCCCCTCCTGAGAACCACAGGACCGGTTCTAGTTTGGAACATGCGTTTTGCCACTATCTTATCTGGAAAGCAAGTCCATCCATTTAGGGAACTAAACCAAGATATGATGGCCCTAGTAGTGTTGTAGGAGTTTTCAGGAATAAACAAGAGAATTTTGTAAAGAAACACATTTTTTGTCCTGCTTTTCATCATTTTCCCTGCTCTTATGCTGTACCTGTCACAAGGGTGTCCTTGAAGTTTGAAAATCTGCTATGAGGACTTATCCTTTCTTTCCAAACTGGGAGCCTAATTTTTTAAAGTGCTAGGGTGGATGCTTGTTTCAGTGGAAAACGAGAGTCCTTCTTCACCTGTTTTCTGAGCTTGTGGTACAAACCTTCCCTAGCAACTTGCTCCCTACCCACCTGACACAGGGAGAAACCCCCTACATCCAAATAGCAAGTCCATACCTCTCCCTACCCCCACTTCACTGGGAATTCGGCTTTTCCTGTAGTTCAAAGCAAATTAAGAGCCAATGTTTTGGGGTGGCCCTATTTGTAACTTCATTTTGTACTGAGACAACTCAACCTCCTTTTTCTAGGCTGGAAAATAAATCTTATACCACTCTCATGGTTTAAAAACCAAAAAAACTCAGAGTGATTTACACTTTTAAGAATAAAATATACTTTGAAAAAAGTAATAACGGTAATATCTTCTTCATGCTAGGTAAGACCTAGGACACACAGATGATGAGCAGTCATCAAGATTTTATTCTCATATTTATCGATCGAAAAATTCAATATATTAATATGTTTAACTCCCTTTAAGTAGACTGAAATAATTCCTTAAGTAGAATGACTGGAGCAAAATCTTTCTCAATTTTGTCCAGAGGCATAAAGGCTGATCTTGGGTATCCACGTGCCGTGCAACACAGCAAAGCGGAGCAGCCCAGGCTGGCACAGGGAGGCCAGGTCCCCAGGGACCCAGTTGCATGGGGGAGCACACGGGGTGACTGAGCAGTGCTCGTTAAGGTTTATTTGCTGTGAGAAAGCACTCTGCCAGCCCAGCCACACGATGCTGGTGTTTTCACTGGTGGAACTGGGAGCAGGTTTTGGCCCAGTCACTCCACCCTCCTTTGGATCAGGTTTAATTTAAGTCGCTGTTGCTCCCCACATACTATTTTAAGGTTATTTGGCCATTTGTATTCTTGAAGACAGGGGGGCTAGCAGAAGGTACTGCTGCTGGGAAACAAGCTAAAGCAGTATGAGAGAAGACAGTGCTGGGAAACTCTTCTGGGGACCTCTGCTCTCTGTGCCAGGCCAGCAGCTTGGGACAGCCTGAGTAAGACAATGAAATTGAAACTTCTGTTTTTATTATCCTGCCCTGAATTTTATGGTGTACCTCAGAATATATCATTAAGTTATGAAACTGTTATGCCACCATATTTTTTCTTTTTTTTCCTGGTTGATGCTCTGTGGAGAGAAAACTGCCAGTAGCATTTCTGTAGAGTAAACATCTCTCTTCTTGCCTAGTCAATATATCCTCAATTAAAAATATATTAACAGCCACAATCCTCAGCTGTGCTCATTTACACAAAAAGAGTGCCAAATGGTACAGAGCCTCCTGTGCCGCCTTTTCTGAACAGATATGAAATGCCTGGAGAGCACTGTAAAGATCTGGTTGTGTCCTGTACAACAGTGGATGCACTGATGCTAACCATTTCCAGTACGTTTTGGTTTGCTCCTGTTTTTCTTAATCCAAAATGGAACATTAAATAAAACAAATTAAAATTCTGATGGGGTACACAACATTAATAAAACTAATACCCTGCTCACAAACGCCATGCAATTTATGAGTAGTGTTCTCTGGGTAATGACCAAGACAAAACACAGAGGTACAGACAGACGCACAAGAAGTTAAAGCAGATCGGTCTAAGATCAATTCTGTTGTCAGCCATGTGGTATAACTGGGACAAGTCATTGCTCTTCGTATAAGCACAGGGAGGAAAGGCAGGATGATGAGGGTCATTTGACTTCATCAAGACAAAAATGTATAGGTAAACTCTTCATCAAGTACAAGCCGTTCCCAGCAATTACCATTTTACAAACTGTGGCAGCAATCTCATTTTGATCAGCCCTTCACTTGTGTTGTGCGTGAGGGAGACAGAAGCAGCACATGATCATTCTGCCAAAAATAAGTATTAACCAAAACACAAGATGTGCAGAAGACTCGTTGGCTGCAAGCGACGGTCTTGTTGATCAACTGGACAAGGTTACAAGTACCAAAACCCCAAACACATTGCTGCACCTGGGCATGAGAGCATCAGCAGCACACCCCGAGCGCCCAGGCTGGGGGGTCCCTGCTGGCAGCTCAGATCAAGAAACCTCTTTTGAAGTGACTCTGGATCAAACTGGGCCACGTCTCAGTTTAGTTTCCACAAAAGGAAGCCTGTTTGCCTACTCCGTGCTGGCTCCACAGCGCAAGCCAGGCATGAAGCCAACCTGCACCACGAATGCCCAAAGCCTGGACAACGCAGACACCAGGCCCTCAGCACCAGCTGTTTGCTCAGCCTTTGCTGCAGTAGTCATAAAGCTTCACGTGTATCGTGTGTGGGCAGAGAATTCAGCATGTGCATACAAGTATCCATTTCTACGCAGAGAAATATTTCTGGGTTTTAGGCTGGGGATTGTAGTCTTTTCGTAACTGTAACTTCTTTTAAATTAGATAGCTTTTTTCACTGCGGCGTTAACTTTCCAGCCTTTGTCTCACCACTCGTTTTCCTTTCTCCAGCCAAGACTCAACCAGTTCTCATCTCCCACCCTCTCTTGGTTATGGTTTGATGTTTTGTTTAATTTCAGCAGCTTCTCTGATTTCTTTGTTTGGTTGATGGTGTTTAGTTGGGGTATTTGGGGGTTTGCGTTTGGGTTTTTTTTGGGGGGGGAGGGGGAGGAATGTTAAGTTCATGAGTTCCTGATCTTCTTGTCCAACCCATTTCCCCCCCACCCAGTTTTTAGTTGTTATGGTCATATACAGCTGCCCTCTGCAAATTAATATTACCATTGCTACGCTTCAATACTTTGTATTTCCAGTCCCTTTAAACCTCTTACTTTAGAACACTGTTGTGCAATAACATATTGAATAAATGAGTAACCACTTCATACTGCTCTTGTATTTATGAATAACCAGAGAAATTTCTTTTTTTGGCAGTGAATGAAAAAGTAGATGTACTTTAAAGGCTCCTAAAATGTATTTTCAGTTGCTACCAGCTGAAATCAGAGACAAAATTACTTTTTTCTGCTTAAATATTTCATTGATTTTTCTTAGAACACTGTCCTCCCTCTTCTCAATCCAAGGCATGCGTGATGATTCCTGGCTATACTGTAAGGCATTCTGTATAGATCTAGACCTGATCAGAGTATGTATATAAAATGGGCCACAGTAATGTTAAATGCATTTTTAATGCATGTATTCTACCTGTATAGACTAGCACCCAGGAACTTCACAATAAAAGAACTGAATTTGACTCTCCCTGCCCAACGTGCCTGTCCACGAGTCCTGTGTCTGCAGTGCTAAATTACACCCACATTCCAGCTGCCCATGGCTTCAGACAGCCTATGCACATTAATTGTTCCATCCAGAAACAAAATTGAGGAAGGCATGTGGGAATGTGCATGGAGCGGGGGGCATAGTTATTGAAATTCATGTATCGCTCTGCTTGATTCCCCAAGCCACGCGCAGGAACGCTCAGCCATAGGCAGCTACATCACTGTCTCGGGGAGAGGGAAGAACTGGGGCAGAACTGTTCCACTGTGTGGTTTCACTGTTGGTCGCAGCTTTTCAGACATGCAAGGCATAAACCCAAGAACCTGGCCTGTTGGGTTTCAGTGCCTGCAAAGCCAGAATAAAATACACCCAGGAGCTACTGTGGGATTTGTGTACCAATTTATGTGCATTTAATCGGACACCCGATATTTTCTGAAGATTAAAAAAAAAATAAGTCTTATAAGTTCTCATCACATAAAAGCAAAATAAGCTTATTCATTCTTCCAAGCTGAGATCAGCTTCCCCCAGATGTGCCCAACAACCTGCCCAGCATTTTAGGGACAAACTTCTTTAGTTTCTCCAAAATAGAAACAGCAAAACATGAGCTTTTTCAAATCAAAAAAGAAACTTCTTACTGCACAGAAGGACCACACGCAACTACAGCGGCACCCATGTAAGTCTGCATGTATGCTTTGGTTCTCAGCAAAGCCATGCACAGCCCTTTGCTGATGTTGCTGCCTTAGAAGCATCAGTTATTTCAGCAGGAAGGTCTGTGCAGTTGCATCCCAGCATCAGGGCAGGCTTGAAAAGAAAAGTTCTTTTATTTCAAAAGCCCATTCCTTAATTGTTAGCAACTGATGTAAATCAGGAGCTCCATTCCAGTTGCTCCAGTGTAAAACCACTTCGATTTAGAGGGCAGATCCAAGTCTAATCTTTTGACTTGCCAAAGCACCTGGACTGCAGCTGGGCAGGCAGGCTTTTTGCACCGTTTGGGGCTGGAACAAGGAGAGCTGCATTTCATACAGCACCGCTGGTCATCTCACTGAGCCTGACCCCTCTGCACAGTATCTGACAGAATACAGCCCACAGGGAAGGATACAAGTACAACACATTTCTTTCTGGTTAGATTTGAGTTTTGCAAGTGCAGATAACTTTTTAATATTTTAAAATACATTTTGAATTACAATTGTAATTAGGCAAGGAGAGTTTTTCCCCATAATCACATGAAATGGCCCAAGCAATTTAGCGTTCCAATTTTCATATTCGTAGAGCAAATATTAGACTGTCCAGTTACATTATTGAACAATAGATAACAATCCTAGGTCATGCTGTATGTTCTTTTTAAGTAGATATGTAATATGGAAGATTAAAAAAGTATTCTTCTAGAATCACAGGGGGGGTTGTATAAAATTTTTATGGTTTAGAATTGTAATTCTAACTGGAGAAGGAGCCAAATTGTTTCTCAACATTTTCAAACTGATGCTTCCAGGACAGAGAATCCCTGAGCTGAGAGAATTGCATATCTTCAAACCAGTCACTTAAAAATATGAGCACATTAATGTCAGACCTCTCTTAACCCATTAGTCCAAAACTAGAGGCAGGGCACAAGATTATGCATAGGAATATCATCTACTAATTGAAAAAACCAAAGTTAATTAAATATATATTTGCTCACCACAAATTAGGTAAAACATCATTCTACCACTCCCACTTCATAATCAGTCCTTACAAACATCTAGTCTGTGATAAACCATGTCTTCAAGGATCCCAGAAATCCACATTTTTCATAAATGTTTCCTTGAGCTCTCTGTATCAGTGCTATGTTTGTACCCAACTGGTTCCTATCATACTGCATTCTTCAGGCACGCAGCTGCTTTTCTGTCTTTGGCGTTTTAAAGAAAATTAAAATGAGACTTAACACTTTTAATTAGATGTTTAATTCATGCTTTTGTTAGCTATTTCCTTCCAATCTGAATTTTGTCACAACTATAACAGTCTTTCCACTGCCAAATTTTTTTTTTTTTAAATGCTAACTCAGTGTCTCATAAAAAATGTGTATTGCACAATTTGGTAAAGAATTTGAAAGTGAAAGTCTCATTTGTTAGTAAAGTAGGAACGCCTAGCAACTGTCACAAGCTGTGGCTGCAAAAATATGCAATGTTCAGAACAAAAACCCCTCCAAAACCAAAGGAACAGTTTAAACACATTTTATAGGGGATACAGTAAATGCAAAGTTTAAAGGACTAGTTGAAAGAGTAAGTTGAGCAGACCATGGTTCTTACTGATGAAATGCAAGTATTTTACTACTTCTACGGTTTTATTTTTAAAGAAACAAATGCAGAAGTACTCTTCTAAAAACAAATGGAATGGAGATCAACTATTTGAAGCAGGTAGCAAAGAGCAGCCCAGTTTTCAGAAGGACCTTCCGATTCCTACTCTCACTGACATGCAGCGAATTCACAGTATTGCTTTCCAAATCCTTTGGTAGCAGCTGAGTTACATTCAGCCAAATGATGTTCCCATTAAGAAAGCAACACATACCAGGCTAAGTCCCATGCCTTTTCCTCTGCTGTCAGTTATTGTTTCCAATCACAGGATGAGGGTGAACAGAATTCAGCCTGTCCTCAGGAGCACATCATGTAAGTTGTGTCTGAGCACGTGCTGCTCAAGCAGCACTCTCTCTTTTCCCTCCAACCTCTTATCCAATACACCACCAGTATCACCTACCGGTTAGCACTTTGTTGGTTTTTCATTGCCCCATTGTACAGCGTAGGAACCATCTCTGTTGCTGCATATTACCATAGGAATAGGCTGCACAGGTTGTGGAGGCAACATCAACTCACATGTTCCTAGGCGAACCTGTAAAGGCATTTGTTCATACTTCTAAATGCACAAGTACTCCAGCACTGTCAGTATAACGGATTACCATTATTAATAATAACAAGAGATGTTCTGTAGGCCAAGATTCCTGGTTTTACTGCACCTGTTGTTCATGGCCTGAAACAAGCATCCCTGTTGAATTTACTTGTTGATCGTCTTGCACACGCTTAGCTAACCTGCTGATCCTGCTCGCAATTTTCTGAGCACGCCATACCTGTACAGCCTCACCGTGCGTGCTTGGGTTAGTCACTCCTAACTGCAGCCTTCAGTTGGGCTCTACAGCAAGCCCCAAGGCATGCCGAGACCCAAGCCATGAGCTGAAGGCAGCTTCTATTCAGCACTGGAGACAAAGTTTTGAGGACTTCTCTGAGATATTTAAGGTGGTTTGAAACTGCTGGTTCTGTCTGGACACTGCCATTCTGCTTTAGAAAATGTATTTCCATATATATTCTTGTATAAGGAGATTGAATAACCTTTGGATAGGTCAGCTGGGAGGTTTTGCACACCTTTAAAAAGTGACCTTAACATCCAGAATCCAGGCAGGCTAAGAAAAGTACGGTTCTGCCCACAGCATATGTAGTGTCACGATGCAGCCTGTCTGAAAGCCCTGTCAAAGCAGCTGTGATCCAAAAGCTGTGCTCACAGTCTGACTCCACCACCAGCAGTGTGTTGACCAGCAAAATTTTGTGGTCATGCTTCCTCACCATTCCTCCCTTTGTACAGACCCTGTCACCCGTACTGCAGCCAGCAGCTTTGGAGCTTGCATTTTTGGATGTAAAATTATGAACTGTTATTACTTGCGCTACAGAACTAACACAACAGGCAACAACTGCAGCAAAACCCCCACTCTGCCTTGTACCAAAGCATCCAGCAGGACAGGTACCTCCCTGCTGAGTATTACATGGTGTTGGCTGCTGGTAAATACTGCCAAAATAACTATCAGTTGCTATTTATCCATGTGGACATTCACACCCTAAAGAATATGTCATCAGATTATCTGAATCACTAACTGAAGGAAGGAGAAACTCAGCCTGGGTAGCCTGAGAACATGTAGGTTCATACTGTGCCTGACCCCTTCCTCTCCTTGAAGGAAGGCAAGTGAGATATTATTTGAGTGGTTGTATTTGCATTGTTTCAGGAAACCCATTAGGTGATAATTTGAAAACACCCCAAAAAAGTCTATATAAGACTCAAACCCTTAAATAACCATAATCTGGATTTCACTCCAAGTAACTGTGCAAAGACCTACTGTATCGATAATTTATCTACTTACATATTTACTTCAGTCAAGTTCTTGGCAAAGCAAGGTCAAAGCCTCATCGGTCAGTGGGGGAGACACTCAGAGCTCCAGAGCCACCAGCAGTGACACACGTGTGCACAGGTTGGCAACAACTCCTCGGTGCAGCCTGTGGCTGGAGGTGCACGAGGATACATTGTGTACGCTCAGAAACATCTTTAAGTTTGGCTTGCTTATCTGGGTGGCTGAATTCAGAAGCCACTCCAGACCCCTCTCAAAGTCTGTTCTCAACTGGGAGCCTAGTTAAATCACTTAAGGGGAAATTGAAATCAAAGATGGTTTGCTGCATCCAGCTGAAATGGATTGTTTAGTGATTACAAAAATATAACCCTTCAAGTGGGCTCGGGGTTCTGTGGAGAGGTAGAAAGGCTGGGAGCAGCCTGCATGAAAGAGAGTAAATAGTTCTGTGGGGGAAAGGCATTTTTCTCTTTTAACATAGCTACTAATGAAATAGCCAGAGTGGCTTACAAAGAAAACATGCAAACACTAGACTGCTGTGAATTATGCAGTTTGGTAAGAGATAAAATAATAATCAGCTCACCATCAAGACCAAATCCCCAAGCTGCTTGTAGGATCATGATCGGAGCGGTGTTGAGTCATCTCTTTTGCATACCTCTGCGGTACACAGCATTCTCAGCATACCAAGAGCTGCATCCACCAGCGGATGGTGAATCCAGCAGCTGCTGCCACCCAGACCCAGCGGAGCAGTCAGAGATGGCCTCCACAGCTACTCTGAAGACACATTTTGTAGGATCAAGAGCTTCTCCCACTGCTGGCTTCCAGCCATCTCTTCTTCCTTTATCTCCTCAGGAAGCTTCCTTCCCTCCCTCTCTCCCACCCACACCTGCAAAAGGCTGAAGCTTTCAATCAGCTGATGGGAACGGTTAGTGGCCAGCTGAGCATTAATTTGTTGGTATAAGGAGGTGTTGGTAACACTAGGAGCCCTCCCTGGCTGGGTGTATTTACGGAGCTGTTGCAGCAGTTCTAGGCTGCCTGATAACCTCCTTGTCACCTCCCTAGGTGGCTGTAGTAAAAGTGCTGCAATTGTCTTTAGAGGGGCAGGAACCTGCAATATAATTAAATATGTCAAGTCAGTTCTGATCCGGTGTGTGGAGACCCCAGGGTAATTTGCTTCCCTTTATAAACCTGAACTCGATTTGCTTAATTTCTTTCTAGATGAACCTGAACGCTGGCTTTCAATTCTCATGGTCTCTTATTTATTATTTTTTTAGACAGTTCATCCCTCCAGACACAAATCATAATTACCAGAGACCGGAGGGAAAGAGCCCAAATTCAAATGAATACATATATACATATGTGTGTGTGCACATGTATATTAAGCTGCTGCCTGTCAAAGGCAGTTTAATGAAACTGGAGGGAAGCTTTTAAATAAAGTCATGGAGAATGTCAAGCAACGTGAAGCAACCTAGTTAAACACGGAAAAACCTGTCCTCCCTTTCGTTTGGCTTCTGATTTATGTCAAGCTGAAATAAATGATAACACAAGGTTATAAGAGTTCTCTTTGATATAAATATGAAGTGTATGCATTTAGAAATCTTAAGACTATAAAACACAGGTGGAAGCACACCATCCATAAGTTCCAAGTCATCTCATTTAAAACACATGCAAAGCACACCAAAAAGAGAGCGGGAGAAATAAAGATTGAAGTCTCAGAACTCTTCGTGAAGCACAAATTTTCTCGGAGAGCGGTATTATCACAAAATTGTTTGAAGGCAGAGACTGGCCAGTCTACAAAAAATGCCAAGATCATGTTTAAGCAAAACCTCCTGCATGTATATTAGTTTTACAGTTGTAAAAAGGCATAACCCCAGCAGGGTGTGGAAATATGCTGTGAAGGAGCGTGAACCATCTGGGGAACCCATTGCCACCCTGCTCTGATGCCGGGCTGCGTGGCAGAGGAGAGCTCTGGTGCATGGCCACAGCCTTGCGAGGAAGCATCACCGCTGCGATGCGGCTGCGTACATCCTGCGCAGTCCGCAGGCAGGCTGCTGGCGTGGCCCCGTGGGCAGGATCTCTGTGTTGCCAGGGTAATTTCCTACTGCCTAATCATTTTCCTCATTTCTGGAGTGGGAAATCTCTGTAAAAAACTCTGAACATAACCCGCAGAACATAAATTTCGAGGAAAGTGGCAATGCTGATAGTAGTTCTGCCTTTTCTCAACCTCTTTTGCGGCAAAGCATTCTGATAGTGAATATATTTGACTATAAATAATAATAAACTTTACAGAAAGGAAATGAATGTTTTTATACATCTTGATTCAACAGACTCCAGTTTAATTCTAAGTGCTTCGTTTGAGAAATCAGTTGTGAGGTT
Organism: Ibycter americanus; assembly: GCA_035590275.1. Classification (NCBI taxonomy): domain Eukaryota; kingdom Metazoa; phylum Chordata; class Aves; order Falconiformes; family Falconidae; genus Ibycter; species Ibycter americanus. Next base: position 9,905,084 of record JAVJGI010000037.1, read on the forward strand.
GATTATATGTCAAACTATCCAAGCCAATGAAGTTATGTTGATGCTGTTTCAAGAACAAGTAGAAAGTGTAATTTAAAGAGATAAGACCTATGAAGAACAGAGAATTTGAATATTTTCTTCTACAGGTGACTAAAGATCTGTTGGTAAAAGCAAAGCCTTTGTGTCAGAAAGAGTGCTTACTTCAGTGGCTGCAGATTAAAACACTCTAGTTAGTCTTTTTTGTATTCAGGAAATAAAATTAGCCTATAAATTCTTTTATACTTTCAGTGAAGATATTTTTGGAACTGCAATAAATTCCTCATCACATATAATATACTACTGTCTGATTATTTTTTTTAATTTTTACCTTCAAATTACATCTAAATGGGACAGTCCAATTATGTCTGATTTAATGTTCTAATGTAATCCTGTGTGATTACGAGAAAGGTCTCGGGTTATTTAACAAATGACGTTTTGGATTTATTACAAAAGTGGTATTGGAAGTATAGGACCTGTGGGGAACCAATTAAACTTTCCTGGACATCATCTGCTTAGCAGTGTCCTCCTGCCACTAACCCGCTACCTTGCCTATGGAAATATCCAACTTGCTGTGCAGTGACTGGGAAAGTGGAGTTTAGTTCAGGCCTGTATCCTTTAGGAGAGCAGAAGAGGAAGACAAAAGATGATGTCAGCTGTTTCCAATACGGACCATGTCAAAACGACCACCCTGTGGAAATAACCTGGCTTCCTTGTCTGTGGTATCCTGAAGAGTCAATGCCAAAGGCTGTGCCCAAGTATGTATATAAGTGAATAAATCTTAAGGCCAGAGAAGTGAACTCAGCGTGTGCTCTGTCACCTGAACCAGGTTGCCTCCCTTTTGTACAGAACTGATGTGAAATGTGAAGCTATGCCCCATCCATTCTCACTGTCTCAATGCATCCGTGCGAGAATCCAGCTTAAGGCACGGCAGGATCCATCTTGCAAAGCCACTGTGGCTGGGAAGGATGTGTGAGAAAGGCTGACCCTGTCGGGGTTGCCAGAGCTCAGGTAGAGAGCTACTAGAACTGGCAATTAGAAAAGCTAACTTTTGATTGCAAATGAAGCAGGTTTGTTCAGTGGTGGACATGGAACCATGTGATGACTCTGTTACAGCATCATTTTCAGGAGAAAAACTTGCACTTGAAAATGGATTTATTGGAATTTTTATAGCTGCACTTCTGGTCATGAGATATTGATTTTACAGCTAGATATAAATGAGTTAAAATAAAGGGGAAAAAATCCTAAGCTTTATCTCAGTGACAAAAGCGATGTCTGCTCTAGAAGCCCTTTGCTCATATAGGCAATGCTAGTCTTATTGCTCTGCCTTGGCACAGCAGCCTTTGTGTAGCCAGGCCATACAACAAAAGTTGTATCGCTCCAGTAAAGCTACTTGCAGAAGTAGAATAGGCTTCCTAGGAGAAGTGCAATTTTAGCAGAATAATTCTGTTTATATAGCAGCTTTCACTGGTGCAGTTATGATGACTAGATATTAGACTCCTCTTTCCCTGCACCTGAGAGGATTCATACCTGTGCCAAGAAAACCTACAGACCAGGCCAGAAGCAGAAGTTGAGTTAATTAGAATACAGATAAGCTCTTTATGACTTACCTCTGTTTTGCCACTCTTATTACACAAGCAAAATGAAAGTCAACTCGTTATAGTAGAAACTGTACCAGCACTCAGCCCTGCTACTGGTTTCTAGCTGGCAACCAGCTGCAGTGATGGATGGAGTGAAGAATAGGCAGGTACAGGCACGGAGAGATCAAGGGAGCAGCCAATCGTCACAGGAAATACGATAATCTTTTGATCTCTTGCTGTATCCAAATCATTTAAACACGGCAACCGGCAACAACAGTATCACATGAAAACCCTCATTCTGCCTCAGTGTGCGTTGCAACCATTTGTATATTCCCCTTCAGCCCTCAGAAATCTTATGCTTTTGTTGTTTCTTTATTGCTTGTTTGTTTTTCTCTCCTTCACTGCAGACTAGCTCTGCTGGTCCCACTGTCTGGCTGCATTAGCACTCATCAAATATAAAGCAGAGAATGCGATACACCTTTTCAGGGCATTCAAGCATGAACTATTTTTCACTCTGGAATCCCTCTACCCTGTTTTGCTCCATAACTTTTCCCAGTGCAGTGATCAACCCGTCCTCCAATCAGCTTTACAACCTCACCAACAGTACTGCTCCATAGATCAGCCCAGGTTGCTGCAGGATCATGATGATTTTATGCTTCCAGCCTGCCACTTCACACTGCCCCTAACTACCCAACGAGTGGAAGTCCCAGGGTTGTTTGTAAACTGGTATGTCTAGTGCAAACAGCAGGCTGGCCTGGGTTGTAAATTTGATGTATTTCATACTTAAGTAGGAGTGTCAACTGTTAAATCCATTTCTTGCTAAAAATAAAAGCTACATAATAAGCCTGATACTGTAGATCACTTTAAACCAGATACTGTAATCCCCACTTGAGACAGATACATGACCTATTAAATTAAACATAGATTCCTTCAAATTGCATGCAGAACCTCTCCCAGATCAGACTGACTCCATTACTTTACCCTGTAAATAGAAATATTGAACTTCTGTATATATTCAGACATGATGTATATAGTCACTTACCAGTTTTTGTATATGCACGCTGTATTAGCAGAGGTGTGCCTTGAAACAAAACCAATGTTGATGACATTTTCAAACTGAAATACCTGATACCATCTTCCTAAGTACATAGTTAATTTTGTTAACAAAATAGGTATGTATTTTCTGCATAGGTGACATATATGGCAGGTGAGGAACGAAAATGCCATCTATATAAAGGTGCTGATAAATTATTTTGGGCACCCACATTTGAAAACAGAGCTGACAACCTCAGGAACACCCTTAGATTTGAATAATTCCACTGAGATCTTCTAGATTTTTTTCCTGGGCAAACACACATTTCTGTAGAATTTGCAGCTCAATAAACTCTGTTGCTGTTGTGGTTGTATTTTACAACTTTCTAGCTGTCTTCACCCTGACACTGAGGTGATTTGGTGATTTCTGTGAGAGAAAAGTGGAGAAGAGCACTGAGATGACACCATGAAAGACTACAGCCTGTGACCTGGTCTGGAGAGCGGCTTTGATCACACCAAGGCTTCAGCTTCTTTTTTTCATGGTTCCTGAGATGGACAGAAGAATGAGTACTTCCTTCACGTGGATTAATCTGCAGAAGGAAAGAAACGGGTTATGCATATTTTATGCCTGTGTGGCACCTACTTAGTGTGCTTTACCACTTACTGAGCACGGGTTGGACATTGCATTATATCATTATGTACAGGGTTAAAACCGATTACTGCTGAGTACCCACACCCAGCGTTTCACAGCTGCTCTCTTGCTTTGGCACACAATCAGGGCTTTCTTCCAACACAGCTCAGCAAAACTGCTACCTCCGTGTCTTGCAGCAACTCTCATTTATTTATTCAGATTTATCACCACACCTATCAAGCTCTTCGCTTTTACATTTTTTTTCTTGGTTTTTTTTGACTTCCCAAAACTTCATCACCTCAGCTGTTTTTCCGAGGGCTTGCTACAAAACAGGGGCTCTTTCTACTCTTTTGGAGTGCTGGAACAGCTCTGGTATTCCCACATAAAGCTCCAAATTGGGAATGTCAAATGGGATCAAATGCATCTGGAAAACAACCAGCCAGCTGACCAAACAAATGAATAAGCAAAAAACTAAGCCGGTTATGTGAGGCCACCATCCAGGTGGATGCAACAAATAATGCTTGCACTTCTAGAACAAGGATAAATCAAGATGATGCAGTCTGTAGCAATATTACAGGGGTAGTATTTTCCCACGCACTGAAATGAAGTTCTCTTGAGCAACTCCTGCAGTGGATGAGTCACTGTCTGTCTTGGATGGTTTATTCAGAATTATTTCTGTTCAGCAAGAATGGAGGAGAAATCTTATTCTCTGCTGTATGGGAGCCCTCCTATTTGCAAGTACTGTGCTGATGCAATACAGCGTTTCACTCCACAGTCGCACCCAAGTTATAGTAAGGTGTCTCTCAATGAGCCTGAGGTTTTCCAAACAGCATATGCATGTTTGGAAGCAAGGAAGCTGAATGCGCTTTATTTTTTTCAGGAAGCTTTGCTCCTGAGTTGTGCGTGGCACATCAGGCGCCGAGGCTATTGAGGTAGTAGTAATGGTTCCGTGAATGGGGAACGCCAGCTGATGGCAGTGGGAAGTGTGATGCCTTACTCAGAGGTCACAGCGTTTGAGAGTAGCTGTGACTGGGAAGAGCTGAAGTCATTCTTCTACGAGAAAGTGTGAAGCCAGCCTATCTATTGGTGAAGCCACTTCAGGGATGTGCTTCAGCAATAAGACATGACAAGCTGTGAATTACAGCGCATTAATTCAAGCCTAGCATATTGTCAAGTATGGGGCCAAAGGGCTAAGAGCCATCCATACAACTAGGTGTGAATTAATTCACACTAGTTCACACACTGAAGTGTCTTATTGTGATAATAGATTTAATACTCCTAAAATGTTATTTTAAAATATCTATATATTATTAATTAAGATATAAGACTTATGCCTCCTGAACACTGAATTATATCTCAATGAAACCATTGCTCAAAATTCTTATTAACCCAGAAGGTCACTCAATTTCTCCTGCCCATTTCATAATAATAAATAGTATAAACTATTCAGACCATTCCATCTCTTTTTTACAGGAACTATCACCATAAAAAGGGAAATCCCTCTTCCTGTATGTAAAATTAATGCTCAAGTATGTGGTCGGATAAATGTTTCCTGCATGTAGGTGTTCAGCCATACGTTTCTGGATTTCTCTTTGATAAGTAAGTGCCAGCTACCACTGAGTGATTATGTGCAAAAACCGTACCAGGAGGAAAGGTGCCTGTACACAAGCTCTAATCAATGAACTTTGCTACCCATCAATTCATATTTCCAAAGTGCTTGCATTGGAATAAGAGTCATTATGGATGTGCCAATTAGTAAGAAAAATACATTGGGCTTTTGTCTCTTGCCAGTGGAGGTCAAGGTACTCTAATTTTAATAGAGTGTCATCCAGAGAAGAGCTAAAAAACAGATTGGGTGGAGCCCAGCCCTGAGGAAAGTCTATTAAAGCTGATGGGAATTGCCCAGAGTGGGTCAAACTCATTCACTTCTACCAGGAACGAGTTTGGTCCCCTGGGAACAGTTAAATATTAAATCCATTTCTGGTTTTTGTTTTGTTTTGTTTTTAACCGAGTCTGAGGCTTCTGAGCTGTTTATAAGAGAAAATGATATAGTAAATTATGTAAGATAAATGATACAGTCTGGCAGTGTGAGAAATCTACTATTCGTAACTAATTCTAATTTTTTAAGCTACTGTATGTCATAGCTAAAGCGGCACATGCTATCACTGAGCTGTCTTTGAGATTTACTACTTGTGTTAGTGTTTCATCTCTGGTTTGTTTAAAATGTTTGGGGGGCTTGAGTCTGTGGTGCCGTGCTGAGGCTGTGAGCTGCATGTAAAAAGCTGAAAATGCCCTTCTGCAGCTGGGCGGGTGCGCGGCGAGGTCTGCTGTGGAGGCAAATCGGAGTAAACGACCAACAGCCGTTTAAATGTTTCTGGATCAAAAGATGGGTCTGTCAAGGTGTGACACTGGAAGGCCTTGGCATGGGTGAAGACAAGCTTTTGTGGACCTGAAGGCAGCAAAAGCAGTCGGATCTGAGGCTTAATACAAAGGCAGCCATGAGAACATGCGCCCTCCGCACGCTGGCTGAGCAGACCCGGCTCCTCTTAAGACAGAAGGTTTCCAAGTAAAGGTTTTTACATTTTATTGATCTTTGTCTTTTATCTTCCTCTGCAGCAAACCTTTCCAACGGCACAAACATTTTATTAGACAGTTACGCCGTAGTGGCTGCTGTATGTTCCTTACAGAGCACACTTTTTCTATGCTGTGCCATTTTTGCCTTACAAAGCAAGTTAATAAATTATATAGTTATAAGCTTTGATTGCATCACGTTCAAACTGCTCTCTCCGAGAGGCCGTGTTACCCAAGATATTAGCAGGGAGCACTGCTCTGACCTCATTTACTGGGCAAGCAGGAGCGCTGCTGAGCTGCAGACCCTGGAGCATAGTGAAACCATTGTCTCCTTCCAGGACAAGCCACGGAGCCTGAACCGCAGGAGCGTAACCTTGGATGTCCGTTAGTGTTTCAGGCTGTGTTACACGGGTAAGCAGTGAAAGGAGACAGTATCTAAGCATCTGGGAGAAAAGTCTATGACAGGTTTATTTGATATTTTTACTGGAGACCATACAATTACTGGAATACCTGGATTTATTTGAATGGAAGTATTATAGAAATATTCTCTCCAGTGGTTTCCTGCATGGAGAGGAAATTTCATTTTGCAGCCAAAATTTTGTCAGAGGGTCACAACCTCTTTCTCAATGCTGAAAAACTGTTGGAACTCACCCTCTAATAAAACTAAAGTCTTTCCAAGAGATTAACCCCCTCAGCCCATGACAGAGGGTCCCTCGGTGCCGCGTGCTGCCTGGGGCCATCAGCGGGCCAGCGCGGCGTGCCGGGGTGCCTTGTCATCTGCAAAGGGCAGCATCCTCATTGGGACCTGCTCTGGAGCTTGATGCTCGGCAAGACAGGCACAAAGTGGAAATGCAAACACAAAATATACATTAACCCTGTTTCTGAAGGTAGAAAACTTCTGGTGAGGGAATATTGCTGGCAGGCACTGAGGGATTCAGAGAAAGAGCATCACAACTACGGCTGAGGAAAAGGGGTGCAGGGTCCTGACTTGTGCAAAATCCAGCCAGGGTTTGTTTTCTCACACAATTATTTCTGCTTGCTGTCTTCTCAGTGAAACCTTTTAAACATGCAAAACGTGTGGCTAAAACAGGAATTCAGAAGTACTGGTCTGCACACTTTGAAGCGAAACTGAGTTTCATTTTGGAAATCTCGATGGCCTGGTACAGCCTTGCTCTGCCCCATTTCCCTTCCATGGAAGCAGCTGCCATGGCCATCTCTCTGCTAGTGTCCATAAAAAACACAAGCTAGGGGTCGAACAAGCCTGTTCCCCCTTTTTTTTCCCCAGCATCTGAATTGCCAGACTAGATCAGAGCTGGAGTCCACCTAGTCCAGTTTCCTGTCCTTGATAGCAGCCGCGACCAGATGCCTTGGACAAAGGCAGAAAAATCTCAGTTTTGGCAAAAAGAGGATAATCCAGTCCCCTCTGATGGGTCCATCTTAATCTCTAAGAGTGGGAAAGCGTTTGGAACTCTGAGATATAAGCTTTTACATCCTTTCTACAACTCTCTTAGCATTAATTATCATAACTCTGGCACCTCTAAGAACTTGTTGTAACATTTGGCACTGTGTCGAGAGTAAAGCATGTTGAAAGAAGAGAACAGGACTTCTAAAAAAGCTGAGGCACTGCTGGGATTATTGACTCAAGGACCTCAGTGAGGGAACATAACACAGGGTCATGTTTCCCAGTAATAACATGGGTGGTTGACTTCCCAGCATAAGGAAAAACTGGAAAAATTGGAACTCATGTTGTTTGGATAGTGCCCAAGAAGTTACTGGAGATTTACAATTAGATCATGCAGAAACTGTGGGCTGATTTGGTTTCATTTTTTCAAACAGATGTTGGAGACGCCCCACAAGAGGTGGTGTGGAGGGTGGCTATATTAGTAACTGAAATAAGTGTAGCTAATTCCAATTTAATACTGTATTTTATGCGTTACAATCACTTTCCTAAGTGTAAATACCAAGCATATTAATTATTCTATGGTAATTTCCTAGCTTTATAATTAAGTCGTTTGCCTTCAAAAGAACCTATAGAGTTGTGGCTCAGATTTTCAGCAGGCATTTCTTCTATTGGCAGCAACATAATCTGTTCCATTGTCACTGATGAGCTCCTCTGACTAAAAGGGAAAGTGACAGTAACGTCTATATTGGAACATCTGGAATGGGCCAACTGCACACTGCATTAAAATATGAAGTGGAGAGCAGTCCCATGGGGCTTGCCAGTTTAACAGTTCCTCTCCATCTGTAATTCCTGTAATTCCTGGGTGCAGTCTGTAAGCTGTCACACATCACAAGCGTTTGCAGAAGATACGTAAATTACCAAAAGCTGACCGCAGCAAAAGAAACACAAGCCATTCTGGGACTGTTGGTCAGTGTGGGTTTGTACAGCAGAATTTAATTTTCTTCTGGGACACTGGAAACTGTCTTAGGCTGGGGGGTGGCATGTGGAATAGTATCTGATAGACTTTCTCAGATTGTTCATCTCGTTTGCTGTCTCACGTGGTCGTTTCTGCTTTCCCGTGCTTGGGTCCTGATGCTACCAGTCTGGCTTTACCAGATTGTCCTTAAGGACAATTATTTTCTGTGGTTATATCCTTAATTATATCATACAGTACCCAGGAAGCAAGCAGATTATTTTCCCCGCTGTCTGCTGTTAACAAAACCCCAGTGTTGCCACCAGCACTAAATACTGTAGTCAGAAATCATATTACCTAGAAAACAATCTTGTTTTCTTTTTCCCAACAAAACCAAACAGAACAAAACCAAAGCGTGGGTTTGATGTTCTCTGGTGTTTATTCTATAAATACTGAAGGACACAGAGAGCCCTAACATGGAAAAAGCTCAGATGGTCAACCAGCCCCTCACAGAGCTCCCGCTGGATTCCCTGGAAATCCTGAACGCAGAGCACAGACCAAGCAAATCCCCCTGTGCCTGACCTCCTCTTCTTGTACAGACACCTACCAATAATAAATTCTCTCCATGCTTTGGACAAAGCACAAATAGGCTTCTTGAAGTTTTGCAGTGGTATCAATGTCCTCTCTAAAAATAGAGCATCAGCTCTTACTGAGCATAACATCAGGAAACCATCATCACGTAATAGTTGTTCCACTTGCTGACATGGTGTTTCTCCCATACTCCCGCACTGAAGAGTAGCCAACCCTTTCATTCCTCCATTAGTCACCTGTCGTATTTAGAAGATAGTAACCACGAAATAAGCGACCTGGTGACTCTTGTAGCAGTTTGGCACATTCGTACTTCATAGCATGGCTATAAACTCTTAATATTTGTGTTTCTCAAGCAAAGGACTTAGTGTGCTCCTGACACATTCTTCCTGTCCCACCTCAGCATAGACAGCTGTGCTACACAGCATCCACTGTCTGAAGGTGATCAAGGGTTGATGCTTAATCAACCACGGTTCACTTTTATAAAGTTCAGTGGGACCTGAATGTGCTCACAGCCTTGAGGCTGGGGCTCGCAATGGCTGGGCTAACCTTTAGACACCTCTGAAAGCTTGCTCTGATGTGTATTTAGTAAAGTGAAATGAAGACTGTAGAATAATCAATCCCTCTATCCTGTGACAGGTCAATTGCTTATTTTAGAACTGTCTTGGCTGGTTGATTATTTAATTTCCTTGAAAGCAAGAAAAATAATCATTGTGAAAGTTGCTAATGTACTCCATGTGAAATGCAACTAAACCATTCTTTCCAATACTCACATTAGCCAAAATACGCTTGCAGTTTTGTGTTTTGACCCTTTGCTCCTTCCATGTCACAAAATAATTATAAAAATGATTAAATGATTTTAAACTATTGAATTCTAATTTTTTTAATGATTAACTTGACATTTCAATTCATTAGCTTTCAACCTGAATTGCAATTTATTCCACAGTCCTTTTCTTAATTTGTTATGTTCCAACTTTTCTGTTTACATGATTGTCACTAAATGAAGAAATCATTAACTGATGTTTTAATTGAATGTCATGCTTTGTATGCAGTGTGCTACAACAGGACTCTGTGTGTATTTACTATAAAACAATCAAAACATGGAATTTGACTTTTCTTCTCCTAAATTTCAATACAATTTGGGATTTTCATGAAGCTTTTTTGTAAAAGCAGATTCATGTGCACTTAAATAACATTGATGGAATCATAAAAGGAAGCTGTAATTATACTGTCAAATTTATTTTATTTCTTCTGTGCATTTCTAGCAATATTTAGAGCTGCTTTATGTTTCTGCTACCAGATAAACCCAACTTGATTGCAAACTGTGTAAATTAAATAATCAGTTACTCTCTATGTGCCGTGCCCTTTCACAGCTTCTGAGCTCACTCACTCACATTGTGGTAGAAGAATACCAATTGCCCTTCGATGCTGCTCCCAGGGATGATTTGGGGTGAGTTATATAGGCCAAACTGACATTTCAGGCCTCTATATCTAAACCTTACATGCTTTCACTGCCACATTTCATCACACGGCTGTGGAGGAGGAATGTAATGTCCACTTGGGCTTCACCGGGAAAGCGCTCCACTGCCAGCAATGCCTCGGTCTTCCCAGAAGTGAGTACATCTGTGTTTCTCTCTTCCCTAAACCACCCCGGGGTGCACAGAGCAGATGTCTGTCCCTGGCTCCCTTGCAGAGGCCATGCCATGCTGTGCTGTGCCGTGCCATGCTGTACCCACACTACATCATACCAGTGTTCTTGGGGTAGACCAAAAAACATCCAGGTAGCCCACATTTTCAGCCATCTGGACGAAGTAATGGACAAGATGAACTCTCAGGATCATCACTAGACCTGTTTTAGTGATAAATATGCACAAGAGTAAAAAACATCCATGAGCAAGGGTGAGCGTGACTCCTTGGGCATGTTGTTAGACTGATCATCAGTGGAGTGGAGAGGCCTCAGCTCTGCTCTCCGCTGTTTTTGGGTTTTTATGCACTGGCCCTGTATTTCTAGCAAGACTGTGCAGCCATCTAATTACACACAGAGCAGATTTTTTCAATTAATATTACAGGCAAGTGCTTTCTTTACCTCTGGATTGAAATGGGCATGTATTTTTCTACTCCATGACAGCATCTACATTAATGTTCCCGCAGCATCGAGTACAAAGGCTGAGTTATTCAAAAAGAGGGGTATGGCCATGGAAAGGATCCAAGCTAATCAAATGGAAGCAATTTCAATTATATAATCAAACAGTTATATTTTAATTATAATTGTTGCCACAGGGCAGCCCAGGATTACTTTGTGTGAACCTCTACTTAAATGTTTATTTCTGAAGAAAAATATTATAAGGCATCTATGGCAATTTCATTATTATTAAGAAACTAAAAAGAATCTATAGTTAGCTAAGGGACCAGTGCAATTACCTACATCATCCTTCAGAACAGTAAAATGTAATAATAAGCTGCAATGAGAAACTGGAGCCTTAGAAATGAATCAGATGGCACTAAAAGAGATTCACTGGCAGGGAGCTCAGGGCTTACTGAGCTGTTATTTATTACAGGGCTAGATTTTTAAGCTACACTAGTGAAAATAGAGCAACAAAAAATATTGCACCAGAATTAATTGTACAGATCCACTCTTCAAGCAAAAATAGACTATCAGGAAGTTGTCTGAAAGTGAAGTTTGGAATACCGAGAGCTTAATTCATCTCCCTAAATCTTCAGGGAAACCATCATTTCTCTGACAGAGGGCTGAGCACAACTCAGACCCCGTCCTCCTCAAATCCACATCCTACCCGCTTCTATCCACCCCTCTGGATGGTCAGGGAAGCTCTCCTCGAGTCCCCCGACCTCTGCTCCTACGAAGGCTGTGCAAGTATGTTTTGGCGAATATCCAACTTCAAGCTTTTCTGATCCATAAGACAAGCATTTTGACTTTTAACAAGACAGTTGAGTGAAAGGAAGGTTTTCAGTGAGATCCAATCAATTGCCATTGCAATCCAAGGGAACAACAATTTGAATATAAACAGAAGGTGTATTTAATTTGATTTTAGAGTTTTGATGGAGCTTTGTGGTCACCAGGAAGAGGAGCTCAGGCCTTCTCCTGCCCTCACCGCGTTTCCCCTTTGGTGCAGCTGACATGGGCTATCAACAGGCACCTTGCAGGCTGGGGGCCATGGGTGCAGGCAGAATACTCTGAAAACCTGCTCATATTCCATATCCTATGACACCAGAGTACAAAACCCCAGACCTTCATAAATTCTGCATGATGACAGAGAAGAAACTGCAAGAATGCACCCCATGGCTTGCAGAGGACTGGTTTTGTCTCTTTGAAGTAGCATTGTGCTCCACAGATGATAAGGAAAAAAGCAACTATGGCCAACACCTGAAGAAATTACACCTCTTCTAAATGTGGGCTGAATGGATTGGGAAACTAAAATTGCACTGGAGAATGTAGGAAAAAAGAGAGGGTTTATTCAGTAGCAACATATCTACTTTGTTTTGGATAGGAACAGTGGAATAAGACTCTTGAGAAAGCTTTTGTTTTATTTTCTGTGTTGCTTTTTGGGAACAAAATTGGATCAGAGAAAAGTATGTCCTTTATTTCTTAACCCAAATTGTCATCACTCCCTACATACTTTTGCATGAGCAAATGATTTGGCTGTTCTTCGGTCAGCCTTTTCTCCACCCCAATGACTCATCTTTAGAACTGACCCATCATTGAAAAGCATCTGGCCTCTGGGATAACATTTCAGCTAAGTCCTCAGATTGGAACAGAATTTTCCACACACTGATTCAGACCCCACCAGGACAGTTCTTTAAACCTCCTGATCACACCCTGCTCCCCACCGATTTTCTCATAGGTAAAAAACCAATCCAACGATGATGGAAATCTTGTCAGTAATTGAGGGTGACAGAAGTATCATAGACATAAATGTTAAAAAAAAAAAAAAATTAAAAAAAAGTGAAAGATTTGGTTAGATGCACTATTTATGCTGAAAGGACACAAAAAAGAAACATAATATGGATCCTTATCGTAAATTTTACTTGCTTTCTGTAATAAGTAAAAATCAGAAACCACACAAAAATGCTCTAATGGCATGTTGAGGCCAGCTTTTGAACGTCTCATTGCCTTGAGAAAATTTACATTCTGTGTTCAAAAATAGTTGCTAGCCTGAATTTTAAAATGTCTTGGTCTGTAGACTAACCTATGCAAGTGCTTCAGCTACTGCTGCTGCTGCTGCAAAAAAATATTCTAGGAGGGCACTGGAAAAATTACAGATGGAGAAAGAGACTCCTTAGCCACTATATCTACCTACCGTACCAGCTTCCAAAGTCTACTCACACTGAACCCTTAGATGCAGATGCTGTTTTGCCTCTTATGCAATTGCTATTAGCTTTACAACTATTTTTTTTCTTTGAATACAGCCGATCAGAAAAGATGTTTCATGCTTATAGTATAATTTGTTTTTAAAAAGTATTTCTTGCCTGAACCACTGCCAAATAGCTGATAGTTTTACTTTATAGTTTCATTTAACATTGGCTTTATATTACACGAAGTACACAGAAGAAAATGCATGGAAGTCTTACGGCAAGATTTTGCTCACCTTCTTCATATACAGGTTTATATTAATCCAGGACAATCCCACTTTGGAAATCTACCATATGCAACGGCATCATTTAATTATAAGATAATTACTGCTTTCAGTGAGAACCCTTTCAGAACAAGATCTGCTCAGCCTGAAAGCCTGGGGGAACAGCAGCAACGAGTTACAGTTTCCCCATTTCATACACCAGTTTGTGCCAGGCCCAGCACAAACCTTGGAATGATTTAAGGAAGAGTTGCTGTTGCCTCATTTCTGCCATCCTACCCTGAGAACCAGCTCTCCGTCTTACTGTTCCATCCTTTTTCCCCGAAAACAGTCTTCCTAAACCTCCTCCATGCACAGAGCCACACGCAGGAACCCAGTTGCAAAAGGATTTGGAAACGGTCCTGTTCAAACGTTACATGGTTCCTCCTGTCCATTAGCATCGTGATGTTTCCGAAGTCGGTTTTGCTGTCACTGTTATAACATTAATATTATGATTAATGCCACAACGTTAGACTATAATGTTATGCATCTCCTGGGCTTGTGGAACAACACAGAGGACTTTGTAGATAGGCCTTGAACACATCCTTGTTCGCAAACCTTTCTGTAAGATGTGACCTTTCCTCTGGAAATAATGCTGCCTCGAACCCATCATCTCACACGCAGGCAGAACAGGCACAGCCAGTTCATTTACATAACCTCATCCAAGCTCCCTGTCAAGCATTTGCATCAGATCAAACTACATTTACAGCGTGTGCTTGATACAATGTGGGACCATGTGCGGCACAGGAACCATAAGCCTTCATAGGGAGGTTCTAAATACATTGTCCACGTGTCATGGTCAGTTCAAATACGTAATTTGGTTTGGCTAGTGGCGTTCTGGTAAATCTGCCCATGGTTTGGTGGAGTGGCAGCCACCAGGACTGTAAATCATCTGCCGCTTTTCAATGTTTCTAACCACAGTCAGGGCACACATGGTTTCAGCACTGTAGTGACGGCAAACTTTTTGATGGACAGATATTTAACACTTCCTGAAAACTGCCTCCCTTTTGAATGTCTCAGGTTAGGAGCTCTAAATCAATAGCTAATTTATGCACATTGAGTAATTTTAAGAATGTAAATATTTTGAAGCATTTTTATTTTTTAATTTCTATTTTTATTTATTTATATTTTTATTTCTTTGTATTTTTATTTATTTATACTCATTTATACTCATTTATATTTTTATTTAAGTCACAGTAAAAGACATTAAGAAAAAGACCTAATCACCAGTGCTCTTTCATATCCTCTAGTTTCAGTGGCTGTGGTTGGGGGAGGTCTGTGGTATCCCAGAAGTGCTATTTTACCACCTAACATTACTTTCCTCTCACCAGTAAAAGCTGAATCAGCTTTGATGCTCTGGTCTTAATTGTTACAGCACGTTGTGTTCTACAAGATAGAATATGGCACAACTGGTACATAATTAAAAGAAAAACACCAGGACACTCGAAGGACAGGTCGATACAATAAAAGGGAAAGCGGGTAAGCAAGCCACACCTGCTTCTGACAGCCGGACTCTGATTAGCCATTAATATATATGATAGGTTTGGAATAGAGTTTGAATAAACAGATAATTAAACAAAAGTCCATCAAAAGGTGCAAGGCACAAATTTAGTCTGCCTCACCAATGGGGACAGGGCTGCAACACATCACAAGGCACCCGATCTTTCCAATGCTTTTGTGGTGGGTTGACCTTGACTAGACACCAGGTGCCCACCAGGCCACTCTATCACTCCCCTCCTCAGCAGGACTAGGGCAGGGGGGGAAAATAAGATGAAAAAAGCCTCGTCGGTCAAGATAAAGGCAGTTTAATATAGCAATAGCTAAAGGTCATGCATGGAAGCAAAGGAAAACAAAAGATGTTATTCTCTGCTTCCCGTTAGCAGGCAATGTCTGGCCACTTCCCGAAGCAGGGCTTCAGTACACGTAGTGGTTGCTCCAGAAGACAAATGTAAATTACAAATACTCCTCCTTCCTCCTTTCTCTTAGTTTTTATTGCTGAGCAGGCATCATATGGTACGGAATATCCCTTTGGTCAGTTTGTGTCAGCAGTCCTGGCTGTGTCCCCTCCCAAGACCTTGCCCACCCCCAGCCCAGCGGTGATGGGGAGGAATGCTGGAGAGACAGCCGTGATGCTGTGGCAGCGCTGCTCAGCAGCAGCCAAAGCACCCGTGTGTTATCAGCACCTCTCTGGCTACCAGCACAAGCACAGCACTGTGGGGGCTGCTATGGGGAAAACTAGCTCTGTCTCAGCCAGACTCAATACAGATTTCTTTCCACTGTTTCCCATGTCACAAGTTTCAAATAAATCCCTGAAATGGGATGAAAAATTAAATTTTCAGGATTGTTTGCTAACTAACTGAATACAGAAAACCATGAAGATGGTTCAGGTTAATTCAATATTTTGATTTCAGTCCTTTCTTTTCCTTTCCTCCATTTGACTTCTAAGTTTAAGTTAATCCCCTAAATTTCCCAATGTAATATCGTTAGTTGTAGGGACATGTTTTGACAGGAATTCTTTGAGTTTTGAAATTCCATAAAACTGAATTTCTTTCCAAAACATTTTGGATTTGATTGATTGGCATCTCTCAAGGATGTGAAATGTAACACAACACTTTATGGAAAACATCTACACCATATCATCCCCCCTAAAGCTGTGAACAGTGCCTGTGGGACCATGATTCTCCTGCACAGGGATGCACAGTGCAGACACCCGTGGGGGACTTCACCCTACCAGACGCCTGCTGGACACACCGCACAGCGGGGAGGAAACAGCCCAGGAGGTTGCTGGGGTGTGGGGCACTGACCCTCCTGGCACAG
>JAVJGI010000037.1:9921399-9932849 GCA_035590275.1 Ibycter americanus
GGCTGCGCTAGGATCCAGCACACCCTGAGAGATCGCAGGGCTGTGTTTGGGCTTGTGCTGTTATGGCTGGCGGAACTCAAATTGAGCTGACTGCCAATTCATGCAAGCCGGTTCCCATCAGGGTAAATAGGAGATGTAGACAGGTACAAAGCAGGTCCCCCCTCCCCACAGCTACACCCTAAGGTAGATCAGGTAACACTGTGGAGAGTCCAGGCTGTCAGCCCTAATCGTGTTATCTAGGCTGCTCTGTTCTAGACAGTTCTTGCATCGCGGTCTTCACCCCCTGTGTAGCATTACTCAGTCCTGCCTGAATCATTTCACTCATGTTAAATCATATGCTCTGGTTTAGGGAGATCCTGAAGGAAACCCACTGAGCAGAGGTCAAGATAACTCACAGCCAACAGTGAGAAGACTCAGGAGGTGTCTTCCCGGCATAGCCATCTTCAAAGTTAGCCTGGGTGACATGAAGCACAAACATCTCACAGACTACCGCAGACACAGGTAATTGTTCCCCAGGAAGCTGGGCAGAACTAAATCAGCACTTTGCCACCCGTTTTTACCTACACAGGCCCAATTTTCTTGAAGTGAGAGGGCTTAATAGTTCTTCCCAGGTCATCGGTTCTTCTCATAGCGTGTGTTGAGCAATATAATGTCATCAGGTCTCACACACAACAACAGATGACATAAAACAGGTACCATGGTGGCCAGCAGATTGAGGCTTGAGATCTCTTGGATGCCTAAGTGAAACTTGAGAACACATAAGAACCAAATAGCGTATTTTCTTCTACTGAATAAAGGTACCAGCCCACATAATGCTTCAGGATCTAACAGGTATCAAACGAATTGCATGTAATCCTTCTCTCATGGTATTAAATGACAAGAAAGAATACCTTTCTCAGTGTCTTCTCTTTTGTTGCCTTCAGCATATACTAGATTTTTTGTATGAAGCATGTCTAACAGAGGGGTATACACACAAGCAGCTTGAAATCTGAGATTTCAAGATGAAGATCACTAGGGAAAAGCCCAAATTTTCTCAAGGCACTTGATTGGCTCATAAATTTTGCTTTCCATTCACTAAAGCTTTCAGGAAAGAGAAAAAGAGGATAAAGGCTGTAATTGATGGTACAATGCCCACAAGCCTCAACAGATGTGATCCCTCGTAATGAAGCATGTGGGCCTAATTTGGCATTACTTACTACCAGGAGGATCTTATGCAGGGTATCTTTCTAAATCTATGTTTTGTTGGCACCTGTGCCTTGTTGAAACTGGCATAGCACCTTCTCAGTGGGCATAATGCCATTCTAGCAGATGGGCATGAGAGCAGATAGGATGCCAGAGATCTAGTATTGCATTTGCAATAAACTTAAAGTAACAGGGTCTGAGGTCTCATCACAGGACAGCTGAGATGGGAAGATACCTCTGGAGATCAGTCAGTCCCACTCCCTGTTTTCAGAGCAGGATCAGCTAGAGCAGGCTGTGTCCAGTTGGGTTTTGAGTATCTCCAAGGATCGAGACTCTTCAGCCTCTCTGAGAAATCTGTTCTGTATCTGACCACCCTCACAATAAAAAAATTTTTTCTTATACTTGAGTGGAACCTCCCGTGTTTCAGTTTGTGCCCATTGCCTCTTGTCCTGTCAGTGGGCAACACTGAGAAGAATCTGGCTCTGTCTTCTTTACACCCCCATCAGGTATTCATACGGACTGATAACTGATAACATCCTCCTGATCTTCCTCTTCTCCAAGCTGTGGTCCCAGCTCTCTCAGCCTCCCCTCCTATTGACAGATGCTCCAGTCCTTTAATCATCTTCATGGTCCTTTGCTGGACTTTCTCCGGTAAGTCCATGTCCTGTACTGGGGAGCCCAGACCAGGGCACAGCACACCAGATGTGGCCTCATCAGTGTTGAGTAGATGGAAAGATGACCTCCCTTGAGCTGCTGGCATTGTTCTTCCTTGTGCAGTCCAGGAGGCTGTTGGCCTTCTTTGACACAGGGGTATTTCTGGGTCATCCCAGAGTAATGAACACAAAGTGGACACCTACACAATCCTTAGGCCTAAAGGTATGCTCCGTGTTTGGGAGATCATGGTCCTACCAGGGGGGGAAGTGATCAGGGAAAGCAGGGTGAGCCAGAGGCACTGTACACCTAGCACTATCCCCAGAATATACCAAGAGGTGAGAGGAGATGTCAGAACTTAGCCTGCTTCCCAGCTAAATACATTACATATGAAAGCAATGAACTACACCTCAAACTGGAAAAAATCATTACTGGAACATTTCTAAACAGTAGAACTGCTGCAACCTATGGATCAGGCATCACTGAACAACAATAACTCAGCTGATGCCAATTTACAACAGCTGACCACTAGGTCTAGTACTTCAAAATAGCCTAATGCTTCCCTCTGGTCCTTCAGACCATTAACTCATTAGCTTTCAGGTGCATTGGCACCTCCCTATAGCACCCATAAAAGCAATTAAGTCCATTGGGAAAAGAAATACCAGATACGAGCTAAATCTTATTCTGCTGGGAAGATTAAATGACTGAATTAATACTTTATGGTAGATATTCTTCCTCTTTTTTTAAGTAAAAGCAGGAAAAACAGGACTCATTTTATTTTAAGCCTCTGAATTTATGGGCAGCATTTTCAAAATGCTATATATGCATTTGTATCAACTGACAGTAACTTCACTGTGTTAAGCAGAGTGGTGCAAGATGTGGACTTTAGCCTCATCTTCACATATTACTGCTCAACTTCATGAATATGTGAGCAGAGTGTGCTGGATTTTACTCTTTTTTGTTGCACCAGTGTTTGCTTTCTTGCAGTGCAAGCACCTACTGAAGCAAAGAGAAGACCACTGGAGCCCATAACTATCATCTTTGGGTTATTTGTTGTTGGTTTTTTTAACTATACCTTGGTGCAAAGGATGCTCCTCTGACTGAAATTCATCACCTGAAAGAGGAAATAATGCATCCTGGATGACAAAATGGTTTATGAATGTTATTCTACTAAATCATTGCAACAAACTCACAAATCACAGAAACTGCGTAGATTGAAGTGATCCTGTATTTTGAAGTGCATGCATAGTGATTTGCATGATATTAATTGTGTTAAGGTTTAAAACATTATTAACATCTTTGCTCTAAACCTAACAGAGCAATTTATTCTAACTAGCACTAATAAAATGTATCATTAGCAAACAGGGGTCAGCGGAAACCACAGCACAGAGAACATGCAGAAGAATAACAGCTAGTTCAAGAAAAAGGATTAAATCCACTTCAAGCTGGCACTGTACAAGTGGCTCATCAGAACATTATTCTAACGTATGATATACCAAAAGTGTAGTCATCTATTATGCTCAGTATTAAAGCAAAATAGTACTTAAGGAAAGTGATGCAGAACAAAATTATATTAGCTTCTTAGATCATCTTTAATGACACCAGATTTAAACTATGATATTTATGTGCTCATCTTCTTCTAAAAATATTCTTATACCGATTAAACTTGCAAATTTTAAATCTGTATTTTGATTTGCTAGAATTTTTGTATTCAAGAGTCTAATTATTACCACTTATTTCCAGCATGATAAATTAATTTTCCTGCTTTCGCCTTTATGTCTTTAGTTATTTGTTTTTAAAACTAACCTGCAATGTTGATAATTCCAGGACGACAGAGGCTGCAGTGCATTTTGTTATATTACAGGCTTGGTCTTTCCTTTTCAAGTCTTTCAGAACTTTCAGTGGTTTTTAAGACTCTCATTGTGCCATAAAGAGAAATATAAACCATTTTCCAATTAAAGCCACACTCAAAATCACACAACACAGGGAGATAAAATCAAAGAGAAAATAAAGTTGAATATTCTGCAAAAAGTCCTTGGACAGCTTGGGAGCTTAACCCAAGTTTGCTGTGTCTTAACACACAGCATCTTTTCTTCCTTTAGACGACCACGAACATCCCTATTCATCTTCCCATTTAACTTCATTTTTTGCATTGCAAAGACATAAATATTCTAAGCTGCTGTGATTTCTAGCTTTATACAAACATTTAAAACTATTTCATATGAAGAAACCCAAACTGTCTCCAAGGATAACATCCAAAGATATTATATGCATTAACTTTTATCAAATGAAGGCTTTTGTGTGGAGTATCTAGGAGAAAGCAAGGTTCTCATAGATGGTATATTGAATAAATGAACATTTAAGCAAGATATAGAACACTGAGTGAGCCAGATTTTCCTGTACAGGTTCAGAAGTAAAAAATTAGATGCTGTTTTTCTCTGTCTTTCTAGCTCAACCGTATTTATTCCATTCTTGCAAGCTAGTGGACTTCCTGTGGACTAATACTTGCTACTGAACACAGTCCTTCTAAGAGGGTTTGGTTTAATTACTGAAAACCTTGAGATAGCATTTCACACTCACAAGGAAACAAATACAATGAAAACAGAATATGCAAGAGCTAGAAGGCATCAGCAATCTACAAAATGTACTATAAAACCAGAGAGACAGCAGAATTTTGAAAATAGCAGATCTCCATTAGGATAATCAATTTAAACTCAATGATAATTGTACAAAATATGGTAATTTTAGTCTCTGTGTGTTTTAAGCACCGTTTCAAATGTGATGAAATAGAGAGAAAGTCAATGAATTAAATCTACAGCGAGAAAAATGTCTGCTCTTACAATACTTGGCAAAAATCTGGTGCTGGATGAAAGCATGTTAGACTTCAGTTCAGCGTGGATAAGGCAGAGGTAATGCTGGTTGGCAGACAAAAGTGTTTTGAAGAATTGGCAAGGTCTAAGAGTACTCCCTTGGGTGAGAGCATCTGCTAACCCATGGTGAAAGCACTTTATAATCTCAGGGTTTCACTCTTCCTTGCTTCTGGGCTGCAGGTAGCAAAAAGAGTCAATCAAACCATGCGAGGCATTTCTCTGATCAACAGGTTATATCTTTGCCCCTCAGATTCAACCTCTGTCCAGTTTACCTGTTGCTGTTTTTACTTCAAACGGGGCTTGTAACTCTTGGCTGTGGCTCAGTCCCATCGATAGATTTTGGCGAGCGTGGGCTAGCGCTGCTCCCTGGGAGCAAGGCAGCCCGCGGAACACCAAGCTACACCTGCGTTCCCTCCTCCCCACCCCTGCAGCCAGCAAAGCATCGCTTGCACCACCATTCACAACCAACAAACAACAAGCTGCAGGAGCACAATAAAAATAAGCAGCTGTTTAGCACTGGATCTTTTTGTTTGAAGTTTACACCCAGCCGCACGCAGGCTTGCGGCGGGATGCTCTGGTGCCTGGGGGAGCCGGCTTCCCTCCTCTCGCCTCTCCCAGGTGCTGTTTCTCTCTCCTCAGCCTCCCTCTCACTGACCCGTGGACCTGCTGTTTCTATTTCTGAGAAGGGCTTGGACGTAAATGTTTAGATTTTGTCAGGTCCACACCTTTGAGGAGTCAGTGCTCCCCTTCACCCACTCCCACTCTCGACACACAATGCAGACTGTGCGGAGGAAGGATACCACATCACAGCAAGTATTTAATAAATATATATATATATGTATTTTTTAGGTGAAGTATGCATGCCTCAAATAATTTTGACCTAGATAGAAGCTGCTTTTATTAAGTTGCCACATCTATTACCAAGGAGAAAGAGTCAAGTAGGCTATAGTATTCCATTGGTTTCTTTTTACAAGCTTTGCTCTTAAAGGGGAACTTTTGAAACATTGTTCTCTCTCATCAAAGAAGATGAGAAAGAATAGGATTAAGGTGAAGAGAAGGATTTCTTTGAATAGGGAAGATATAATTACACATTTTCCATGACACATGCTGGAAAATATAATATTGGATAATGCAAGTAACCTCAAATTTTTATTGTATTTTAATAGAGAGCTCTCTTTTAAGATTTTTATATTATACACAGTATATAGTTATATGTATAGACACTTCTCTCACATAAAAAAGATTGAAAAGGAATCAAACAAGAATAAACTCTTCCTCCCTAACTACTAAGGAAGCATGATAAAGAAGGACAATATCAGATTAGCTACAAATTTTCCATCCCATTGTTTCCTGAGAAATAAAATTTTATAATGAACATACTCCATACAAGCTGTGCAGAGCAAGTATCTCTTCCAAAAATGCACAGAGCAGTAGTAAAAATCAAGCATGGACTCAACGACATCTGTTGTGGCATTGTTATCAAATGCCATCTTTTTTACACAAATCTATAACAGTCACTACTTTTTTGTGTGGAAATATTAGTTTGTCTGCGGCATCTAAAAGTTGGCACACAAGGACCGACAGATGCTTTGGTTTTACCTCATCTTCAACTTACTTGGCTTCTCATTACGCTAGCTACAGCTCGGCAAATTATTCCTCTGCTTTGGAAAGCCGACAAAATGCCATCTGTCTCTGCATGGTTATCAAAACTAATACTGTAATGTGAAAAAAACCTAAGATCTGAAATTGTACCTGGCAACTACATGGTGAGGTCGAGCATCCTGTTAGATTACTCCTATACACAAATTTCCGTGAGTGGACACCCACCTGTCCCCCCGTGCACCCAGCCTAAGGAGCAGCCCATCTCTGACCTTTCTTGCACGTAACTGTTTCTCGTGCCATTGACATTGACTGACACTAATTATAGCTCAGAATGCAAAATGAGGTAGCTTCTCACCAACTGAGGCTCCAAGGTCACTATGATTAGAGTATGAGTAGCTTTTGGGTTTTCTTACAAAAATGAGAGGCTGAATGCATGAAGGAAAGAGGTGGAAAGGTCAAGGAAAGAGAAAGAGCAAGACTACATCAGTGTGGTTCAGCATGTAATTGGGTTGGTCCAACAGCTATAAGATTCATCACGAAGGCTTAAGGGAAGAGAAAACATGAACAAGGTGTCATTAGATAAAACAGAAACGAACAAAAAGGTATGGAAAGGCCTGACAGTCCTACCCATAAACTGACAGAGAAGAAGTAGTCGTACTCAGAGCTTCTCTTCCTGCCTAAATGCCATGGAAATTTCTCCACCAACTGGCAAAGTGCAGCCCAAAATAAATAGCTCATACAGACACATGTAACAAAGCTTGCTTTTCTACACTGCAGATACACTTAAATGCCAGCTCCAGAGCTGGCTCCCGCTAAATGTGTCTCTGGTTAAGAAACCATCCCTTGGCCAATCTTATTCATGGAACTGAGCAATTAAGGCTATATTGCACAGAGCATACAATGCTAATTTTTATTTCATGTTTAGAACACTACAGAAAGACCGTCAATCTCCCTCTACCATCTGAGATACATTGAACTGAATATTAATTCTTTCCAAAATTGCATAAGCTTAGTAATATTTAATACGAGAAGGGCTGACTCCAAAATTTCCTTTCCCTTATGTGTTTTCAGGCTGAAGTTACAAGTTACTCTTATCTTGCACTGATGTGTGATAACAACAGTTCCCTGTTGATACAAATGTGAGTTCATTTAAAGCTATCCAAGGTAGGAGAACATTCATATGAGGAAAAAATGCTTTGGGTAAATGGCTTGTGTGTGCGTGTATTTGTGCGTGTAAAGACATTTTTAAGTTTAATTTAACAAAATCAGCATCTTCTCCTGAGTTTCTACTGCTTTCCTCTATTCTTTGCATTCCTATTTATCATGATTATTTATTTATTTCTTAAGAAGAAGTTTGTGTAAAAGACATATCAGCTTCCGCGCAGCTCTGGAAATGGTTACTGAAGATTCCTTACAGGCATTCATTGTCTGCGCTAGTGAGCAGTCCTACGGCATATGCCTTAAGAATGATGTTAGTTTAAGTTGTGCTCTGCTACCTCTTTGAACTGGCACCATAATATAGGACTAAGAAATCATTATATCCCACTGGAATCCCTTTCTGCAGAAGAAGCAGTGTGCATTGCCTATCAGTTACATTCACACCTCATCTAAATGAGTAGAAAAGAACAGAAAGACAGAGAAAGCTCAGAGCTTCCTCTCTTCCTTCAAGGATCCTTTTTTTTTTTTTTTTTTTCCTTCTCCATACAACATTCTCCCTTGTGTTCTTGGTTCTGCTGTATTATCATGAGCTCCTTGGGAAAAGACCTCTTCTCCCTATCTACAAAGAAATCATTAAAAAACAGTAATGTCTTGGATTCACTATGTAGTTGGTTTCTCCTTGTATGTTCTTGCTCCCAGCAGTGTTAAGTCCATGTGTAGCTCTTATTCACAGGAAACCCTTTTAGTCTTACAATGAGGTCTTTGTAGAGAGTCTTTGGTGTTATTCTTCTGTATTTGCAAGGACTCTTGAATACCGGCCTGTCTGGGACACGGTATCTAGGGGAATAACTAATATAGGCTAAACGTAAACTAATTTTGGGGAACAAAAGCAGCCTTCAAGCTATATGCAAAGTTACTACAGGCTGTTTTTTCAATGAGGGTGAGTGGAAGTGACAATTCTTTTGCACTTAATGAGCCAGAGTAGCAGAGATTAGAGAAACCCTCTAAATTATTTGGCTGTTGAATAAAAATCCAATTTAAATCTTGTGGAAAGTAAGAGCTTTGGTTCAGCTGTAGAATCAGGGTGCATAAGCAAGGAAAATAAGCAGTCTTTTAGATCCAGTCCCTAAACCAGTAACAGTTTATTATATAAAAGCCAAGCACAGATAATGAGAAAAAGAATATGTTAAGAATAAAAAGAAAAAGAAATCCTTGGGAGACCAAGAGGTTTGCACAATGTTACAAACTATTCCATGCAAAACAGTAGCTTTTCTAGAGAAACTGATACACCTCCCTCTCACACTCCTTCGGGCCAGGGCCTCTGAGGGGACAGCAGTTCACAGTGAAGCCAGCATGACAGCATCACAAGACATTTCTGCTTACTGGTGCTGCTCAGCAGTACCCATCATAACTTTTCAAGCACTTAAAAGATACTCTGTGAGGACTTGGGAAGAAGGGAATGCACTGCAAGGGAGTGAAACCAGCAGAACAGCAATAGAAGAGCAAAGAAAAGATTTACACTACGGAGGACTTCAGTCAAGTATTCTCAGCCTTTTTCATCTTGGAAAGTCCCACTTCTGCACCAGCCAGGAAAAAATTTTTCATTTCTTATTTTGTTCACAAGCAAAAACTGCAACTTGGCAGCGGTCCAGTCCAAACAATAAACACCAACAGAACTTTGCCAGTTACCATAGTGGTTATACATCTTGGAACCTATTCTTTCCTCTTTACTTTGGCTGTCTGTGTCTGCAGTCTGCAAGCTACTCAGGCCAAGGATTGTCTACTACTATGATGACCACATATGCCAACTCAGTGGAAAGGAATGCAAAGCTCTGTCTACAAATAAATATTGACTTTTGGCCTTCTTGAAAAGTACGATTCCCTAAATGACAGACTAGTCTTAAAAACTGAAAATACACACGTTCCTCTCTTAACACAACAAACAAAAATAACACACACAATCTTCCCAAATAGTGCTGTAACTGTTGGTTTAGCAGAGTTAACGAAGACTGTCTTCCTGTGGCTTTGTCATCCTTAGACAGACGTAGATGCTAACAAAAACTGTCTCATTGAGGAATGGGGCATTAACATCCCCCTTCTTTCTAGAAAATGTGTTATTGAAACTCGGAATCCAAATCCAATTTTAAGTGGGACAATCATCATGGTCTTCCTCACCATGTGCTTTTATTTAGCTTGTAACCATACCTCATTGAGGTCTCTGCTTTTCTATTCTGTTTCATAAAACAAAACAAAACAAAACCCCCCAAAAACCCAAACAAACAACAAAAAAATCAATACACCCAGCTAATAGGAGGGGGATAGAAGAGGGGTTCTATGGCATGAACCCATCACCTTACTTCTAAAACAAATCAGGCTGAAAAACCCTGAAGGTGGTGGAGTTAGCTCAGGCTACAGCTGATGAGGTTTCCCAAGACAGCTAAGCTAATCTAATGTCCAGATGAGTCCACAACACCCTCTAGCCCATTATTAATTACAAATCTATAGAGCACGTCACTGTTCAGTCCTTAGAAGGTAGGTCTTTATGGTGACTGTAAAATTCTCATTAGGCTACTGGGATTCTCTCTTCCCTTTATCTTATGTTTTTGGTGCTCTATAAATACTGATGAAAAGACATGATGAATCAATGAGTGATTCAGATTTTGCCTTCAGTCTTTATCATCAGGCATTTATCTACTTTTTGTCTCTGGAGTTTTCTATCTTGCAGTAAATTCATTGCAGTGCTTTTGAGTGATTTTTTTTCCTTTTTCTTTCCCTCCCTTCCCCCAATACTCTATTGATTTTCTCATTTTTACAAATAAGCATAGCAATAAATAAAATTACAAAAGCTCAGGACAGAATCATAGCTGAATAAATACACTCATCAGGAATAAAAAATTGTTGGCTAGACTGGGGAAATTACAGCTCCCTCATGTACATTCTTTATTATGAAGTGAAAATGCAATTAGTAGAGCAGAAGAATCTCAGAGCCAGGCTTCTATTTCCCATTTTGCTACTGAGGCACTGTGGTCACAGGTGGTGTACTTTAAAGTAATTGGGCTATATTACCAAAGATGAGGTGAAAGAGAGGTGTTCTAACTCCTCTAGCACCACTGCCTGACAAGGAGGTCATTGCATCACCCTTCTGTCACCATCACAACTCCATGCAAGGTCAGCGTAACAAATAGCCATCCCTCAAGTTGGCTAAGAGATGTATAAAGGCAACGTTGGCAAGGCGATTTTTAACTTCTTGGATTGAAAAGCCCAGTTATATGGAACATACAGGAACAATGGATCAACATTCCTCTGAATATTCAACATACTTTAGGATGCTAAGGTCTTGTTCGAAGGTATTACGGGATTATTTTGTGACCTTAAGCATTTGCAAGGTCCCAGCATTCTGCTTAGATGTGATAGCAGGACTATTTCACAGGGCAAGAGAAGACATACTTTCTACTGTTGGGTTTTTGCTTTCTACAGATAGATTTATATTAGTACAAATAGTCTCCCAGTACTCGAAAAAATATAGGGCACCAAATATATAATAGTTTTTTTTCTGAAAGCAACAGCTTAGATCCGTTTCACAGTCAGTTAAGGTGCTGCATGTTTTTAATATCCTTATATGCATAGAAATTTTTAAAGATTTATCCTTTTTGAAAAAAAATAATCGATCATTTCGCTGCCTGAAAACTAGCTATGAGAAATATTTTCAAGGAGAATATCTATTAAATCACCCGTTCTTTTTCTGCATAAAGAGCGTCTCTAAACAGGTTAAGAAAACAGGGTAAAAAGGCACCAAAACTTGAACCTCTGTAGTGTGTCAGATGTAGGTTTTCTGTGACACGAACTCATTTAGCACTGCAGCGGGGGCCCTTCAGCACAGCCGTGTGGCACAGCGTGTCACACAGGCCAGCTGCGGCTGCCCCGGGGTGCCCGGGGCTCTGTGGGCGCGGGGGAGCGGGGCCGCCTGCCCGGGGCGCCGCTGCCGGA
>JAVJGI010000037.1:9932989-9972983 GCA_035590275.1 Ibycter americanus
ACGCGCCACGGCCCCGCTTCCCGCCGGGTGCCCGCAGCCTGTCCCCGCCGAGGGGTCCCTGGGAGGGGCGCGGAGCCGGAGGGATGGGCAATCATTCTGCCCCGCTGCTGCCTGCTCGGGGGTTTAGGCAGTACCTGCGCAGCTGCTCTCAGCTGCGGCCTTGCTCAGAAAACACGTTCTTCATCCCTGTCGTGAGACGCTTTTGAAAAACTAAAACACCGAGCAGCACAGGTGAAAAACGAGCAACAAAGAGAAAGAAACGCCAGGGAGACGAAACTGAAGGAAAGCATAAATTGAAAGTGGATACTTGCTTTTTTCCTTCCCACACTAGCGCAAGGACCACAGCACAGTTTGTGCCTGTTTTTCAAGGGAGCAACAGCAGGGTACAGGGACAAACCACAAGGCAGCTGGAGGGAAAGTACTGTAGTACTTCGTGGCAAGATGCAATTGCTAGGGGGGGGAAAAAAATCTATAATCTCAGTTGAAAACAGGGTAGACTGCGGCTGAGAAATTAACTGTGCTGGACAGCAGAGCTAGTAAGTGAAAGCTCCATCTGGATCAGGCTGACACTAAAATAAGCTGCAATAAAGTCTGGCAAGTTGAATAACTTAAGCAAAACGCTCCCCCAGTTCCCCTCCAAAAAAAAAAAAAAAAAAAATCTGATAAAAACAAAATAGTACAAGAATTAGAAAACTTGGACAATATGGAGACTGTGGGGTGTGGTGGCGATTTGCATCCCTGGGGTAAGAAGCAGTACAGGAGGTGCATAAATGGGGGAAGAATTCATTGTGCGTAAAAGTACCTGAAACCTCAATGTTGACAGAATTCCAAAGGAGATGAATATTGCAAAAGTTGTACGTGCAAAGCTGTTTGTGTTGATGACTGATCAACATCATACATGACCCCACCTCGTATCAGAGAAGCTGTCTGTGGCGTCGGAGGTAAAGGAACAGCCTCTGAACACAGGCCTCG
This sequence comes from Ibycter americanus, assembly GCA_035590275.1. Lineage (NCBI taxonomy): Eukaryota > Metazoa > Chordata > Aves > Falconiformes > Falconidae > Ibycter > Ibycter americanus. The sequence continues at coordinate 9,933,962 of JAVJGI010000037.1, forward strand.
TTTGGTTTTGATAAATCTTCATGAGATGGACAAAAACAGGGGAACTTACTTAATGGTATTTTCAAAAGAGGATCCCTACATCCGTATCTGCATTTCAGGAAAGTTAACAGACAATATTTACTGCTATACAAAACAGACTTGATTTAGGTATGCTGCATCTGACAAGAAAACATTACTGCGACTAGAGTAGTCAGTTGTAGAGTCTAGAGAGCAACTGTCACTTATTTTATAGCCTAAGCATAGAGAAATTTTACTTCTTCATGATTGTCCAATTGCCAAGGAAGAATTGACCGTTACATAACTAATTTCTAAATTCTGTATTTTAATTCAGTGAGATCTTAATTTGTTGGACGAACTTCTGTCTTTGCAAATTGTCCCAGCGTGTCATAGAAACCTGCCATTCTACATCAAGAATTTTCAGGAGGCCCAAGAAAAGGAGAGTCACAAAAAGTTAAAAGCTAAGGACATCTGCAAGGTTAAAAAAAAAAAAAAAAAAAGTGCCACTACAGAAGGAAGGTGAGCCCACCCAAACTTGATTAAAGCTTTCAGTGAAGACTATTCAGTACATATTCCACCTTCCAGGCAAAAATAAAGTTCTTCACTTCAATCAGTGATACAGGATAAGTTGAAATAAATTTTATTAATTGGATGTATTTGAAAAGGTCATTTAAAAATCACCACAAAGTAGACTGTATTACTTGGGCCTAATCCTGCCTTCATGGAAAGCAACGGTGTTCCTAAGCTGTCTCAGCACCCAAAGAGAAAAAATGTTGGGTAAATAAGGAGGGTCACAGTACGTACTGACAGGTCAGAACAGATTATAACCAGAGATAGATTTCAACCTCACATTCCTTTCCTATATGGGGTACTAAATCATATTCAACACAGTGGTAGCTGAGAACTGATAAAACAGAGTCTCTTTCTGTGAAAAAATACTTACAAATCAGTGAGTGTAAAACATGCTCAGTGATGTATGAATAACAACCCGTCTGCTTCTCTGTATTATTACAACGATCTTTTCTGATTTACTTGAACATCTACCTGGGACAAACCTGATGCACAGGGAGGGAGAGAAATCTCTTGTTTTCCTGTAGCTCGAGGGTATGCAAGTGCACAGCAGAATTTGGCCTTATCCTCAACATCAACAAAAAATATCATGGTGGAGGTATCACAGTTACATGTAATGTTTCGTCCAATGTATACAATATTGAACAAGGAACTAGTAAATCAGTAACTTACATATAGGTCCCTCTTTACACTGTCTGGGCACCTGACTTTTTGTCCATTGCTGCGAGTCAGCTTGCAAGATGAACTCATGGATTGGGGCTTTTTTTCCCTGTCTTCTCTCCCTGGACACCAGTAAATATAAAGACATCTCCTCTTGTGTTCTGTGTTTGCTCTTGCTTTAAATCATCTATTTCTTTGGGAACAGATAGACAGTTTCTTATTTTCTTCTATAAAGAGCCACAGGGGATATAGTCCATGTTAAATATACAAACTTACTACTTGCTACTAAGACCAGAAACAACAGTCTTTCCTGGCAGGATGACTCCTGATGTGAGGACAGGACTGTGAGCTAAGTTAGAGCTTGTCACCCCTGTGCCACTACCTCCCTTGTAATCTTCACCAAATCCACTAACCTCTTTGGATTCCCAGTTTCCTTTTTTGTGCAAAGCTTTCTTGCCCCTGGGGGACATTGAGAAGACAAATTCATTAATCTCTGTAAAATGCCGAGAGGTCTGCTCGCCACTGGTTTTGGAAAAGTATCACCATGAGAGTAGACTGGCTAGAATGGAAAGAGCAAAACCTGTTTTGTTTGGGTCCCGTATAAGGGGTATATATTAACAGCACTGACGAAGGACAAACACCTCTGGTGGAATTGGGAAAGCTGTAGGAGGGCAATACCTGCTGAACTGGCCCAGAAAGAGTTAAGAGTCTAATGGAAAAATCCCTATGGGTTTGAACTTAATGTGCAGTGACAATGAGGAAATCCATCTGGATGTAAAGCTGCAAGAAATACAAGGCATTAAGAAAGGAGGCATTCATGCTTTTTATGAGCTAGGAGTTATTGTATCCAGCATTTGTCATGATACCTTAGATAACATATAATTGTTCTCCAAATGGTTCTCCACAGAGCACGCATAATCAAGCGGGTTTCAAAAATGCAAGCTTTGGTGGGAAGAGAAGAGAGTGCCTCATGGCAAACGTGAATGTTCCTTGCATTTCAAAAGGAGCCAGTTTCAGTAATTCAAATAAATTCTTCGCACTGGTAACAAGCATGTGAACAGCCCAGACTGCATTTAAGATCAGGAAGATAATCAGAGCTCTTGTCCTGCAGGCTTTTAAATCCAGGGTGCTGGTCTGAGACTTGCAGGCAACCACCTCCAGCAAGAGCTTAACAGGGTCAGCCATAGTCCCTTTATAGGACAGCTAGGACTTCCCACAGGTGAATCATATATGCTGATACCTGACATGCTCTGAAACTCTATAATGTGCTTATTACCATAACCTTTAAACAAATATTTTATTAAACATGTTTTTAAATAGCACTGCTTGGAGGGTGGAATGAACAAGGGTGTAAAGTAGAAAAGCAAAGTCAAAATCACAACGAGCAGCACACACTGGTTGTTCCTTGAGGCTGCTCATGTTTTAAACACCCCCTCTCAGAGCTGCTCAGTGCTTTCCACCGAACACGACAGCGTCAGCTGGTGATTGACACTCAGCCATTACACAGTGCAGTTTTGTCAGCAGGAACTCAACGAAAAAGTGAAGCTGAACGCCTTTGGATAAGTGTGCACTCCTGAAAATGGCCATAATTTACTCAAGCCTCTTCCATTGATACTGATAGGAGTAACATTTTAAGATAAGCCTGTAGAAAAAAACTGTAATTTTCTGTTTTTTTTAAAAAAAACTTGTTTCTTTCCCTACTGCTTTTGTGGGAAGAGGAAGCCCCAGGCATCTGACTGCAAGCTCTCAGTCACCCAGTGACTCTGACCTACAGAGCATAATGCAGAGCAATCACACCTCCATGGGGTGGCTATTCAGAGACATTCGAGCCTTTACAGGTGAACTGGGTTCCTTGGTTTTTTGGGTTGGTATTTTTTGTGGGTTTTTTTCTTTTTTTTTTTTTTCCTTTTCATCTCTGAATTCTTCAGTCTGGACCAGATTTTTTTTTCTTCATTTTATTTCGTTTTTATTATTTCACCTCCTCTTTGCCTTTGCCCCGCCTCAAAGGTACATCAATCACCACCACCAGTTTGAGCTGGGAAAGGAAGGCTACTTCAAGGTCACTGTGTAAAAAGCCCTAACGCTTTTCAGTGAAAGGGAAGGGAAAAGAGGCCGTAAGTGGCTTCCTGTTTCTATTCATTGTTTAGGGAATCTCCTTAGGAAGGAAGGAGAAAGTATGCATGGAGGGAAAGCTGTACAGCCAGAGGAAGGGGGAAGAGCCATACACAAAAGGGCAGACCATAAAGATAATATCCTGCAAAGAGAAAAAAGTTATTGGCGTGCTAATAGATGAGTTGGAGAGAGATGAAGGAGACAGACCCAATTCTCCAGAGACAAGCAGTTCCCTTGAGGCCAATCAACCGTGGAAGGGGCTGGCCATCTTTGGCAAGGACAGATACCACAGAAGGGAAGTGGGGGAACTGCTACAATAAATCCGGCATGTGTTTCTTCCTGGATTTTCTCCACGCTGCCAGAGGAGCAGGCTGCCTGTAGCAGCTGCTCTTCAGCTCAGTCCTGACACGATCTCTTGAGCTAGCCAGTGCTTCTTCTTGCACCATTCAGGTGGGTACATGGGGGGAAAGCAGCTTTTGCCATGGAAGCAACTTTGTAACCTGCTTCCCCTTCCTCCTCTGCTTTCCTCCAAGCTTGTATGTTAGTGATCTGCAAATAAGATGCTGACACTGAAGGACCAAAGGCAGCAGAGGAGTTGGCTGCATTCTGCCCCTAGGTGTGGTCCTTGTCCCCTAGCACAGGTTTGAGAACCAAGTCCACCACCCCATCCCCCAAACCGTTTCTGTTATTCAGCCCTCTGAACAGCAATTCCTGCCGTTAGCTTTGGTTTTACATGCACTATTTATATGCCATATTTAAAATAAAACTATGCTAAACACACTTCAGTGTTGTTTTACAAGTGAGGAAATAATCATATTCAGGCTAAACTGAAGGCTGGGTTAAGATGCGCATACACAAGGGTAAAGCTGAGTTACTACATACTATTTCTTATTAGCAGAGTATTTTGTAACACTGGTTTCCCTAGGCTTAGGTGTTTGTGTTTTCTTTGACTATGTGGGCACAAGAGAGGCAAAGGAAGTGTCATATTTTTTATTTTTATATTGTTTACAAACTGCAGACTTGCAATAGAGCCTTTATATATCATCTTTCAAAACACATTTTGAATACTGTTGCTGTTGAAATATTAGGTTTCAATACCTATTCACCTACAGTCACTTACAATGACACTATTGTTCTAGGTACCATACTAGCACAGAATAAAAGGCAATCTATCTCCAAGAATTTATAATCTACAGATTATACATAAAATTTAGGCAAATCTTTTCAAATAGATATTCTTTTATTGCTGGAGAATTTAGATATAAATCTTTTTTCCTCAAGTGAGATTCCTATAGGTGTCTAAAGCACAACAGTGCCATTAAGAGGAAATTGTGTTAAAAGAATACACTTATTTTTTTTAAAATGTAAATATTCACGCAGAGCCATAGAAAATACAGATTATTTTTGTCACAGAGAGAAACAATGCGAGTAATTAATAATACGGACATTCTTGAACTTTCATTTCCTTTTGAGTACTGTGATGTTTGCTTTCTGATTCTGAAGTATTCCTACATTATGCTACAGCAACAAGCCTCTCATCTTTAATTATCAATTCCCCCACAAAACCAGAGAGGTAAAACGTATCCGAGCCAAGATACAGAGTCAAACAATGCCCCCCAACTGCCCTGTTGCACTGCATTTCAGGGAGCCTATGGAGAGATTGCAACACAACAGGAGAGCTAAAAAAAGACAACCCTGGAACCTGAGATAAGGAAGCACTGAGAAAAACAGCAACCACAAGTTCTCATGGGATGAGGCTTGGCTGACGCTAGAGCAAGAAATACATGAAAGAAACAAGTGAACCGCACCCATGAAGTGACAGCTTCTGTTCAGTGATAAAGACCCAGATAGGCTCTTGCAAGCTGGGTCTCTGCCTTGGTTATTTATATCATTCAAATAGGAAAACCTATTAATATATAAACAAGAAGTCTGGAATCAAAAGTGGTCAGCAATTATATATTTAACCCTCTGTATAGATTTAAAAAATAGCATACTGAGCACATCCTGTAAGGAAAGTTTAAACCGTGCTAAAACCAGTTTCTGACTAAAGGCTAATAAGCATACTAGTGCAAGACTACAGACACAGTTAAAATGGGTAAAATTTTCAGTCTTGATATCTCTACCCCACCAGTCCTTTTGGGAGTAAGGCAAAAAGATTTTGCCATCTCAAGCTTGTGTTTGCATATGTATCAATTTAATACAGACAAAAAAACCTAAGCACGGTACACCCTTGGTGCACAGCAACAAAGTACAAAATTATGGTGGGGCCAAAAGATGAATTTTAATTCAGCCTGAAACCAAAGCCTGGTTAGTTCCCTTAACATTTGCGTTTTCTTTTCATTGTAACTGTGCTCCTTTAGAACTTTGCCTCATTGGCGCCTTAAATTTAAGCTACTTCCCGACTGTTTTTCCTGAAAGCATACACAAGAAGTAAAATAAAAGAATACAATTCAACACGTCTCAACACGTAACCTATGCTATTCCTCTAACTGGTGCGCTGGGGTTCTATAGACAACCACAGCATGAATCAAATTCTCATTTTTGGATTGATTTCTCTTACCATTTCAACATCACCAAGTACAGGAACTAAATACCCTCATCTCCCTTTTACCCCACCAGCATCCTGTAAAGACACCTGTGCACTAGTGCTCGGCAGGCCACACACACCTTCCATGGCTTTAAGGACAAAACAATTCCATTTTAATGAATTTGTCATTATCAGTAAGATTTTACGCTTAGAAAGATTTCTGTAGACCCACATCTGTCTGTTGATTCCTAGTGAAGTTGAAAGTAAACTGAACTTTGTTGGGGAGGGCTTGAAAGGCTCTTCAGTGATGAAAGGAATTGACTTGGATTAGACAATTGGAGGGATGGGTCACACACTTACTTGTTCCTACACTAATATATACAGTAAACACCTACTGTTTCATCTCTCCAGAGACAGATGTTTACGCTCTTGATTCAGCTCTGTTCCTACATGCTCCCTTTTGCCTGAACCACCTGACCATCCAAATATATAAACCTCTTGGCCACGCACTTATTTCTGTTTTGAACCTGTGTTGGTTCAGCAAGTCTGTAACATTCAGTAAGCCAGCCATGGGAGTAAGTCTCAGCTGTGCTTTAGCTTCGTTTGATATCTCTGCCCTGGTGGTTAAGGTGGGTTAAACAGCCCCACAGTTCCTTGCCCACCATTTCATTGCTTAGAGCAGGAGGGTTTCTTGCCCAGCTGGGAGAGGATGACAGAGCATCCCAGCACAGGACACTGCTTGGACCTCCAGCCATGCAACCACAAGAAAAGCGCACAAGAGGCAAGGTGCAGTTATAAGAGTGGGAGCCTAAGAAAAATAAAATAAAATAAAAAAGTCTGGTTAGATCCAGCTCCAGGCACCGAGTCTTACTGCACAGCATAAACATAAATTTCTTTGGATATGGCTAGGTAAGCTGCTGCTCTTACCTCTAGAAAAACTAAACTCAGGAGTTAAAAGATTTTGTAGGTTTACCCCAATAGCCCCATCTGTCTGCTGGATCATGCAGTAAAATTAGAACATTGACTATGTTACAGGGTGAAACAAAAACCAAAACAGCATTTGAAAACAAGCCCTTCAGGTACAAAAAAGGTGGTGTAATTAGAAAACATGGTACGAAAAATGATGAAAACCGCGAGATGAACAGAATTGTAACGATGACACGATCTAGTATGCAGATTAATGCCCTCTAAACAGGACAGGATTGAAAGTCAATACTTCTGTTTATTGATTTTGGCAATGATTTGTATTTCTTACATCTTTCAACAGTATGAATGAAACACTCTGTATGAAGTTACTGCTGAAAAATAGGCTTTATGTTTGTAATTTGAAAATTAATAAAAATAATTTAAGCGAACTGAAATGAAGGCAACAATGTAATGCTCTACTCACTGTTCATCAAGGCAAGTTTCAAGCTTAGAAACCAAGGAAAACCATGAACCATAAATACTATTTACAACAGATCTGTTTTTAAACAAGGTAAGGGAAAGAAATATGACCTCCAGCAGTCACACCTTCAAAGTTTAAACTGTAAAGAACACTACCATGTTTTCTTTCATTTTAGGCTATATTTAAAAATTTCAAACGTTTGCTCTTTAAAGGCCCAACTGGCAAAAATAAGCTACTTTTACAAGTACATATGATGAATGCTTAAAATTAATGAGTTTAATCCTGCACTGTGTATTGTATATATGGCTCAACCATGCTATTTTCTTCATGCAATGCCCGATATTAATTCTAATCTCAGACTGCTCTCTACTGGTAATAAATTATGTTAAAATTCATTAAATATCTGCAATACCAGAGATATGTAAAGAACTGCAGTTGGCATATATCCTATCTTCAAATCAGTGCAGGAATGAAAGCCTTAAGAAGGCAACTTTAATTTGAATGACACGTAAAATGCAAATGTTTAAGCCAAAAGATCATTTCACTTTATATTGACCCATAATGGCCCTATTTCTTCTTCCACTTTAATTTAATACCAAAACCCGCAACTGTCCCAGATTATTTGGTAGGGGCTTGGTCTTTTGAACATAATTCTTTCTGCACTCATACAGGATGGGATTTGCAAGAATAAAACATGTTGGCTGCAAGCAGAGAACATGGACAATTTGGTCCTCATGCTAATTTAGCTTTTCTTGACAACCAGAGGTGTCTTTGTGAGAGAACTTGAACTTGTCCTTAATTTTTTTTGTTTTTATTACAACTACTGGGTGCAAAATAATTAATCTATTTCTTCTCACAATTTTGGACCTTAACAAATTGTTCCATGATGTTGGAAAGCACCGGTCTAAGCCTGTAGTGTAGACTAAGTACCACATCCTACAGCACTGGCATTTTTCTTTTCCCTATGGCATAGAGGTAGTACATTTGATAATGACAGTAAAATACACTGCTCACAGTCTGGTCTTGCTTCCACTGAAGGTAGTAGCAAAAGTCCTCTGAAGATCACCAGGAGGTGTACACACTGAACCTGAGGGGGGAAAAAGTTAGACACTGGGTTTTGGGGTTTTTTTCTTTCAGGTTACAGAGTAGTTTGACTTCAGGCCTTGCTGAGGTCCTAGCTTTGAAGTTCACTAGTTCCTGAGACCAGAGCTCTTCACACCGGCTGGCATTTGTGCCTGGTCTATCTGGTTCTCATTTATTTCAGACCTGCCTCCAAGACAAAAAAAACCCCAACAACAAAAAACAAAAACAAAACACAGACCAAACCAAAACTTCAGAAAAGAGGTTCTGAGACAAATTGAAGTCCTTTCCCTTTGCCTCCCCTTCCTACTTACTTCAGTGTGTGACCATATCTTCCAGTCCCTCTTCGAAACATCTCTTTCTGACCTGGCACAGATTTGCACAAGGAGGGGAAGAAGTTAATGGCAGGGATTATTCACCCTGTCCAGTGCAGCACGAGATTGTCAGCCTGGATCCCTCTGTTGTTCCACTGAGTGTCCTATGCCACCTGTTGCTCATTTTGTTTTCCACACGTTCTTCAATAACTGCCCAAGCTTAGCTCTACTCCTCGATAGAGTCATAACTTACTTTCTGTATTGTTCCCCCTGCAACTTTTTTTACTAAGGTGTTTAATTAACCAATTCTTAATGCTGACTCATATACTATATTTTGTTCTGTTCGTCCTGGAAGTCTGAATCTATGGCAGTCATTAAAATAAACAGAAATTGGGGGGTGGGGGTGGGTGGGTGTTGGTTGGAAGCAGAGAAAGCCGGTCACAAAATAAAGTCCCACAAAATAAAGTCCCACAAAATCAGGGTTATAATAGGAATACTGGCTGATTTGTTGCCTCCCTCTGTGTCAAATTAATCCAGTGTGATAACTCTTTGCAAACATATGGATCACATGAAAAAAACCCTGAAAACTTGTAAGTCTGGAAAGTTCAAAAGCATTTCTCATCCTGGGATCTTGCTTCCATTGAACTGAATTCAAATAATGTCATAATCTAGCAAGAATTTTAATGAACGAAATCTGAGTTGCTCCATGACTCTAGAATAATTTAGACAGTCTTTGGGACCTTCTTAAGCTGTGAAAGCCTACCCCCAAACACCACAGCATTGCATGACACAGCCCTTTCCAATAGCATCATCAGCAGGATGATCCCGAAGGTGCCCCACTACAGCCAACAGTCTCAATAGCGGTGCTAGAGGACTCCTCCTTGGGTGGAGCCCTACAGTGGTACTCATAGATGTCTTCAGGGAATCAAAATCAAGGCAAGGTCTTACTACAGAACTGAACTGCACTTTCTAAAAGGGAAATGGCCTCCATCTTTCTGACCACTGAATTTCAGAGGACTGATATACACCAGCTATCACCCTGTTGAAGCAGCTTGTCCCACTTCTTGCCCCTAGTGTCAGAAATTGATGATTATTATTATTTCAAATTTCATAGACAATGCAACATTATGTACTGGGCTGTTCAGGAAACATGGCAATGTAGATCATGCAGCTCAGCATTGAGTTGCACAGCAACCCATCACAACATCAACGAAAAAGAATGCACTAATGGAAAATTTAAAAGACTAAAAAAAACCCCACCAAAACACCACCAAAAAAACCCCAGCCCCCAAAAAAACCCACAAAACCAGGCATTGTTCCAACCATCAGCCAAAGAACTCAGGTTGGAGAATTTACTGCCCAGTTATTATGCGACTAGTGGATAGAGCTGACAAATATTTCCTCCACTTTCCTTTGCTTCAGAGTTGGCACTGCTCTTCTGCCTTTTGGAAGAACTGGAGCTCTTGCCAGACTGCTTGGCACTGCTCTAATTGACAATTTTAGGGCAGTAAATTAGCAGGGTTTTTCATGTTGTTTTACTTCTAATTTTAATCAGACATACAGCCACTTGGCACACCAAGCCACACACTCTTCCGTGCAAGTTCACAGTGCCTCCATAAAAATACCCTCATTGAAATGTAACTTAACTTTAAAAGAGTCACACAAAAGCAATGTGCTGACTAAATGCGCTAGTACGGTGCATTGAGAGACTGTGAATTCCAATTTCAGCCATGCCAGTCATTTGGCATTAAAATATGCACCAGCTGTGAGTGTTTGGATCTCGATAAGTCAGAGTGTGCTGGAAAGCTGACAAGATACTGCTGTGAAAATGTTTCCAGCCCCTAATCTCTGCTGTCTCCTCTTTTTCATATTTTGCTACCCATGTTGGTGTATAATGCAGGGAGAAATAAATGCAAAATCCAAGGAAGACATGCATGGGGTGACACCAAGTATTTATGGAACTTGTAAGATAGTGCTGCCACTCACACAGCTCTCTGGACTCTTCTTCGATGAGTTGTGTCTAGTCAACCTTTCCAAATTGCTAATTTATTTTCCTTACACGAGGAAGAGCTTTGTATTAGTAAAACTGGGAGATGTAACATTGCTGGGAAAGGGAGGAATAGTGGGAGTGAAAGACACAGAGCCCTTCGAATTGGGATGCTAGCTGCTGTCAAAGGAGCTGAAAAATGAGTCTTGACGAGGAAGTATTTTTGGACTGATTTATCAGTAGAGCATAGCATTCTGTAAACTCTGTTTTGAGCAAATATTTCTTTCCCTTCTATTATTTATTCATATCCACATTAAATCTCATACACAAGACGCCAGATTCTAACCTGCTGAGGAGGGCAAAGCTGTATGCTTCCCATCTGTTCTACTTAGCCAGCAAGATGCTCTGGATCTTATATTCTGCCTTTCTAGAAGGAAAAATCTTCCTCCCTTGTCACAACCACCTTCCCAGCCACACAACAGGGGTAAGGGCGGGTGGGGAAGGCTGCAGCTTCACTTCAGAGCCAGAACCTTTTGTAGCAGAGAGCTGAAACAGGACTGCTGAAAAGCAACAAGCCCCTGTTCAGTTTGCAGCACTTTCGGCTGCTTTGAGGTTGAGCTCAGCACTCCGTAGCAGGTAACCACACCATCCTCCTCCTCACTTCTCTGCCAGCATCAAGGGACACCAGAAAGGACACCGCACAGAACCTGCGCGGGTTGGCAGAAAGCAGGAGCCCCTCAGCCTGCACCCCGGGTTCCCTTCCCCGCTGCTTTACAAGTGTCAGGCATAAAGGAAAGGTGAGGGCTGGTGAGTCGAAGGGCTGGGACAGCGAGCCGAGCCACGAGCGAAGGAAGTCCTGCTCCAGCTGTGGGACAACCTGCAGAAGGGCAGGAAGCTGATGTAGGAGCTACAGGACTGCTCCATGCCAACGTGACGCATTCACATTCTTCACTATCTAGACGAAATTTTTGAAAGCTGGCAGGATTTTAGCTTTAGCTCAAGGATGTTTTAGTAATGTAAAGACCTCATAAAACCTCTAGCCTGGGGAGAATTTCATCCATCAAAGTGAGGCAAAGAAGTATCAGAATCGTGCATTTATCCAAAGGTGCAACTACATTCCCCCTCTGGAGCCATCCCCTGTCATTTCCACTAATGCAGCTTTAGCTAAGGACCCCCCCTCACACCCTACACACACATACTCACACTATTTAATATCAATTAATATTTTACCAAAGTTGTGAGTAAGTAGGAGGAGGATACTAATTACAGATCCCGGCATTAAAGAGGAACTGCTACACTAGATCCTTTTTCCCCAAATGAGGTCTACAGGGGAATAATGTAGATGAAGGTATATGCACAAAACTCTGAGCTAGCCGAAGCAGTGTTTTATAATCAAACTACCACTCCACAAATGCAAAGGTCACCTTACATAAAATTGAAAAAAAAAATATGAAAAGAAGTCATTTGATAAATCAAAAAATGCAGATTTTTTTTTTTCTCTCCTTCTCATAGAAACAAAAAACGAAATAAATAAATGCCTCACAGCCAGTGCCTGAAAGTAAAAAAGCAATCAGGTGCAACAGTTAAATCCAGAGGAGTTTCCCGCTTCAAGTCAAGCTCACTGCAGGGAAAACAGAGCAAACTAATTATGATGTAAATCCACAATGAATGATGCAGAAATAGTATGCAATGTAAACAATAATTTTGAAATTCCCAGTTTATATCAGCACTGATCTGTTTTATACACTCCAGAAGTATAACTCAGAAAAGATATTTTTGTACTAATGAGAGACTTCTACTTTTTAATCAAAGAATAAATTAAAGCATTTTCAAAAGCATGCCAGCCTCATTAATTAGTTCCATTAAAATGTAAAAGATGAGTACATACATTTGCCTCACTTTGCACTTGCATCTCTTTACCTTAAATATCCCATCATGTATTATTACAGGCTTGGATGGAAATAACATCTATTATTAATATTCCTTGACACCTCTCATTAGAAGATCCTGCATTCGATTGTTTACACTTTATCTCAATTATAACTATTTGGGCTGAAGTTTTCACAGTGGGCATTTTAGAGAATTTCAGCCAAAGCATTTCTGCTTTTTGCAAGGATGTGATAAGGGAAAATAAAGTACTTTATCTGTGTCAAGAAATTCTAGCAATTGCTTCTTGAACATTAAAAAGACCTAAATGAATCCATTCCAGAAAACACGTTTTGGAAAAGGTTTGAAATGTAAGAGAAGGCTACTTAATGCTGTCCCTATGAAAATCCATTGGCATTTAGAAAGTTACAATCCATTCTGTTTTTCACAAACCAGTTTATTCATCAAAAGTGTACTAAGTCTTTCAGCTTCATTCCTTGATTGCATCAAGCTAAAAGTGAGAAAGAACCAGGATGGGGATACTGCTGACTGTCCGCCCAGGTATGATGACTTCACCTATAGGCTCCCTCTTTCACCTGATCAGAAGCTCCATTTGCTTGTGACAAAGCTCATATTTCCCCATGCAGAGGGTGACAGAATGCCATCTGGGTAGCTGCTCTTGGTTGAAGTGAGGGAGGTCTCTGCAGATTTAGGCATTTCAGCACTTTCAATCAACTAATACCTCCAGTAGGTATTACGACGCCTCCGGACAGAATTGCTACATATTCAGTTCTCTTTCAAAAGCTAGAAAATCACCCAAATCAAATACCCACACATTATTTTCTGAAATGTCTTTGGATGGCCACACTTATCACTCAGAAGTGAGGAAATGCTAAATTTAAGCTTGTCTGTGCAACCATAAGTCATTCCTCTTTTTGTAAGCAATATCCTAGTTTTTCCATTTTCCCCACAGGGCCAATTTCACCCAGTGCGCAGCAGGAATCACGTTCACTAAATGAGCGACAATTCAATAATTTCTCCTTCTGTCACTGTTCATTACTGGTCTAGAGCCTTATTTTTTGCATACTATTTAGACCAAGTTCCAAACCCAGCATTGTTTCTGTGTTTGCCAGTGCAGTATCAGACCATTTCCAATACGCTAATTGACTTATTTTCACAGTTTTCCTGTGAAATGAGGAGGTTTATTATTCTCATTTAGAAATGACAAACTAAGGCATCGAGTCCTATTGTGCATGTGGCATAATCTGAAGGAGGAGTTCTAAAGTAAAAGCTGAGTACAGGGGAGAAAAAAAGCCCCGTGTTGTTTAACTACTGATGACGCTCACAAAATGGAGAATTGCATCCGTGTCTAACACCACGTTTCTACGCACAACTAATTGATCCTGCAGAGATGTGGGCCCCGTTATCTGCAAGCACAAGATGCCATTAACACTTGTGCACCGAGGCTAGCAGCCAGGTTTGCAAAGCTCTACCGGCTTGGGAGGACACATGCTCGCTTCTAGCCGGGGAATGTATTGGTGTCACTGAGGGGCAGAGCACAGAAAGTTGCACAGGACCTGCTGCAGCCTGACAGGCAGCACTCTGCAGCAAACATGCCGAGCGGTTTGCAAAGCCAGCCCTCAGCTGAGCTTCCAACCCAATGGGCACCAGCCCGGTTTGGTCCAAATGCTCAGCAGATCGCTCTAGTTGTAGATGCACGTGGTGATGAAGGCCATTTCTGAAGGCAGCCCTGGCTGCTTGGGACAAGCCTTGCTGCAGCTCCCGAGCCCCCTCCCGGGCCAGGCAGCCGCGCGTGCTGCCGGCAGGGCTGGAGCAGCTGTGCTTTTCATGAGAAAGGCAATTCCATTAAACTAACAGCTGTGAATGGAGCAAGAATTTACTTTACTGTGACTTTATTTTCTGTGATTTTATCTACTTATCTTTACTGAATAAAGCAATTTGAGTCTGATTTTATTGTCTCATCGGTCAGACTAACAGGTGTCCCAGTTGCAAGAGCTACCAGTAGATGTGCGCTTCCTCTGCAACAGAAGGAATGACATTAGACCTTTTCGGTTATAGCAAACAAAAAGATTCTTTAGAGAGAAAGCAGCAGCAAACAAATGTTTATTACAGTATTAGCACTAGACATTAATTGATAAGTGCCTAAACCCAGCCCACTGTTATTGTAAATGTAGAAAGCATTCAAAAATGGAATTTCTCGCAGTGAGAGTACAAAATGCTCTCCTTGTGATACTAAGCCCTAGTCTGTGTGGGCTGACAGTACCACCACATTTACTGCATGCTGACAGCTGAGTTAAGAAGTGTAACACTATGATACAGAGGTGTCAAGATTGCTGAAATTAATACTGGGATGTGTGGCGTTTAGCTTGTTGACTCAGCTGACTTAGGTGTGTTAGAGAAGCAGTATCATATGGCAGTAGAGGCACTGCAATTTAGCATAAAGTAAAGCTATTTCTATTTGGAAAGATTTCTGATGCTTTCTCAGAAGAATGTCTATTTTATACTAGACTTTTCGCTGAAGATATCAGTTTCCTGCACAGGCATATGTCTGTTATTACAGATGGGGAAAATGTAGCAGAGGTGGAGTTACTCAGAAGGAGAGCAGCCAAGTGAATGATTTAAGATTCTGAATTACAATGCTCTACTCCCATTCCCTGGCTCTAACCAAGAGACACTAAGCCCTGGAAGACAAAGCCTTTTTACTGTTGCAGTAAGCGGTATCCTTTCAGAGCTCACATGTTGTCACTGAGCTGAACAAGATGACTCAGAACCAGGCTGTAAGGCTGGGGAGAGATTCCAGAACCTCCTTTATCAAGAGAGCATATGTTTACTGCTTGTTCAGGGGAAAGGCTGCTCAACACAAACAGTCGAGGATATGGTTTCAACTTGAGCAGTTCCAACACCATCCAGCAGAGATAACAGAAGCTCTCTGCCACACATGTTATCAAATCCCTTGCAATGGCTTGCATATTCTCTTAATCTCTCATCAAGTATCAAGAAGAATTAATATTTCACCCTTAATCTTTATAGGGAATTTTCTCATTTTCCTTTTTATAAGTTAACTTAGTCTGATGCGGAGGATTACTGGGATATCATGAAGTCAGTAAACACACTTAACATCTGCTGCTCTGAACCACGTAGCAAAGACAAAATTCTCCTCTATTGAAATTGTTCCAGCATAGGTGAATCAAAATTTGGATCTAGAATCACATATTCTTCTTTTTGAGGGAAAAGGAAGAGCGAAATCTCCTGTCTTACCCAGAGAACTGCTAAATGCTTTGCATATGCTCAGGGACCTCCTGAGATCACCCCAAATCTTGGTAGGTTAACAGAAAGCCTCAGACACCCATGACAATGAGCATACTGAGCTACTGACACTGACACCATGGCTTCCTGCATAAATACTGTTTTATTCACGTCCAAGAACACTAAATTCTTAATGAGTAAGCCTTGGAGTAGGCTTCATTTTAACACTAACATGAATGCTGATCCTACTGCAATGAACGCCAGTGTCTCCTCGTCAAACTGTGAGCCCAGCTGTGCAGAGGATGGATTTCGCCAGAACACCCATGTTTCAGAGTAGCCTGCCGGGGGCTGAATCACCTCAGGCTGAGCAAGAAACTGAGTGCAAGTCTCTCATAGCCTAGGTGTGTGCTCTGACCACTGTCTGCTGTGCAAAGCCCTCTCCTCAGAACCGCTCTTTCTGGATGTATTTTCAAACAGAGGAAGGCGGAAAACAACCTGTTGCCAGACTTTACTACCCACCGGTCTCCAAAGAGCTCACCCAAAATTTTTGGAGTAAATGGCAGTCTTTGCCTTAGTCCCAGCAGTATTAATGTATCTACGTGAAGTTTTCACTTGTTCAGTAGGCGTTGTAAACCCTGCAACCCATTACTGCTTCAAAACAAGGACCTTGCCACCTCATCTTGTATGCACTGGAGCTAGTGACAGCACTCCTAGCAGCCACTCAAGGACATGCTAAGTCACCGTGCAAGTTCTGCATTGAGGGTCTCCGTGGAATAGGATTCAGCTGGAACAACCAACAAAACGTTACACAGGTGCAAGCCATAAGCGACGTGCCTTGCTACTGTCAATCAGGAGACTGTTGTAGCGCACTCACTAAATGAGAATTTTTGAATAAGAACTGGAACACTTTTTTTTGCAAAATTGCCACTCTTCTTTCTTACTATATGGAGAAAACACATTCCACTGAGAAACTCTCAGAATTGCCTCCAGAAAACATACTTCTGTCATTCACATTTCTTCGGATAAGCTTGAGTCAAGTGTGTAACCTCATCTAAGGAAAAGATGAGTAAGGCTTGCTCCTACAAAAATTAGGGGGTTACTTAGCCTGACCAGGAACATCAGAAATGATAACACAGACTAGTTAAAGACAGACATGTTAACACAGGACAGTTTTTAAGTTAATGTGACATGAAGAAAGTGATTAATTTTTTGCTTCTGCTCTACACAGGTAAAGACAATTATACCATTATATGTATCTATGCCTATATCTGCATATCCCTACCTATCTATATTTAGGTTCAGCTTGAATTTTTCTTCTTGGCTTAAAAATATTTCACTAGGCTACCAGTTATAGCAAAAGGAAAATTGCCAAAACATCTCAAACATCCTAGGCAGCCACATGTGTTAGCTCATCATAGCATGCACACAGATATTTATGTTCCCAGCTCTACAGCAGTCACATTATGGTTTTAAGTGCGTATCTCCTATAGACAAAGAAATCTGAGGCCGTCAGTCATTACATTCATGTTACCTGAACATCTTGCTTTTTACTAAAGTTTCCATGCACAAGCAATATTAACATCTGTTTCAAGGATCTCTGCTGGAATTGTAGCTTCACACAGCCAAATTGCCTATGCTTCCACCGAGGAAACGGCTATTTATTTTATGCAGCCATCTGGGCTCTAAATAGTCTGTTTTGTCATTTGTGGTCTTGTTTTCCAGGGTTTCCTGTATGAAATTTGATTCCTTCATAACTTATTTCTTCTGTAAATGACATTTTTTAGTAATCAAACTTGAGAATGAATGTTTCATAAGAGACTTACAGCATCAGTGTCAATTCATAAATATTTTGGATCTAGACCCAAACCCTAATTGCAACAGCTTTGATGGTGTACGTTTATATTTTTTTTCTGCAGAATCATATGTAAAAATAGTCTTTACAAAACCCTCTCCCAGTTAGATGAATGACATATGTTGTTGCAGAATTTAATACTCAGGATGATACCGGTTAAGTTGTTCGCATGGTTCAAACACAGACCCTTACAGTCTCAGAGCCCAGGCTTCACCTTTTTAAACAAAGGGACCAATGGTCCTGGCTAACAGCAGAAGTAGATATTCACAAACCTTTATCTACAGTCTACAGTTTTTGCTTGGATTGTGATAGAAATGCAAATACTCCTTTCCCTCCTCATATCATGCCTTCTCAGATTTCCCCTTAATTGATTTTAATCTCAGAGTTCATGTTGCAATCCAGAAAGTATCAGGTATCTTGGAAGGCCACTTACAGAAATGGTAGGAAATCCTGAATCACAGATGAGAACAGCTGACTTTCCCAGTCCCTGTTTGCCATAGTCACAAACTGGTTTGTGTTACCCCATAAAGCTCACAAAGTGACACAAGGAAACCAAGAGCAGCACTCTGAGCACCCTCAAATCTGCTCATTGTTCTCTAGATAGACAAGCAACATTCCCGTTCTACCCATGAGAAAGGGAGCTCTCTGTAACATGAAGATAACACTCCACCTTTCCACACAAGCAAGCCAAGAGGTCTGTTCTCCCAGAGATCTACCCCACTCAAGAGACAACACCACAACAGTCCATCCTCTGTATTTCCTGGTACACCTCTCCCCTGGCCACATCCTCCAGCAAGGAAGGGTTCTCTCGCTCTTCCCACCAAGGGTTAATTTTCTTTCCACTGTTACTTGCTCTGCCAAAGAGGCCAGCCACATAAACTAGCTAATACTAACCAAGCTGCCCTCTCCTCTTTGATGAAATGGTGATGAGGATAAAGCAAGCAACAAGCTACACCACAAATAAAGAATAAAGACACTATAGGGAAGCACATAGCTAAGCTTGGCAATATAAACTCATTCAATTTATCCTCCTCCTCAAAGTCTAATCATTGAGCAGAGGAAACAGCCCTATTCTCTCCCCTCTTCATCAGCTGTGCTATATCTACTCCTATAGATCTTAAACATAGGTTTCAAACTTGAGGAGATACAGAAGAACATATTGCTAACAACTCCCTAGATCAATTTCTTTTGTTCCCCTTACCTTGCTCATTATTTTTATCACTTGTCTTCCTCACCACCTCTGCACAATCCATAGCTTCTGCTCTCCTATCTTGTGCTTTACCTACTTCTCACTCAGGTTCAGTGCACTAATCATCAAGTTCACCATCTTCACCTGCATCAGCCACTAAATGGTAAATGGCTGCTGGCAAATGTTTTCCATGCAGCAATCACAATCTCTTCCTCCAAGCTATTTCTTAAAACCTCTTTTTTCAACAATACTTTTACATAAGCAACACACCTTCACAGACAAGGCACCAAGGATTAATACATGAAACCCAAAGCCTGTTAGATTCAGACAGAATGCAAAAAGGAAGGATAAATTGGGTAACCTAAGACCAGAAATTCCACAAAATTCCTTAAAGCTTTAATTCAATACCGGCCTTTTCTGGAGCTGTCATGTGATTTCTTTTCCTCCAAAGCATCACTCATTTTCAAGCTGTACTCTTCCAATCTAGCAAACCATGACTGGGATAGGAGGAGGCTATCACTAACCCAAAGAAATGGATTCATTGTAGGTTTGCCTACACTGCTGTCATCAGGTCCACAGCAGTTGTAAGGAGACAATCAAATCTGAAAGGAGACAAAATCCTTTTCAGCTCGTTGCTGAATGAACCAAGAAATAATTATTCTTTCCTCTGAGGCTAAACTCAGACGGATTGGCAGAATTGTCCCCTTGCTCAGCAAAAGATAAATAGGACTGAACTAGGTCTGAGCAGTTTTGCCACTTTAGGAGCCTTGGCTGTAGAGGAAGCTCTACCTCTCTTCACTTTACCCTGCAACATAAACCACTGGTCTCTTAAGTGCCTGAGTACTTTCATTTAACTGGAAGTCACTGAGCTCAGGAAGGTGACAGCTAGGAGGAGGCTGATGTTCGGTGATCATCTGTGTAGATGATCTAGTTCACACAGTAGAAGACAATTAACAGGTAGGTGTGGATGTGAAAGGCACTAGTTGGAAGGACATATGATGCCTGCCAGCATACTGCCTGGCTCAGGCAAGTGCCATTCCCATTCACTGGGAGGCACGAGGAAATTCTCCTTAAAATACAGAAGTGGAGGAGCAAACGACAAGACTCTGCAGCTGACTGTGTATGTAACTTCAGGCCAGGAGTAAACAATACCTTCCCTACCCTGTAATGATGTGTAAAACCATGTTTTATTACAGATTATAGCGGCCTACTAAAGCAGTCTGACCACATGATGTACTACTCACCTGATTCACAGTAGTCGTTAAGTTGCTATATCTGTAACAGGTTTAATAAGGAGGTGAAGAGTGAATGGGAAAGAAAAACTCATATACCTGTCTCATTGGTCACTGTCTCCTATATGACTGGATGTCTGTGTGGGGAGAACCAAGTAAAGGAGACAGAATCAAAGCACAGAAGATTATATTTAAAGAAGTGGGGAGTGAGGTCTCTCCTTGTACTACACTAAAGCAGTGGTCTGTGTGCCCTCAAGGGGGTACACAAGACAATCCATTGGAAGGAAGAAAATATCTTTCATACCATTAATAAAATGAAAAATAATGAAAACTAGTGTTTATTCCATCTTTATCGCCTCCTTTAATTTTTATTTTTGTGTATGTTTTCTAAGTTACATAATATATTAGTACAGTAGTAGGGGTATATGCTCAAAAATATTTTACTGATAGGGGCACGTGATCAAAAAGCTGGGAAACCCAAAGGACTGGTCTTGCAGGTAGCACCAAGTCAGCTGTAAAACTAGTAGTGCTGAAACAACAAAACAGCTGGAGCACGTGTCAGCTATTCTACTCTCAGTACTAGTGCTAGGACCTGACCATCCTGCCCTGAACATCAGCCCACGTGGAGGTCACAGAAAAGCAAACAATTCTCTGGATAGTAAAGAAAAAAAAAACCACAAGGAAAATTCAGTTACTTATTACGCCTCTTCCTGTTGTTCCGAATAATTCACACTGTAACAACTCTTACCTGTCAAGATGAGCTACAGATGATGTTTTAATCTTACCACAGTATTTTGTGCAGACTTTGCAAATTCTAAGCATGTCATTCTGTATTGGCTGTATGCTTCTTATTAACAGCATTAAGCAAATGGAAAAGCAATTGTTCTAAGGAAAAAAGTTCAAGAATATGAAAATTGCTGCAGTAGATAATCATAATTCCTTTGGGCTTACCCTTGCATTCTTAACAGTATATATTACTTAATTGATAGATCATAACAGCTCATTTAGAGTTATTAGATCTATTGCATAAATATGTGGTCAAGAGCTCTTTAATGCACACTACTGTTACTGTAGACTGTAACAGCTGCTTTGGAGCTGTCAGCCTAGTTTGTCACAATCTATTTTAATCTGAAAAAAAATCTCAATTACTTTGTAGTTGCCAACGCGCAATTTAAGCTGATTGTTTGGTGCCAAAGCTGAACATTGTTTGAGCATGGTAGGTGAAATACTAAAGCAACTATGTAGAACCGGCATCGCTATCGTCAGGCAAATCACAGGGGACTCAAATTCAAAGTTAATAACGGTGATGCTTGCCATGTGTTTACAGAGGACAAACAATGAGAAAAGATGGTATGGGAGACGTTATTTCTCTGTTTAAGTCTGTACTCAGCTACCCTAAAAACCTGTGAGGAACCATTAATGCTATGTTTATAGTTAAAAAGAAGTATCTACTTGCTACCTCCACTTCCCAGCTCACCTGCCTGCTGCCAGCCAGCTGAGAAAGCTTTGCTGGGAAAGGGGGTGCAGCCCAGCTCACCCATTTTAGCAACAAGTTTGGATCTAACCAGCACATTGAGAGCTTCTAGCGCAGGGCATCAATGGAAAGAGTGATGTCACCTTTTCCAGTCTTTCGGCCCTTTGGCATGTTACATTCCTTCTCCTCTGCCCTGTAAGTACAGACAAGTGTTTGAGGTCAGATATAGGTGCCCAGCTTTGCAGGTAAGAAATGTATGGAGTTCAAGAAGTAGATTTCAGCTCTCTTAAGCGCAGGCAAAAGCTAATATAACTGTTCAGAAAACCCAGCTGTCTGTCTCTACTGGTCTCTTTGCTCAGAATGTGATTCTCTATAATCATGTCATTCAAAGAGACTTTTGCTAAGTACTGAGGGAAAAGTGGCTTCCTTTGGTGAGGGGAGGAAAATGCCTGTTGCTGCAAGCTATCCATCATCTCAAAAAAGTCCAAGATGTACAAAAGCTCCCTAAATTTTTATTCCCAACAGAGCCAGATAAGACCAGTGTTTTCTTGACAGGCACTCCTCCCATGTCAAAATCTACAGTACAATTTTGCAGACATCCACCTGCCTGCTAGGTTGGATAATAAATAAATGCCCATCATGTCTTTATTTGAGAAAGATTTTCTTCTTGCTGCTTTTTCCTTTTTCTTTTTCCTTGCACATTTGGGGAAAGATACCCTTCCCCCCAGGCAGGAAATAGCCATTTTGAGGTAAGGCCTTAAAATTGATGATTTTGAAAGTTTTCCCTATTGCCATGCTGTTCTGCTCCTGCATTCCTGTGGTGCCAACAGATGAAGTTGTAAGCCTGCTCGCCTCCCTGCATCTAATCCTGATACTACTCAGCAGCAGGGAAGGTGGGCAAATGTTCACTAGCAGTTGTTGGCAAAGAAACACAGCAGGATTTAAACTGGATGATGCCACTGCATGTGTAAAACAACCATTTGAGCAAATGCTGCTATCTTTAACCAGTAAAACAGAATTTGCTGTTAACCTTTTGCTTCCTAGCTAGCTGCACTGATGAGTTATGATTAAATGTGATTATGCATTTTTTTTTAAAAAAAACCCCACAAAACAAACAAGCTTATTGATAAAAAAATAAGATAAATATTTGTAGCAGTTACCGTGACAGACTTTTAGTGTGGTCATGTGTAACAAAAATAAATTGCAAAAGTCAAATGGGAGTAAGATTCCGTTGCATTCTGGTAAAATGTCCCATGTCATTTTTCCCAAGGTCATTTTTCCCATGATCTTCCTTCTCTTCCTTTCCAGCTTGCACAGCCTGGTCTTTAGTTGATGTGCCCCAACACCAGATGTTTCACGCTTTAACCAGTCATTTTATAGCACTCTAGGACTGTTATGAATGAGGAGGACCATAACAGTAATTTGCCATGCTTATCCACTATTCAAAAGCTAGATCTTGTTCACCTACTGTGTCATCAAAATAACTGGTCAACACCATCCCAATAACTGGTTTTCCCCAGGCTCTCGGGTTTCCTTGCTTCTGATAGTTGTTCATACAGACCATCATTCTTTAAAGTTATCAGTTTGGTATCTGAGAAATATAAGTTGAAATATCAGCTAACAATGTACCCTATGTTAGAATGGCAATACATTTTTTCCTGCCCTTCCTTGAAGATGATGGGGAAAGATGCATCACATAGCCAGCCACAATTCTTACATGTTTAGCTATTTATAAGGCCAGGTTTAATTGAAGAAACTGCTTTTCAGTACTGCTACCTACTGAAGTGCATTTAACTGAAACAGAGGTTTCCTATCAGGAAATGTATGCAAAAGCATTTAATATCTGTGTATTATCTCCCCAGATCTCCTAGCTGTGCATAAAGTCCTAAACACAGGATGTTATCTGCCCTTTTTGTTGGCTTAGTAGCTCCACCCCACGTTTAGATCACGTGTGTTAGCGCTGGATCAAGTACCTTGAGTAAGAAAATGGTAAAAGCTTGGAGAGTCCATAAAAACCTTACAGGAGCCTGGGCAGGAGTACAGTGCTAAATGGCAAGCCAAGCAGACACATCAGAAAATTCCTTTTCTAAAGAAAAGTTGTTTTAATCATTTCACTTCAACTCAGCTGATGATCTACACTAGGTGGAACCCTGAACAGCTCTAGCCTTACAGGCTGAAAAATCACATACTTGAAAATCAGGGAGATAGGATGCAGCAGGACTATAACACCCACAGCCACACTCCCTTTTAGAGGGCAGCTCCGTGTAGAATTGCCATAATCCTTCCCACACTGCCTGAGTGTCAGCTGGCACTACCAAACCTGCAAAGCTACCAGGATAGCAATGGTGGTTGATACTACAGAGAAACAGCTGATGCAAAGTAAAGCTCTATTCCACTTACCTGTACGCAGAACTAAACATACACACACACTCAAAGATTTGTCTGCTTGGATGGGAGATACATGTAGGATAGTGGATCCCGCGAGGAAGCAGTGCAGTAAGGAGCATGCCTTTTGGGAAGGGACTTGGAAGCAGTACAATGAAACTTAGAAAGCTAGAATAGTACAGCTGTGGACAGCTTTTCATTATCAACTGGCAGAAACAGTTTTTTATTTTTTGCAGTTTTTTGTGAGAACAACAAAGTTTTGGAGCACAACAATCAGAAGCAAAACCGAGTTGGACAAAGCCATTCGCTTCACTGGGGACCTTGCAGGAGAACATGAAACGCTTTTTCCAGGGAGACCTTTGCACTTCATTTTAGCTGTGCATCCAAGCCTAGGTCAGCGAAGGATCAGCAGAATTGTAACATTTCAAAATTGCATCCCTGACATGGAGACAAGCTGAGAAAATATTTGTCGAGCAATGAAGTGTTTTCTGCTCCTATATCTGCACTACCTGGCATTGCATGAACCTCAGCTGGGTAAAACAGGCCTCAGAACTGAACCTTGAGCCTTCAAAAATATGAGACAGGTTCCCCAGCCAGAGGGATTTTGCTTAAATACAAATTTGTATTTGGCTTCGGATTTTTGAGCTTTACGGTTCAAATCTGTTCTCTCACTGTAACTCCGAGCAGCTTGGGTTTCATTCCATTGTATTTATTTTTTAAGTTCAATTCTCATGACTTTGAAAGCTTTCTAAAGGTCAGATGGAGAGAAGTACCAGATATTGCCACAGTTGCCTGCAGTGTAACGCAGTCATTTCATACTGCTTTAAAGCTTTCCAAAAATCATCTCAACCCTTTCTTTTCATCTTACAGAATGTGGTTAAAGGTGTGGGTTAGGTTTCAGCAGGACCAGAAAATGAGACAAACCCTTCGCCATTAGACACGGTGCAGACTCTGGGTGATGTGATGAAAAAGCTGTACTGCTGCTGGAGCCCTATCATAGCTCCTGTCTCTAGGGTAGCAGCATCCACTCTTGGATACAGCTATTGTGCAATGGGGCAGGTTGTTTAGCCTCGTATTTATTTAATCTTTGTGAAGATAAAGAAGGATGTTCCACTGAGAGCTCTTTTGTTTCACTCTGTATCAGTTCAATAGGAGAGACAGCAGATCTAAAGCCACAAGCAATGGTTTGTGTATCTTGTAAGTCTCCTAAAGCCTTGTCATCATATGCTGTATTATGTTGTCTTTTTTACTGAGTGACCATTGCTCTATTGTACACTATCTGCCTTTTTGTGACTTGATGAACCACATTGTAAAAGGCAAAAATCAATAAAGTTCTCCAGAAACCAAAGCCACTGAGGGAAAAATGTTTTCCTGCAGCACCACCTTGTGGTCCTGATTTTTTAGTACTGAAGGTGTCCCGGTCGCTGGGGCTGGAAGGTGGAACTGCTCTGCAGACCTGGGAAGGGTACCCAGTCCTTAGTAGCCCTTTCCCTAGCCACAAAAGCACTGCAAGGACCCCTTGCAAGAATGCTTGTGCTTTCTTCTAGCTGACCTGGGCCATAATCCAGATCTTTGTAGGGACAGAAAGGACAAAGGAAAATTGAGTTTGGCTCACCAACATGCAGCTTGGTATAGAAGGTACACACCAGCAGTTTATGCACTGGGAAAAAGTCATGTTCCACGTAGATCTGGGGTAACCCCAGGCTGAAATTGTTCTGTCGTATGCTAAGGTCCAGGAGTACAAAAAAACCCCAAACAAACAATTATTATCAAAGGGATTTGAATCTTTACTAGAGGAAGCAAGCAGCTTGTCAGCTGATTAAAACATCCATGTTTATGTGGCAATGTCAGTACAGTTAGCATCGGTCATGAGTGAGTGGTTTAGGTCGCTTAAAGAATCACCATCAAAGGTACTAGCAAAACAGTAATATGAATTTGTGGGAGTGTGACTTCACAAAGTTCGACGGCAAGGTTCACTCTATTACTTATCACATAGATAAATCACACGAAGAATAATCAAATTAAAATTAACCTGGAATTGTTTACACAGAGACTAAAGATGGAAAAGGGTAAGGGAGACCCTCCCATTGAGTCACGAGGTTCAGAGTGGATCCCCTTGTTTTCTAAACTCTCGAGAGTGTTTCGGTGTAGCTAGATCCAATCATAGTCTCAGACTCGGACAATGGTTTATATCCAAAGGATGTCTAAGGTTTATCCACAGTTTAAGGTTGATCACAAGATTTTAGCAGCACTTAATCATTGACTAATTTATCATTTACAAACTGGATCAATAGGATTTACTACAATTACAACAGTAACAATCACAGATCTGAGATGGTAACATTCATTCTATACTTGTTATGAGATACCTAAATCCATTCACACACACATGCACACAGACACAAAGGAATAGATGTATATAGATACAGATATAAACGTACAAAGATGTACCTGTTAAAAGTTCCCCTTGAGTTCAGTGAAATGTTCACGTCGAATGCCTTTGCATTTCTCAACAGGCAAGGGCTGAGTCTCGAGGAGTGGGGGTATCAGCCCAGGCTCTGTCGTCAGCTTTCAGCGATGGTCCTCCTAACTTCGCAAACTTGGGAATTCGCAAGCTCTGAGAGGCATCCCACTGAGAGGGAGATGCTCTTCACAGCCTGCTGCAGTCCAGGAGAGCTGAAAAAGGCCTCACTTAGGACCGCTGTTTATAGGGTCAGAGATGTTTGGCTTTAGTCAGCCATAATCTTCTGTCCTGGCCACAATCCAAGTCAGTAATTACTGGAATTTTCAAAATTCCAGTGATGGTGGTACCATATCACTCAGGTTCGCATTCAGGTAAGGAACGTTCCAAGGCTGCCAGCGGATGTTACAATTCAGATAAGGAATGTTTCTGGTACGGTCAGTGCCATTCCCCACCTCAGCCATGCAAGAGCTGCTGGTACAACCAAGGGACGCTTAACCGCCCAGTGCATCACACAGAGGTCCAGGCCCGTGGGGGGTCCTGAGATCGATGAGCGTTCCAGGGGAGGGGGTGAGAGGCATGACCACAGCATCACATACCGGCCTGTGAATGAATATCTGTGATTTGACCCTAAGGTAATAATCTTGACCTTCGATAATAATTAAACAATTATTATGACATTTTAGGCACAGGTAGCAGTTATTCATGCAATACCCATGCTTGACAGCTATTGATGCAATGAACTGTCAAGCTACAATAGAAATTAAAATTTGAAGTCAGAGCTTTTGTCTTCTCCAACTGAAAAGCAAAACTTCCAGTTTTTTAGAACATCTTTACAATGAAGCTGCTACATGGAAAAGGGACAGGGCCCAAGTCCACACGCTGTGCTCTTGACTACTGCCCCACTAGGGGGAATATAACCCTTGCTGTGTCTTTTTCATCTCATCTCCTCCTCTGACAGTACATATATTTTGCTTATACTCATCTTGTTCTGGTGCTGCCAGATATGGTTACTGCTGATGCATTGATTGCTTATGTTAAATACAGTTGTTTTATCAGTATGTGTCCCTTTGTCAGAATGTTATGTGACATTGAAAGCAGTTGTGCTGTCAATGACACAGAAACAGAATGAATTTATTACCCTTCAAATCAAAATCATGAAGCACCATATGAAAGCCTAACTTCCTTCAGAGCACAGCTCTCTCCATAATCACCATCAGCCACGAGGATCTATGTGGTTTGTCACATGCACACTTCAGCTGTGACAGTGCCCCTAAATTCATGTAGCAGGAAACTGGTTTTATCTTTGTCAAAATACCTATATACATACTTCACCATTCATAAAAATAATATCAAGAAACAGCAAATACACAACCAATTTGGAAGGCAAACAGAGCCCTGTTCAGTCTCCATCATTCTGCTGCTCCACATTAAAAACATCATAATACTTTTGCTTGCAAAATTATAACCAAATTATCTGTAATACCATGCTACTAGCAATGGTTGCAATATCAGGCTCTATAGCTCTTGCATATAGTTATGTCTGACTGTCAGTAAGTACTCCACCAATTTAATGAGATTGCCCATATGCATATTCTGCCCCTATTCCACTTGGATTTTAAGTGACACCTATTTTAGGACTGATGAAACCACAAAAAAATTATTAAATGCAGAATCCTGAAAGTACATAGAGTTTTTAAGAATCACTTGTAATATTTATTCTCCAGCTTAGGAGCAAAGCTCCATTCCTCCCAGTTGTAGCTCTTGGAAATTCTGCTACGTGGACTTCATAGACTCAAGGAAAAATGACCAGTGATTGCATTATTATGGGTGATACTGATTCCTGCTGACATTCTTCTAGGTTATCGCTCTTACTTGGCATTCAGCTGCTGAAAACTGTTACATGTTTGTTTCTTTTATTTTTGTTACGCTACAGGGAAATGGAAAGAAATTGCATTTTGAAATCACCTACCTTGAGAGACAGGTCATCTAAAGATCAGAGAAAAGTTCTGTGGTGCAGTGATATACCGTGGAGAGAAAGAATGCCAGAGAAAAGACTTGCACAGTTTTCTCAAGTACTTTGTATTTTTGCCAAGCATGTCTTTAAAGCAACTGCCCAGCAACAGATTTCCCAAATCTTCTGCAGCTTGGTAAGGAATTAGCCAGTCTCCTCAGTAAGAGTAGCACTACTGTGCTACAGAGCCATCCAACACTGAAAGAGAGTAAGCTTGCCACTCGCTACCAGTTTAATGAATGACAACACTCTCTTCTTAATCCAGATAATATTCTAAGACTGACCTCTAAACTGAGATGGACACTTAACTGGTATCTTCATATCCCTCCACAGGGATGCTACATTAATAAGAGAAGACTTATTATTCAGGAATTACCACAAGCAGTTTTGCCTTTCAGTGTTGCTAGCTTTTTTATACAGGACATATGGAATGAGCATAAAGACCTAGAAATTCAGATCTTCTATTGCACAATCAATAGCATTACCAAGGGTTGACAACACTGTATTACTTTGATACTAAAACAAAACATCTCATTTTCTAGGACATACTCAGGTAATCCTGGTGTCCTTCTGCTTGAGGTCTTCAAGATCAGGTGGATGTTCCTCTACACCACAGGGAAAAAAAACCAC
This sequence comes from Ibycter americanus, assembly GCA_035590275.1. Lineage (NCBI taxonomy): Eukaryota > Metazoa > Chordata > Aves > Falconiformes > Falconidae > Ibycter > Ibycter americanus. The sequence goes on from JAVJGI010000037.1 coordinate 9,962,966, forward strand.
AAAACCTAAACATGAGTATAACTAAATTTAGGGACATTTCCACATTTTTGCCAAATCAATACTCTCCTCTAAATATTTCCTTATTGGCTAATGACCTCGCTAACACTTCTTGACTTCATTGTCACCTTTAGTAATCTATCGTTTGGCATGTTCATGTGTTGTAAATAGCATTTCACTCTCAGATTACATTTATTTCAGTAGTCAATTGCTCTTCAGCATTGAAGACGAATGCCAAGATATGGAGCTATGTGAACATGTCAGCTGTAAAACACCCTTATCCGTACAGAAGGACAGATTTCTCAGTGCCTGTAAATAGATCTGCATCTCCCGAAAGCAGCAAAACCTTACTCTGCTTTTCCACTCTCCCATACAACACAGTTTGCACATGGGATAAGGAACTCTGAAATGGCAGAAGACTTAAACGTAGGACTGTAATACTGCCCATGGCTTGCTCTGCTGTCATTTAGCATTCCAGCACAGCAATCAAATTCTTGCAGACTCATTACATGTCCCACAACAGAAATTGAAGGTGATCCATAATAAACAGTGCCTTTTGACAAAGTCCACTGGACTGGGGAGCAACAGGCATTTAGTAATGCATATGTTTAGTATTCTACACAGAACTGATATAAGATAACAATCCTAAACTGAAAGAACAAAAGAATACTTTAAGGTTCTTTTACCTTTTTTTTTTTTGTTCTTATGGTCCTTAGAGTCTTCAGTCAATCCAGTAAAAGGCCATAAACCTCTTCGCTATGTGCTCTTTTCTTCCGCACAATTTGCTGTATTTCTTTATTTGCCCTTCTTAAAGGATTGACACATGGGCTGCAACATATTAGAACAACAGCTGAAAGTGGTTGACTTCCAAAAGAAGGAATTTAGAGATCACCTAGACTGTAGCTGTGAAATCCTAGCTCCAGTGAAAAAACTTCCACAAAGCTAGAGTTGATTTTGAGGGCCATCATAAGATTTCATCACTAGGACATACATTACAGCTAGGAAAAGCATTTCAATAAGTTTTTCCCATCTCTTACATTTTCCTCATGAATTTCAGCTCACCTCATTCATATATTGCAACCATGACCAGAAATTTCCCCAGTAACTAGTCAACCAAATTCTATGCCCAAAAGCTGTACTAGGAATTCAGCAGAAGGAAATGACAGCTTCTCTAATTCTTACTCTATTTTTAAAATCTACACAGTATTATTCAAATATAGCACTAGTTAAGTGCATCTGCATTTTCCTAACTTGTAGTATCTTAACTTGTCCATCATTGCATGTGGTTGTCAATGAAGACTAACAAAACTGAGAGAAATAAGATAGGATAGCACAGTTATGGACAAGTAAAAGCATCAGAAAACACAGCTCAAGAAAAGAGATATTATGTTGATAGCACACAAGAGAAACTGTCCATTTCCTGGGAACAGGCACATGTAGATTCTGCCTCCTGCATGAAAAATACCATTGGAAGGAGGAAAATACACAGTTCATCGGCGGGGATGCAGAAGTAACAAAGCCTCACTGACTCAGGGAATTACTAGTGCTGATCAAGTGTGGCAAGGGGAGGAGTACTCCGCTCCCTCTATCAATTTTACAGGAATTCCATGCTCCTACACGTTCGTAGTCTGGCCACATTATGGCATTACCTCTGCTATCCTAGTCCTGGGCAGCTCCTGAGAAACGCCCACCCCTAGCTACATAGCACAAGTGCCTGCAAAAGCTTTCCAGGGCTAGTTGCCCAGGTTTTGTTGGTGTCTCACATTTTTTTCCTTTTTTTTTTTTAATGTAAATACAGACTCCTATGGGAAACCTTGGAATTTGCTCTAGAAGGGGCACATTGGTACTAATAAATTATCCCAAATTTCATCAGCAAAAGCCCTCTTATTTTTTGATAACTCTAGAGAAAATTTCTACTATTATGCACGCCCAGTACAGTTTTGGCATTGTACATAGGACCCTCTCGATAGTGACCATACAGTGCTGAAAACAAAAGAATTTCCATCCAGGGAGAAGGTTTCAGGCTCATTAAAGGAATGCTTATCAAAGCCATATCTCTATCAACTGTCTCTAAAAGTGGTAAAACTCAAAGTTACAATGTTATAGGATTGCTCCTTTCCTAGAACTCAAATATATGATGTTGGAAATTAAAACCATTTAGCATCTGGTTAATCACTGCATTAAAAAACAAAGCAAAAAACAAGCCATAGCAGAACAGCAATATTCTAATTTCACTGGCTATGAAAAAACACAGAAATGATCATTTAAACATTAATGTGAATTCTTTCAAAACGAACACATATTAATTCACTTTCCAGAAAATTTATGATAATTTCATGTTAATTCTTTGCCTCCTGTTTTCAGAGTCACTGATGACTCAGTGTAGCTATCTGTATGCTGAACATCAGCTGTCGAGCAATGTAAGATGTAATGTGGAGATTTTCACAGCAGGTCTTGTCTAAATGTGGAACACCACAGCAAATAGCCATCTGCTAAGCAGCCGCATTAGTATAGTCTATGTGTGTGAGTACGTCCATGTATATGATCCCACATAGACTGCTAATGTCTTAGTAAAGCAAAAGTTTAACACTTTGAGGGGGGGTGGGGGGAGTGGGAATCTTCACAAATAAGACAATTCTGTCTTATTAACCAACCTATAGCATTAGCCATTCAGTTTGAACTACCACACATTCCATCTTAGTTTAATGATTTTGATGTTGTGGAGCTTACATTTTCCCATTATCATAAGAACATACACACATGCTGAAACTCTTCACAACATCAAACACTAAACTGCTTGCATAGCACTCACAGGCTGTAATGTGCCCTATACATTAAGAAAACGCACTGCACATTAGAAGCATTAGAGATAATTAATTCACTTTTCTCCCAAGCACACACCCAGCCCACCTCTCTTACTCTATTCAGGCCTGCTACTTCGTTCTTCCCTTCTGTGTTTTAAGTGCATAACTCTAGGTCTATCCCACACAGACACACTTCTACTTGTTTTTCTTTACAAACTGATTTTTCTCTTTCATTTCTTCCTTATTACCTTTCAGATAATTCACTCCTGCTTGCACACGCCATTTCCTCTGCAAAAGTCAATCACTTACCACAGGCAACATCACTCTTTTGTACAAGTGCCTTCGAAGGCAGTTGTAAACGAACCATTTTTGTCTCCCTTCTCTATGTGAATTTTGAGAGCTAAGGCAAGTCGCAGGAAATTTTTTCACTCGTTTCTGTTTAAACTTATATTACAAAGTGAAATTAATTTCTCCTCAAAACTTTTATTTTTTACTGATGTTCTGGGTTTTCTTTGCACTCAGGACACTGTGTCCTTAAATCCTATTCTGGGTTAAACAGGATGGGCTGAGCGCAGTGTTGCAGGCTGCCCCATAGCTTGATTTGCTTTTAAGTCTCGTTTGCCAGCTTTTTGGCCAACAACTGGCAGTTGTTGGCCTTGCCTTCCTGCCAAAGAGAAGAACAGAAACGAAATTCCTTCAATCTATAAGATGTACTAGCCTTTGGTGAGGAGCAGTGGCAGCAACTGGGGGAAGATAGCTGGAGAGTCAAGGGAGCAAAAGCCTGGTCTTCCCTACCTCAGCACACTGGCCCAGGAGAGGCTGCCCTTCCCGCACGGCTCATCGCAAGTTCAGGTAGCACTGCTCAAGCCCCATTCAGGGCTTTATGTACAGGCAGTGGGCCTTTGTGTTTTACATGCAACTTCCCCAGCAAGGGAAGTAAGATTAAGTCCAAGCCCTTTATAACTGGGTCTTTAGAAAGAGTACTAGAGCATTAACAACCTTTTCTTCCTTAAGCCAAATTGACCCTCTGTTATATGTAGCTTCAAAATAGAAGGGCTCATTCTTTATGTTTGCACATTAGTTTCTCGCTTTTCCCCCCAGTCTTTTCTCCTCTCACTGACTTAAAACATGTCAGTTGCCCATATTTTCTATGTTTAGAAGCAGTACATCATAAAATTGGTCTGATCATGCCCTAATGCTTACCTTCTCCACAAAAAGGCATTGCAACAGAATGGTAGACATCCCAAAATAAAAAATCCTCCTGCCACAAGCACAAGCAGTCGAAATGTCAGTTGCACATCTGTAGAGTCAACAGAAGTTTGCATTAGTTATGAATCATTCTGAGATGTATATTGAGGTATAGATCATAGAGATTAGCCTCTAAGACAGACATGTATGTATCTCAGCCAGCAACACAATGGAAAAAAGTAGGTGTTAGAAATAAGTGCAGATGAGAAAGATCTCAGCTCAGATTTAACCTGAGTTCTAATAGCCCAAGCGTTTGGTTAGTTTCAGAAGCAACTGGGGTTTGAGTGAGCCCAGAGCATGGGGGGTGGCGAGGGGTAGGGATAAAAATCAAAGTCCTTTAGAAGCTTCTTTAAGAATGGAGACAAAATTATGCAAATGAATGCTATTTACCTATTTCAGTTCATAACTTTTGCAGCATTTTCTTAAAGCCTCATTTTATTCCTAGTGAAATTCAGGACAAAACTCCCAGCTAAGAACCATTCAACTATGCAGCCTCTGATTATCTTACAGAGCCACAAATGCCACGAGTCTAATATCTGCTAAGTGCTTCTATTTTATCAACAGATTGCTTTGAGGCAAGCAGCATGTGGTCCCAGGGCAGTAAGTGTTTGTATTTTCTTTGGACATATGTTGTACATCCAGGAGCGTTCAAGTAGCTAATTAATCTATGAACAAATAATTCTGTAAAATAGTCAGCCCTTGATATTTATGTTCAAACAGTAAAAGCTTAACTGAAATGCAGAATCAAGCAGTCACAGCTGAATAAGCATATTTAATTTTAACATTTGCTTGAGTATGTGTCTTAAAAATGAGCAGAAGAGCTATAATTTTCATTATACAGCTTTTCTTCTTGCTATAATGAAGTGTCTTCTATACATAATATAAAGGCTCAGGTGGGAAACGAATATTATTAAAACATTTTATTTCTGCAGTATGCCCCTAACTAACAAACAGAGTCTTCTGGCCTCATGCTGAATGGTTATTTCCTTCTATCAAAAGTTACCTAGCCAGTAGTAATTACAGCTATCCTAGCACTGCAGTGTGGAGCTGCTCAACTACAAGAAAAATTTCAAAGTTCAGTCCTGACCTCCGCCTGCTTGTGAACAAGCACAAACAGGCAGAAAGCAAACTCATGTTAGCTTACAAGTATTCCCCTAGGGTTTCATATCTGTATTAAGTCAGCTCTTCCTGAAAACTGGATATCATGTCTGTAATCAATGAAGGTATGCTGAATTATATCAGGAAGACCTAAACCATTAAGCTCTGGATTATGGTTTCTTCTACTAACTTAACATTCATGTTTGTTAAGACTGTCTGTGTCTAAGAACACTAGTGAAAAAAAGGACACAATACAACACGCATCCCTGTAGCAGAAAAACCCATGGTAATATTTGGCTGTATTCCTGTGATGAATCTCCACATATCGCTGGAGTATCTTGACACTGTGCTTGAAAACCATGAGATATGTGTCTAGTGTCAGGTCATAAGACAAAGGACACAAAATACCACCTGAACATAAGATGTTTTTTTTCTTTTTTTTTTTTTTTACTGCGAGGGTTCAAGCAGTAAACACTGGAACAGGCTGTACAGAGAGGTTGTGGAGTCTCTGTCCTCAGACGTATTCAAAACTTTACTGGACACAGCCCTGGAAAACCTATTGGAGCTGACCCTTCTTGACCAGGGAGGATTTGACTATATGTTCTTGAGAGGTCCTTTCCACACCCAATAACTCTGTGTCTAAAAAAAAAATCCTCTAACATTTTTGCATTTTTCAGTTCGTTGAAGCAACTTCACCATGAAAAATAACAACAAAGCTGTACAAATGGGAAAAAAGTTATGACAAAAATTAAGATTTGATACAACTGTTTCAGTAAAGCAGATTACCACAGAGTTATGTGCAATGGTAGGATGTACAAAAATAGTTTGCTGCATTCTTTCATATGAGAGAGAGAAGAAAATCATGTACACCAAGCCTATGCTTAAAGAAAAATGGTAAAATATTTTATTAAGGCTAGAATTTGAGAACACAGAACCACAGAAAATTTGGCTGTAAGAGACTTCTGCAGATCATGTAGATCAACATTCTTCCTGAAGCAAGGCTACAACCAACATGAGGTCAAGTTAAATTGTGTTTTTATCTAGCCAAGTCTTGAAAAGCTGCAAGGATGATGAATCCACCACCTGTCTGGTGACTTGTTCTAGAGTTGCACTTCTTTCCTAATGATTTTTTTTCTCCTAATGTTCAAGCTAAATTTCCCAAGCATCAGTGAAAATTCCCACTTGTTATATCATCTGATCCTACCAAGAAGAATTTGTGGCTCCCTCATCTTAGTAATGGCCCTTCTAAACAACCTTCAGTAGCTATGAAATAACCAATTAGCCTCCTTTTCACCAGATTAAATACATCCAGTTCCTTCACCTTTTCTTCACAGCACTTTCACAGTCACTATTACTCTGGATTGAACCCTCCTTTCCACAAATAAAGCCTTCACTCCATTCTTTGTGACCATATGTGACCATGTTTATTTGTATCACATCACTTGTTCTTTGTTTCTGCTGGGATTGACAAGATATCCAGACAATTCTATATCAAAGAACTGTTTTCTGTATTAATATATATGCAGAAATAAATGCAAGCTTACACTTACCTCGAAGAGAGTGGTGATATGACAAACTAAAGTAACAGAAATGAAAATTGCATTGTCTGACCAGAAGCAGCATTTGGCTATGAGGCAGCAATCTACAGAAGTATACTTACTGTCTTTAAATGGCATGTAACATGTCAGTTCATGGCTGGTTTTGGAAGGACAACATTTATTTTTCAAGCATTCAGTTGTGTTAAGACTCTCTCCTACATGACAAGGAATTAAGGTTTGTCCATCTTTGCGACGACATGCTTTAAAAAAGAAATAATATGTAAGATCTCTACTCTAGGAGTAATGCCCAAGTAGGGGGATATTTGGTGTCCCTAGTATATTTTGATAGGGTAAGTCTGCCAGAAAACAGTGTCATTGACCTTCATGTTTGTTCTTTCCCCCAAACTAATTGATCTATATATTAAAATTAACAGAAAAGCTAAAATCATGTAATACAAAATCTTCAGTAATTTGCTTTGGTTTTTTGTACTTAGGTTTGTAAACCAAGTGGGAAAGACAAACTAAATCTTCTGACTGGACTGTTTCTAATGAAAAAAAGAAAACAGAAATTTAAGACAATTGGTTTTATTTTTTTTTAAGGGCCCAGCATAGAATATATTGCCACTAACCATCTTTCTGTTTGGCACTAATTGCATTTTTCTAGAAGCAGCTGAAAATCAGCTGATAGGAACAAACCCCCAGGATATCCAATCCAGTTATTGAACAAAATATTTAAGCAATTAAAAAAAAATCTATTTAATAACAGATTTATGTTAATCAGATAATCATGAAATCCTCTGTGGGAAGGGCTTAAATGTACAAGATACTTACAAATAGTAGCTGTCTCAATATATTTAATTTCTGTAAAACTGGGTATTACATCCCTTATGTGATACTTTCACAGCAGCTGCAAAGCATCATTTGGTTTGAAAAACTCTCCGAAGACTGGCAGCATTGTCAGTCTCATGTTTATCATATACATTAGTGGTAGCCAAATTCAGTTTATTAAATGCGGGATCAGGCACTTCATGAGACCTCTGTGCTTCCTTAGGGCTCAGTGGTAGTAATAGCAGTGGTGGTCCACTGATACTAAGGTAATGCAGAAACATAGTAAGTGAAAAGTGGTATTTCTGCTTCTCCTTTGATTTTGTTGGTGATCCAGTTATGGAATCAGGTTTGGAATTTTTGTACACGCCAAGACCTTTCTCTATTCATAGATATTATCTTTCTTACTGATATTAGCAAATTAGCATTATGATTTCCTTCTCAATAATATTATGAAATAACGTAGTTCTTGTCATTTAACTTCAGCAGTACAAAAGGTGAGTGGTTCAGCCTAAGCTAATGGCCTTGGAGCCTTTCCTAGCCAGTAGAAGTGGGAGAAACACTACTGTGGGACAAAATCCTTCTCTCACCTAGAACGTGCCAAATAGCTCTTCTCTTCCTATGCATACAGCAAAGCTGGGCAAGGCGGATCCAACACCAAGCTGTCCAGCATTTCTAGCACAATCACATCACTGATGATGGTTTTGCAAGAGGGTAGCAATGCAGTGGAAGCAAATTTATGATTGTTCCAAAGGGGCATTTAACAATACCATTTGGAAGAGATCTAGTGCGTTTTACAGTATCAGACTGAGGGTTTTAAATACACTGAATGCTGACAGGTAGGTGTGGGAGGGAGGATTGGAAGTGAGGCAGAAGAAGGGGAAAGATTAGAGAGAAACAGTGCTGCAGTGATGAAGTGACACTTACTTGTTGGCCTGAAGAAGCTTGAGAGAGGTTCATATGCATCTTTCAGTTTCACACTAGGTTTGCTGGGTGCCACTTCACTTTTTTCTAAAACATGCTGAGTTGGTTGTGCAAAACCTGAAAACTCATAATGATTAGCTCATTACCATCAAAATATCTGTAATTAATTAAATGCAATGACATTTTCATACTGATTATCTTTCATTATGAAGGCATTTATAGTCATTGTGAATTATGACTACTGATGGCTAGCAAGGTTAAGCATATATATCTTTCTGTTGTATTCACTTAATATTACTTCAAATTGCTTCATGAACCACAATGAGCAAAGAACTAAAGCTGTGAAATTTAAATTAAAAAATCCATTCAGGTGAAAATTGGCAAGATAAAAAACCGTAATGTTCACCTATAAGGTGCAGGTTCCCTGAAAACTCTGTGTTGTGTCTATAGATGTATTTCTCACATGTATGCAAGCAGAACCTTCAGTCTTTGTTTTAATTAAAGATCACACCCCAAATGAAACACAGAAATGTGGTGAAAGGCAGCTTTACCAGTTAAAACAAAACACGCATTTATCCCAACATCCCAACAAGACAGTGACCTACAGCAGTTGTGTAGGAAAGAGCAAAACACCCCTGAATATAGGGGTACTGGAGTATTCTCCCAAACACCAGCGATTTGTGGCTCTGGGACTTCTTGATCACCTTTCATTTACACTACTCCGAAAAATGTGGCATAAGTAAACCTTGCTGCCTCACTACATCTCTTTTTCATTAAACCAAAAGTGCAAATAACAGTGGGACTCCACTGGCAATCAACCACTGCACAATTAGGAAAAAAAAGAAAGCCAGTATTCCTATTTGCTTGCCTTTTTTCTCTCCATATGAGAAACTTACACCATCACAACTTTAACAGCTTTCAGTGATGGGAGTTTATTTAAAGCCATTTCATGGGTTTATAGTTTCTTGTGAACAGCAGCGAGATCACGGCCTAAACAAAAACCTAAGGTACTGAGGAACTTCAGTCTTTTGGATGATTCTTCAGCTAGCGGCATCAGAAGCATACATCCTGTGTTTGTCCTGGGGCACAGCCTGCCTCTTCCGTGCTGCACAAAACTCCCTTCGCAAAAAGCAGCATCAGAGTAGGGAGAACTGGATGCATATCAAAATTAAGAATCTGAAACTAATGTGTAACAGAAATGTGACCAGCAAAGTTCACACTGAACTTTGATGGGAAGTCGTTATCAGTTACCATCAGTTTGGTAAGAATTATCTGAAAATATGACCATGGTTGTCCTGCACATTGCTGTCTCATATGAGAGTTTATCAAGACACAAGTCACATACATGTGTTTAATGGGCACTGCTGATCAACATAAGTTGCATCACGTACTTTTGAAACACATTTATATTAGGGCTCACACACATACACACCCTGGAAAAATGTTTTTCCTTGCGTATTTTTTTAGACAGAATGACTTCCTCATCTAAATATTCTACAAGCAGCTGGGAGAAGTCTCACAATTGCTAGCCCATGTTCTCGTGGGGGACTTCACCCTACCAGACGCCAGCTGGACACACCGCAC
>JAVJGI010000037.1:9974863-9996088 GCA_035590275.1 Ibycter americanus
CTCACTGCGAGAGGGACGCAGAGGGGCTGGAGCGTGTCCAGAGCCGGGCAACGGAGCTGGGGAAGGGGCTGGGGCACAAGCTGATGGGGACCGGCTGGGGGTGTTTAGCTTGGAAGGGAGGCTCATGGGGGACCTTATTGCTCTCTACAACTACCTGAAAAGAGGCTGTTGTAAGGTGCAGACAGGTCTAAAAATTTCATCACTGAAGGTATTTAAAAGACATGTAGATGTGGCACTTAAGGACATGGTTTAGCAGTGGACGTGGCAGTGCTGGGTTAACAGCTGGACTTGATCTTATAGGTTTTTTCCAACCTAAATGAGTCTATGATTCTATATTGCAGAAGCATTTTACAGTGACACTTGCAGCAATTGACAGCTCTTCACCAAGATCAGAAAAGGTGGTCTCTGAAGTTTGGTTTCTCAATGCATAAAGGATCAAAAGCAAGCTTAATGTGTGGGCTGATCCTTTACATACATCAAATCACCAAATTTAACTTGCACTCATACTAGAAGTTATCATCCAAAAATCTTTGTAACTATTTTGAGCCACCTGCTGTAGTAAGCAAATACATCAAGTCTCAGCAGATTGTAAGAACACCTTTAACTGGAAGAAAAAATTTTCAAACCCGGGGAAAAAAAAAAGAAGAATCTATAATCAAAGGTAATATAAAAGCAAGACACACTGCAAGGGATGAAATAAGCAGCACATGTTTCTCATATAGATGCACAACGAGGGAAATGGGAACTATAGTTGGTGGGTCCCCCCCCGTCCCCCCCATTTTCCTGTGTTTGTCAGGGCTGATCAATCCCATCTGGAGTAATTAAATGCTTTTAATATTTTTCAGTATTTTTCAATCATTACCAAGAGAGTAAAATTGTAAACTTAATTTCTTGTTAGTAAAAGTACTTGCTGCTTCTATGAAAATGCTTTTCTCTTTGCAATACTTACTTGAATTGATGCTATAAAGCAGTATCAGTACCCCATAGTTCCACGCTAGACAGGTGCCAATTAGCAGCATTACTGCAATAAAACCAACAGTAGTAATAGGTATGTGGTTATGCATTAAAAAAAAATTTGATCTTAACTTTGTATCTATGGATTAGAACAAATGTGACAGCAGGTTGGTGCACTGAGCAGGACAGCCTTTTTCTTTTTCTTTGCAATAAGGGGGCCAAACCCAGTAAAAATTTTTGCCGTTAAGTGATTTTTAAGAGACCATAAAAGGAGGCATCTTGTTAAGAGACCAGCCAAACAACGCCCTCTCTGAAATGTACCAGAGCTGGACATCCAACATCTTAAAAGTTCACTTTTAGCTAAAAATTTTAATTCAGGTTTAATGAAGAAGATTAGGACCAAAGAACTAAAAATTGTTGGAAACATTACTGAATTCTAATTTAGCTCGATGAATTCTTCAGGCCTTTCAAAATCAGAGTATATGAGATACTTTGGATGAAAACATTTGAACCACTTTTAAAAAATGATATTATGGATAAAAATACTTCTAGAAATCCCTAAGTCATTCATAGTAATTTAGCAGCAAACATTTTTTTTTAACCTCCAACCCACCCCTGAAGACTGCTTTGCCAGATGCTCTACATCACTTTGCCTGCTGCTCCTGTTGTTGCCCTTAAAAGGTCTTTTTCAATTATTACCACATACATTAGTTGTTATAACAGCTTAAACCTAAAGATTTTTTTAGTATTGGTAAGGGAGGAGAAACGTGTTTTCTGAAGCGCTATACAGGCCTTTGAAGGGTCTCTTGTCTCCGCACTCCTGCTGCTAAATGAGAGCTGTCCTTGCCATCAGAATGTACCTGTTCTGTGAAGTAATAAACAAACACATTCTGTCCCACAGAGAAACATTGCTTTGGTAGTTAAATGTGAAATTATTTCTTAAGAGGACAGAAACCATGTTTTCCAAGATAACTACTAAAAATCTAATGCCATCCAGGATAAACTGGGAAGAGGAAAGCACTTCCTGGGAAAACAAGGGAGACCGAGACATTTCCAGTTTTCCCAATTACATACTTTTGCTGTCTTCTCCTCTACTGTTGGAACAGGAAGACCACAGCTATCCAGAGTACAGCAGTGACAGACTTGTTACAACAGCGTGGAATCGACGCATGTCACAACGGGCTCCCTGTTACTATGATGCAGCTCGGAACGAACAGCACAGATCCGATCAATGCATCAGCAGAGGGGTCATAAAAAAACTACACACAGCCTCCCCACAGCTTTTTAGTCTTCTTCACGAAGTTAAAAACAAGTTTGTTATTACCAATCACACTTCAGTCTCCAACACAGAAACACTAATTGTGTAGGCCAGGTAATAGATACCTCAGGACATGAAAATATACTCCTCTCAAAACAGACAAAGTTTGGTCAGAGTGCTTACATTAGAGCTTCCCAATAATCCATTAAATGTGAATTAATTAGGTAACAGGGTCATCCTGTAGGTTCACCAAATATCTGCACACTTGAAGCAAAAGCAGTCTGACACAAATCTTTCAGACATTTCCATTCCTTTTATTAAGGAAAGAGTCTTTGAATAGACTAGGAATGGTGCTCAACATAAACCAGAAACCTGAAGTAGACTCAGATGCTCCAAAATCAATTCTCCAAACAGTTAAACTGCCTAAAGCAGTCTGTTGTCTTAGAAAAACCATATGCTACAAGAGCCATCAGAACAGATGAATGATCTTCAAAAAAGTAATATATTCATATGCGTGTGGTGTTTTTCATTTGAGTAATGAGTTTAAAGGGTGACTTTTTAACCTAATTTGTATGCAGCATTAGCTTGCTAGTACAAACAATATACAGTATCCGCAATTTCGTTGTTTCATTCAATAGAGACATTCTCAATAGTACCAGCGAGGAGATACTTAAAAAGGTCCAACACAGAACAAACATTCTTCATTTTCTGAAGCATACGATTGCACATGCAATTATGATTTTCCACATTGGTTTCTCTCAAACGCTGCATATAGTGTGATGCATTTCTGACGCACAAATATGGGACTTTTCATGAAGAGTGCTAAGAATCTGAGAAAATTGCCCCCATGTTTTACATTGACCACTTAGTTTTCTTTTTATTAAATTTAGGCCTGTTGACTCTCCTTGCTGTAACTGTAGCTGTAACTGTACCTAAGGCTCAACCCAAGTCCACTAGGCAAAAAAGCACATCCAGTACTTCAAACCACCCCAAAATTCTTTGCTATACCATTTCTGCAACAGTCCAGTTCCTAGTTATTTATACAGACCACATCCACGGGATTTTTTTTTTTTTTTGCTTTAAATTAACTGCTTTTATTGGAAATCAGTTTCTTACATTCAGTGCAAAAGTAGAAAGTGCAAAGAAAGTCTTGTTCTATTGAACCCTCAGCATAAACACAAAATCATCTATGATTGTTGCTCTTTATTATCCACTTCCATACAGCACTCAATGCACACAAATATTACTACTTTGAAGCCTATTGTAAAGAAGTTTTTAAACAATGCAAAAAAGAAGTAGTGGCAATTATTCATGTTCATGGTCCAGTACCAATTATTTACCTCCATCACAAATTGTTTGAAATGGATTCTCTTCATGACCATGAGAGGAGGAGTGACAGATGTGGGATACATCTGAAAAAATTGTTAGTAGAAAAAAGATTCATCCCCTGACGCAGGCAAAAGATCCACAGGCTGCTGTGAGAGACTCATACTGCTGAAAAGAGATGTTGTAGTAAACCTAACCCTTTCACTGCTGAGAGCAGCATAAAAATGTGATGTGAAAGCTGTACTGCACTTAAGCCTAGTGAAACTCTGGCAGGGAGAACTTCGCAGATCAAACTGGAACCTATTCAGAACAACTCAGAAGAACTAACTTCACTTCTCATAACATACATAAATCTGTCTTACACTGTTAAGGTATTAAAAGTTCTTCTGGTCACCCTGATTTTCATGGATGTGAATACGGCTGGAAAACTCTGACTAGTGTCTTTTAGGAACAAAAACTGTTAAGTTCAAGTGGACAACTAACAAGCTCATTACACACTACTGTGGAAACTACATCAAGCTAAGCCTTGTTCCCTTTCAAAAAATTATTTCAAGTAGCCACCAGAACCAGTATCAACTTCCCCCAACCCCTCAATACAGTTATTCCACAGGTATTGTCTTGCTGTTACTGGAAACAGACAGACTCCTTCAACAGTACACAGGATTTTAAAAAAAATAATAAAATTGAGACCCACCTTTCCTCTTGCAGAGTAATACAGAATGCCGCTTACCAGAACCACACAGCAGGGTTCCTGAAGTGACTGAGGAATACTCACTGGAAGCCAATTAATCTATTCCCTTTTAATATTCAATACAAAAGGGTTTTGCAGAGAAAGATACTGCAGTTCAGGAAAGTAAGTTATCTTCCACAATAAGTACTCCTACGAAGAACACAGAGTCTACACTCAATATCATATTTGCAGTACTTATATTTCATTTCTGGATTGTTGAAAGAAAGTATGGTACACAATATTTGATATTAGATACACAAAGGGCTGAAAAAGCTCATCTAGAAATAATATAATTTATGTATTCAAAAAACTAAACCTATTTGCCTCTTGAACTCATGAATGCTCACAACAGAAGAAAGATTTTTATCTATGTTTAAAAAAAGCTGCATAAATTTTTTTGTTCCTTGATAAGGTTTTATACCAACTCTGAAAAATCTTAACTTCCCATCATCTTTAACAAAAATGCATTTACTAAAAGGAAATAAACTTTCTGTTTTCATAAGCATTTGTTAATTCATAAGCTTTGAGCTTAACCCTACTGAATTTAGACTTTGGCATAATTCACAAATACCTCTCAACCTCTTTTTAAAGAACTTTATTTTAAAAATAATTTTAATTCATTAGACCATACTTTATAAGTTACCAATAGGACGGACCTGAACTCAAGCATCAGACATTTGTTGCACTTTCAAGTTTTCTAACAACATGACTTTTCAAAATGAAATTGTACATTTAGATTCACAGTTTAATTTCTTGAAATTTAATAACATTTAAAAACACTGGAATTTGAATTGAAAGGGATACATGTTAAGCACACAAATACTGAAAAAGGTCATAATTCCAAAATGCACTTTAAAACGGAATGCAGCTAATTAATTAGTCAGACTGTAGTTTATAGTAATTTCACATTTAACCTAGTTAGCACCTTAGTGAACTCAACCACTGAATGTGAGAAATGTAGTGTGACAACTCAGCAGGTACTGTACCATTTCATGAGATTGCGTTTTCTTGAGCATTATGTGCCATATTGTGAAAACCGGTAATATTTTAGAAGTCTTCTAAAATGTGTAAATAAACAATGGCTACAGTTAAAGTCTAAACAAAGCGATACTTTCTCTCTACTTTTTGTAAATTGAAATTTTTAAAAGCAATCATTTATAAGGATTGCATCAACATCAGTTAGCAGAGGAAGATCAAACTTTATTGAAACTGCTTGCATACAAAATATATTGCACTATAACCAAACAAATGTCAACATAAAATCCAATCTGTTGTAGCTAATATGTACAGAGAATATTGCCCAAGAGCAGTTACATTACAAGGTCAGTCTACCTTGGTTAATTATCTACAGTATTTTAAACCAAACAGCTTACAGATGATGTGTGCAAGGTACCAATTTCTGTTTTCAAATACTATACATTCCCAAAATAAATAACTAGAAATCAACATTAATGTTTGGCAATACTTTTTAAGACATTTTTATATTTGTTAAATCATGTGCAGTTCGTTGCCATTTTTAGTATGCTCACCTGTATGCAAGGAAAAAAAAAGAATGAAAAAAGCAAAGAAACAAAACTCACAAAATACATCAGAGGCAAGGTCAAGTTTGTACAATTCTGTACATAAACAGTGGCTCTCCTATTGGAGTAATCTGAATAAAAATGAATTAAAATGAAAGTCCTTATACAGTTTTGCCCAGTAAGTTTAATGTGTGATGAGAAATAAAAGAAAGCACGGCTCCTCCCACCACTTCCCACCCTTCCCTGTTGTACAACGGTACTTTGGATCAATTTTGTGACACTTTCAAATTAGATGGTAATTCTGACCTTGTACCTCAAAATATTACAAATTTTTGTTCTACCTTCAGTATCTCCAGCTACTATATCTGTACTTTCCAGGTCATTACACGCGGTAATTTTCTTCCTACCTCTCCTGAGATAGCCCCTGAATTAAAATAAGCAATTCAAAAAAATTTTGGGAGGATGAAAAACATCAGCGCTTTAAACTGGTCATCTGGCCAAATAGCAGGCACACATTACTAGCTTGTGAACACGTTACACTTGTTCCCTCAGTAACAATGATTTTTTTTAGTTTTCCACAATGGAAAGGTTTTTTTTTTTTTAAATTTTTATTTTTTAAAAAAAAAGCTTCTGTACTGCCTACAAAGAAAAAATTACACCCCTTTTTCAATAACACTATTTGCCAAATCTTCAGTGCAAAATAAATTTCCTATTCTTATAACTGTCTAACTCAATGTTTATGTAAGGAAAAAATTATGGAAAGCATGCACTTGTCTATAAAGTACTAACGTCTGACAAGGATTGCTACATATATTTTACATTTAGTGTTACCAACTCATCTTCCCTGATTTCTGCATCCAAATATAGTATTCCTACCTGCCAAGATATAAAAAAGGCACAGATCATACAACTTTTTTGCTAATGAAAATGACAATTGTTACATCACACATATTTCAGGGTCCACTAAAATATTGAAAAAGGTGGACCAGAATGTGAACTGACACAGGACATAAAACGACATAGCATTTCATGAAGAACTTTCAAGTTAGATTGAAAACAGAAGCCAATTTGATTACTGCAAACACTATTTATTCTGAAAATTGAAATTGAGCAGTGAATTTGACCCGATGTGTTAAAATGGTACAACTGAACAGAAAGTTTACCAATGCACAGCTCAGTATTTTTAAAACAAACAAAAAAGAATCTTTCATTGTTTGAATTGCAATATGTACTTGAAAGCGATTTTCGGAAATCCAGATATTTTTATGCAAATATTTGAATAATTTCTTATTCTGAAAACAACTGCATACTGTTGATGTTAAAAAAGGCTAACAGAGAACATATGTTCATTTCATGCCCTGCGCCATCTTGCCTACTATTTGTCTTTGGCCTAACAAGATTCTCTAACATGGAATAGGAATTACTGAAACAGTATAGGAAATATGACTTTAGATTTATGCAGTTTAGGGTACTCCATTCACCAGCGGCTGTTGACCATCTGCGCTGTCCGTTTTCTCTTTCTTCTGGTTACGTTCTTTACCCGTGCGCAGCCGACTACCTTCATTGGAGGTATTCTGTAATGTTTTAGTGTGGACACTCCTTTCATTATTGCAGTCAATTCTGATCTGGAACAAGTCAGAGTTATATAAAGCACTCTCTTCCTTTCATCCACCCCTTACGCACTTGCTACCTTAGTGGCCTGGGAGGAACACTATTTATTAAACAGTCAGAAGCTATACAACCCTTATAGCTTTGTTAAATGTATCCAGCTGAAGGAGAGTGTGTGAATTCTTTTCTGTTCAAAAAATGCAGAATACTTGTGACCTAAAACAACCAAAACCCCTCCTGTCTACCTAGCCTTGGAAGCTAAAAAATTTTTTCCTGTGTGTTTGTGGAAAACAGTTGAAGAACTAATAGCAGATGGAACTTTGAAACATCATTTCACTTTTAATAATTCAACTTTATACTTGTATACAAACATTTTTTGAGAAAAAAACAAACATAGGAAAGCTGCCATGAAATGATACTAACACACACACATGCAAAAGGTATCTATTCAGCCACCTTCTGAATCTGAAAAAAGTTTCATTTAATCCAAGGAGACTTCTACGGCCTTTTTAAGTGGTCAAAAATTCCAAAAAAGATTTTGAAAGCAAAATTTTTATGCTTGTAAAGGGGGTAAGCCCTTATTCCTTGAAATATTACAAGATTTTTATAACTTGATCAGTCAGATTTAAACTATATGCAAGTACTTATTTTTACTGTAGAGTATCATCTTGTCCAGATCTCACAGCTACAGAGAAAAAGACTTGTTGATAGGTGCCTTAGTTTCTTTTTAAGTACCACAATTCTCTATTGTCTACTTCAAACTTTATAAGTTAATTCCTGATTAACTATAGAAGTTGTGTGGCCATAAAAAAAAAATCTTTTGGCATGTTAGTTGTTTGCATTTCAGGTGTGCGTTCAGGTATTACACCTTCACATTCAGCGCTCCCACTTGGAAAACTAAGCATTTGTTCACCTGTTCCATTTTTTTCTCCCTCCTTTCTTAAACAGGCTTTCTAAAAACAAACCAATAGTCATCTCAATCTCCCATTAGAACCACAACTCCTAGTAACATCATGCAGAAGGCAGCAGCGTGCAGCTGCTCATTAATTCTTCCTCCCAACATAACTCATCCTATGTGGTAAGAGATGGTAGAAGGTTTGCATGTTATCATTTTAAGCAACAACAGTTCCCATGTGGGGAAACTTGACGTATATACATGAAATATCAGCCTGAATAACTTTATGCAGCAAAACATACTTGAAAAAATTGCAGAAATATCTTTATAAAAGGCTATAAAATATTTAAGGTTATAAATTATTTCAATATATGATTTGAACAGTTTCTTGCTGTGCATTAA
Organism: Ibycter americanus; assembly: GCA_035590275.1. Classification (NCBI taxonomy): domain Eukaryota; kingdom Metazoa; phylum Chordata; class Aves; order Falconiformes; family Falconidae; genus Ibycter; species Ibycter americanus. The sequence goes on from JAVJGI010000037.1 coordinate 9,983,557, forward strand.
CTTACTTTCTAGACTGCATAGCCTTCAATAGCAAATGTTTCATTTAGTAGTGAAGAGAGTTTCTGACGTTTAATCTTTCTTAACTCTGAAGATTCAGGCTACAACACACTTTATATAAAGCATTAAGGGTTCTCTTCCCACAGGCGACAGACAACAATACGCAACGCAGCAAGAAAGAAAAGCTAAAAACAAAAAGCTAGTAAGAACAAAGACTGCAGTCAAGCTGGTTAGTAAATCCTTGGGACTCATGATCAAAGTTCTAACCAAATTGAGAGCTAAACTAACATTACAAAGTTGCATCTTTACACAACTTAATATCTGAAATACCTGTGTGTATGTTACAAAATGACACAGAACTTCTGCAGCTCTGATTAGGGAATTGGGAAACAAGGAACCACAAGGCTACTGTGTTGCTTGTGGCATCGAAGACTAATATTTGTCAGCATATGACAAACAATTCTAAACAGTGCAGACTTTCAGCAAGAGAAAAATTACCTCAAGAGATCCATCTGCTGTTCTCCCTTTTGCATCTCTTGAGTTACGCTGACGGTTATCTGTTCGTGACTGTTCATCATTTCCTGTAAGAAGAATTACTCAACTAAGTTGCTTGACAAGGATGTATGATCACCTTTTACTTAAAATTTATGCAAGCATAATAGGGAATTACTTCAAAATTTTCATGTTGAAGAACATTAAACAAATATTCTCCATAACATAACAGTTCTGAAACTATGGGCCAAGAATCACTAAAGAAAATGTTCTCAGGTAGACAAAATCACAGTGTTTAAAGCCACCACAGTTTAAGAGACCGCTGACTGAAGAAAAAACACCTCTCAAAATGACTAACCATAGGAGAGAAGAACCCAGCCAGCTTTAGTAAGGTTTAACATGTTCACATTTCTTCTAATGGCTTATGAGATTTCAAATTTCCACATTACCTTTTTTCAAAAAAAAATCTCATTAAATTAAGCAATACCCATACTTTGAAAAAAACGTTCAAGAAATAAGCAGAGTTGTAGACAAAAATATTTAAACACACACATATAAAGAACTGTCACATTATAAAATATATGTATTTAACTTAAAGTTCTCCCATCTTATTTTTGTCTGGTGTCTGCCACTGAACACAAATTACAACCTTATATAATCCTGCTGCATGAAAATTAAACACAAGATGATGGGAATATGGACAGCTGAATGAGTAAGATTATAAAATATTTTTCTATATCCGTTGACAAACTAGAACTTGATTCCTTGACCTCCTCGTGCAATGGCACAGCCCACAAACTTGAGTCAAGATACTTACTAGGAAAGCAAATGATTGAGTATTATCCCAGTTTATTTATATAGGGAAGAGAGGCCTAATATAATGTATAAAGAGACACTGGGATAGAATGCCGCCTCAGCAATTCTGCAGATGACACCAACCTGTGGGAAGTGGTTTGATACACTGGAGGTCAGGGCTGCTAATCACAAGCACCCTAGCAAGCTGAAGGAATGGGCTAACAGAAAACTCTTTAGCTTTAAAGATGAAACACAAGTCCCACAGCTTCAACAGCATAACCCCATGCAGTATCACACGCTGTGGACTGACTGTATGCAGCAGCTCCACACAAAAGGAGCTGTCCTGGTGGACAGCTTTAAGACACAAGTGTGCTCTTGTAACAATGACAACTGACTAAATCATGGGTTGTGTTAGTAGGAGTGTGGTCAGCAGGTCAAAAGAAAGGATTATTCCTCTCTGCTCAACACAACACATCTGAAACAAAATATTCAATTTAAGAGATTGACAAAGTAGAGAAAGTTCAGGAGAGGGCCACCAGGATGGCTAGGAGGCTGGAGCAGCTAACAACAAAGAGGCTGACAGAAGTGAGTCTGCTTAAGGATTCCAACACTGACTTCTTTTTCAAAATTAAGACTACACTCACCTTTGAATCCTCCGCGACCCCTCCCTCCTTGCCCTCTTGCACCACCTCCACGCCTTCGCCCATCTCCTCTACGAAGGTAGTTGTCTCGCTCCTCTTCTGCTGGGGCTGCTGACCAATCACTAAGTTCATCTCTGTGATCAGATTCTGTTTCAGAAGCATTTGATGCTTCAGAATTAGTTCCTATTAAGAGGATAAAAAAAAATCCAAACATGCCAGTGTAGCTTAGCATGAAAATACTACAGTAGAATGATTTTTTGTTAATAAACAGTTCTGTCATGTTTTGCATTCTAACCTCTAACATAATACAGAGGTGTGTAATATACAGTACTACTTCAAAAAGTCAAGACAGACATAAATAAGTTAAATAATTGTGTGCCACATGTTTACAGTTACTTGGTGTTATCAGTCTATTGATGAGTTATTGAATCTACTATGCAAATGTAGTAAGTCTAGTAGAATGTAAGTCCAACAGACTAGACTTTCTTTTACATTTCTAAACCTGGTAGTTCTGAATATAACTTGTCCTGTCTCCCCTCACCACAACTCCTCTATGAAAAGAAAAAAAAAAAATCCATAATAAAACTGACTGTAACACACTACAAAAGCAGAGAACAAAGTTAGAATGCTAGAAATTTATCAAATCCAAAATAACTAGCCATCACAATTTTTCCAGCTAACAGGTCACCTTCACTGATAAAAGCTAGTTCTTTTCCCCATTTTTCCCCCCCTGTAACTCTGTTATTAGCCAGGTGAGTTCACATTTTCTAAAAATAGTGAAAGGGTGTCAGCACTAAAACATTAATTTTGTATTATGTAGAACATAAGCTAAGACTGTCTTATCAAGCTCATACTACAGGCTTTTCAGTCAGGACAAACACCAGCTGACCTACACTATGGATAACGAAGTAATAGATTGCTCTGAAGAAGCACAATCCTGAAAGCTATTTATTAATGAATTATACAAGGTTTTAAGAGAAACACTGTATTTCAGTGACTATGCTCTTCTAGTAAAAACATAAAAGTTCTGTTTAATGAGGAAAATAGCTGATCTGCAAATTGAGCTACACAGTATTTTCACTTATAAATACATTAAGATAGCATGTTACAGGCTCAAATGAAAACTGAGGCTTTATTATTAGGAATTGTTCAAAATATAGATAAAAAAACCCTTGCCCTAAAGAGTCTGTAATGTAGAAGACGTAAGCATGCTGTAAGAGACAGAGGCTGCATGGAAATAAGTGTAGATTACACAGAAGCACTACATTTTACTTCAGAATATTTCTACAGCATAAAGCTCTACATAATCTTCAAATATTAATACTCAATATTAACTGAATTTCTGTTTTAACGTCTCTGTTTCCAAGGCTGGTCTTCAAGAAATCAAGAGACCAACAGGCCACTCCTAAACCTGTAAGTGTTCTTCTAGTTACCTACCTGAAGCATAGCCTGGACCACGTCTGCTATGCCCCCTGTTTCTGTAAGGTCGACTGCCACGTCCGAGTCCTGGACCATCATCAGTCATGTACCCTTTTTCCTTATCTGTACGATTTGGTGGTGGCCTAGAAGTAGCTCCAATCTGTCGAAGCTGCTCGTCAATTTGCAATCTTTCCAAACGCAGCTGGTCCACTTCCTACACAAACACAAGCACAGCAATTCATACGTAACCACTATTTAACCATCTGAATGTACAGACATGCAGTTCTCGGAAAGAAAGAGTGCTTACGTACTGTAACTAATAATCCATTTTAATACTTAAATAGTAACAACTTTCAGAATAATTTGTTTACCAATAAAACTTTCATTTGGTGGTATGTATCTGTTACCAATACAATTCTCCCCATGGCACAGTTGGCAAGTTTAGGTTTATTTAAAATAAGTACATCAAGAAAAAACACTCAGATCAACTGTTTTCAGCAGACACAATTACCTATACTTCACCATTCAATTTATGAGATCTTTACCCTTAAGGAAGTTAAACATTCTTTAAACAGAAATTAACACTCCTTTATTTTTGAACACAGTAATATCATCCATTTATAGCATTCCAACAGTGGCATAATTTAAACATTTTGGATTCTAACACAAGCCTCTTACAGTGTTGCACTTAAATAATGAAATTATTAAACAATTATGATGTAAGTATTGTTTCATAAAAAGGGCTAGAGGTTCCACTGCTGTTAAATTCTACTTAATTATAACGAATAATACCAGAGATGTGGGGAAGCATAACACCATAGAGAGCAAAGTGCTGTAACTCAGGCAAAGACAGCAAGCACACAGAATTCTTACCACACATAACTACTGAAGAGATAAACACAAACAGTAATTATCTACAGCAACACATACACAGGGAGTACTTTTGTCAGTTTGGGATGCTGTCTCGTTAGTATCAAAAAGTGGCAACCACAACCATTTTTTATTTTTAATAAACTGGGGAGAATGCTATTTATGGAAGTTCCAGTGTGATAATGGAAGGGACCTCCAGGGGTCACCTAGTCCAGTTAGAACTTTGACCAGATCCCTTGGCGCTCAGGGATGCATCCCATCAGGTCCCGCTGACTTGTGTACCCATTTTTAAGGCAGCCAAAGTAGTTAAAACAGAAATATCTTCTGAAATAATAGTAAGCATGCAAGAAAGGAGCTTGATTTTTAATACTAGTTTTCATGTGGTCTTTCTCTGCCTCTACTACCATCAGGTAAAGTTGCAGAGCTGTTTTATCTCTGCTCTAAAACACTGATAAATCCAAGTGCTCCACAAGCAGGATTAAAAGGTATAGTTATTGAGTAGGTAAGGGAACAAAATAGTTTCTTCTAAGTCCTCTGATACCTGTACTGAAAAGTTTTTTAGCTATGTACAGAAAATTCAGCATTCTAGAAGACTCAATGACAGCTACTGCACAGACTGGACACGTAGTGAGTTATGAATGGTCTGGAGGTTTCAGAAAAGATGCCAGAACATATTTAGTTAAATAAACTCAAAGCAGTCCCTACTGTTAGCATCTGGCCCTGCCATTAAAGACCGAGCACCTGGCCATAACAACCATAAGTAACTATAAGCAATAACGTGGGATATTTTCTGCTCCCTATATAAAAGGCAACAAGCACCTCAAACTACTGGAGAAGTTCTGGAGCCAAGAGGAAAACACAATATAAAAAGCTGAATTACCTACAAAACATCCAAGTATGAAATGTCAATTAACTATAGCAAAAGAAGTATAGAGTTTTAAAATAAAATGCCCACTGTATACAAGATGTCTGCATAGAATGCTGCTTGCTTTGCAGTTGCACGAGGGACTGACTATTCCTTGTATATAAAGATGTCAGCATCTTTTGAAATATATTTTATTTTTTTTTTACTCCTTTGTATTTTGCACTCTGAAAAAAATTGGGTTTCCCTCCATTCTTCAGATAAATGATTCTTTTAGTACAACATGGCTTTTACAGGAAGCCTTTTTAGACTGCAAACCTGTTATAACATCAGTTTTTCAACAGCCTTTGGGACCCAAACAAATTTTGATCATCTTACTGTTACTATCTTAAGTATTGATAGAAAAGTTTTGGTGGTAAAGCAGCATCGTTTTCCTTACCTTTAAATAATTAAGATGATAATCCAGAAGAACAGTTGCATTAGTGATGCTATCCTTGGTTCCCACAAACACAAATGGTACCATTCCCTAAAACACAGTTAACAGTATTCTTATGGTTATTGATTAGACATCAAATACTGAAGAGAACCAAACATATTACTGTAAAACTTGAAAACCATTTTTACAACGTGGATAAGCATGAATTAAAAAATGAGACAACAGTGTATTTAAATTTTCACGTTGACTAGATCAGGTAGACTAATTCCCTTTAGGCAAAGGGCATTTTATTTTTAGTAAGAAAATGTAGATCATACACATCACAATCCCAACATTTATTTTTCTGAACAAGGGAAAAAAAAGCCAATTCAAAACAGGTTTCCTCCCTTCAAAATTAATACCACCTTTGCTGATCACATGTTTACTCTCTCACACCATGTTCTTTTAGGCTACATGTCAATAAAGAAACCTTTGATCTTCTAAGAAAGTAAATCATACTAACATCATGTCATAAAACAAAACCCAATCCTTCTTGAGGATCTCCCAGATTGTATAAGGTAAACAAACAAAAAAATAGAGTTAGTACTTCAGGTAACAATTGCTAACTTACATTTCTTTTACTTTATCAAGCACTTTAAGCGATTCAACGAATACCTGGAAAATGTAAAGTGGGAAATTCTAATGCCTGAGATTATGGCACTTGGAGATAAAATATTAAAAGACTAACTTATGTGGCCAAAGCAGGTTAAGAAATCTACCTACAAGGCCCCCCTGAGTCCTGAAAACAACTAAACCTTAGCAGACACAAGGATAATTTCCATACCAAACCTCCTGACACTAAAATATGTCTATGCAGCATTTCAGAGTGTGATTGTAGCCCACACAGACTGAATGAGCTAGCATTAAACTACTTGACTCTTATACCAGCTGCAGCATCACCATGGCAGTATAAGCTTCACTGTGGACTGCAGAAGTCAACCTGAAAGTCTAATGGACACTTGGCTGCTGAAACCTACGCTATTGCAGACCCTGAGCTTGGCTACACCTACTGAATAATTTAAATTTTGTTTTGCTATCTCATGACCTCTAAAGACACCTTTAGTTTTCACTGCACTCATACCCTTTACAGGACTGCATTCCAAAGGACTGTGTACTTGCAGAAGTGAAGTGATATGAGACACATTATCTTAAAAAGTACTACACGCACAGTATGCTGAGGTTCCCTAAGAATGGCAAGTCTATAACTTGTCTCTGCTTTTCAGGTTTTCTTCTTTTTTTTCTTTTTTTCTTCTTTCCTTCACATACAAACAACTTCTGTTAGAACTTATGCATTTGCATCAAATAACAAGGAAAAACAGTATTACACAATCATCTAATCCTAAGAGAGCTCAAGACTTAATTTTCATGAGCGCACAGCAGGACATAGGCAACGCAGGAGGTTCCTGGAATGTGTTGATGGTAACTTCCTTCTCCAAGTGATAAAGAAGCCATCAAGGAGGGGCTGGGGGGGAATGTGAAGCTCAAGGGCAGCCTTGGCTGCAGTGACCATGAAACGGTGGGGTCCAAGATCCTAGGGCACCAAGGAGGGCACACAGCAAGCTCACTACCCTGGCCTTCAGTAGAGCTGACTTTGGTCTCTTCAGGGATCTGCTTGGTAGAGTACCATGGGATAAAGCCCTGGAGGGAAGAGGGCCCCAAGAAAGCTGGTTAATACTTAAGAATCACCTCCTCCAAGCTCAGAAGCGATGCACCCCAGCAAAGAGGAAGTCAGGCAAAAATGCCAGGAGGTCTGCATGGATGACCAAGGAGCTCCTGGACAAACTCAAACACAAAAAGGAAGTCTACAGAGGGTGGAAGCAAGGACAGGTAGCTTGGGAGGAACACAGTGAAATTGTCCAAGCAGCAAAGGACCAGGTTAGGAAAGCTAAAGCCCTGATAGAATTTAATCTGGCCAGGGATGTCAAGGGCAACAAGAACAGCTTGTATAGGTTACCTCAGTGATAAAAAGGGAAGACTAGGGAAAATGGGCCCTCTCTAGAAGGAAACTGGGGACCTGGTTACCTGGGATATGGGGAAGGCTGATACATTCCATGACTTTTTTTCCTTATCTTCATTATCTTCACTGGCAAGTGCTCCAGCCACACCACCTAAGTCACAGAAGGCAAAGGCAGGGACTGGGAGAACAAAGAACTGCCTGCTGTAGAAGATCAGGTTTGAGACCATTTAAGCAACCTGAGGGTGCACAAGTCCATAGGACCTGATGAGATGCATCCATGGGTCCTGAGGGAACTGGCAGATGAAGTGGCTAAAGCGACTATCTATCATATTTGAGAAGTCCAAACAGTCCAAAATTAGCAGTCCAGTGAAGTTCCCACTGATTGGAAAACGGGAAACATAACACCCATTTTTAAAAAGAGAAAAAAGGAAGACCCAGGGAACCACAAGCCAGTCAGGCTCACCTCTGTGCCCAGCAAGATGGTGGAGCAGATCCTCCTGGAAACTATGCTAACGTACATGGAAAATAAGGAGGTGATTAGTGACAGCCAACATGGCTTCACTAAGGGCAAATCATGCCTGGCAAATCTAATGGCCTTCTATGATGGGGTTACAGCACTGGTGGATAAGGAAAGAGCAACTGGTGCCATCCACCTGGACTTGTGCAAAGCATTTAACACTGTCCTGCATGACATCCTTGTCTCTAAACTGGCGATGTGGATTTGATGGAAGGACAACTCAGTGGATGAGGAATTGGCTGGACGGTCGCACTCCAAAAGTTGTGGTCAACAGCTCAATGTCCAAGTGGAGACCAGTCATGAGTGGCTTTACTCAGGGGTTGGTACTGGGACCAGTGCTGTTTAACATCTTTGTTGGCAACACAGACAGTGGGATTGAGTGCACTCTCAGCAAGTTTGCTAACTATGCCAAGAAAGGGATGCCATCCAGAGGGACCTTGGCAGGTTTGAGAGGTGGGCCCGTGCAAACCTCACGAAGTGCAACAAGGCCAAGTGCAAGGTCCTGCACATGGGTGGGCACAATCCCAAGCACAAATGTAGGTTGGGTGGAGAACGCATTAAGAGCAGCCTCGAGGCAGAGGACTTGGAGGTGCTGGTGGACAAGAAGCTCAGCAATGTACGCTTGTAGCTCAGAAAGCCAACCAAATCCTGGGCTGTGTTAAAAGAAGCATGACCAGCAGGCTGAGGGCAGTTATTTTCCTACCCTGCTCTCATGAGACCCCACCTGCAGTGCTGCGTTCAGCTCTGGGGCCCCCAACATAAGAAGGACATGAACCTGTTGGAGCAAGTCCAGAGTAGGGCCACAAAGATGATCAGAGGGCTGGAGCACCTCTGCTGTGAAGACAGGCTAAGAGTTGGGGTTGTTCAGCCTGGAGAAGAGAAGGCTCCAGGGAGACCTTATAGCAGCCTGCCAGTACCTAAAGGGGCAGACAAGAAAGCTGGAGAGGGACTGTTTACAAGGGCATGTAGTGATAGCACAAGAGGCAATGGCTTTAAACGGAAACAGGGTAGATTTAGATGAGCTATTAGGAAGAAGTTCTTTACTGTGAGGTAAAGTGCTGTGCTGGGGCTGGTGCAGGTTGCCCAGAGAAGCTGTGGATGCCCCATCCCTGACAGTGTTCAAGGCCAGGTTGGATGGGGCTTTGAGCAACCTCATCTAGTGGAAGGTGTCCCTGCCCATGGCAGGGGGAGTGGAACTAGGTGGTCTTTAGGGTTCCTTCCAGCACAAACCATTCTATGATTAGAAATCCTTTAGCCACAGGCATTGCTGACTGAAATTTTTTATTATCTGGTGTATTTTAAGTTTCATAAGTATTTAATACAACCTGATAGAGAGCAATGAAATTTCTAAACTAACACATCGTATCAATTATTAAAAGATCGTAAGACAACTGACTTAGAAAGGTATTTAAGGAAATGGCTTGTTGTTGCTTTTAGCAGTGGATTCTAGGTATAGCAATGCCAACCATTAAGAATGAGCTGGTAACAATGTCAAGCAATTTCACCCATAGAAAAGCATCAAAGTGCTTATTTATTGAACCTTATTTCTGTCTTCAAAGCAAAAGTACCGATCTTCAACTTAGTTTCAGTGGTGAATACTGAGCAGACTTTACATGCATAAGAAACAGATAAAAATAAACTTTTTTCAAGCCAGAAGGAAAAAGAAAACCTGACATACTAATTGCAGCCATGACTACTTGCTCTTTTACCCTTCTATTATTCTGTAGGCAGACACATTAAAAATGTTGAGAGTTTTAGCCCACAGCAATAATAGCACCCTGTTGCTTACTGGGCTAGTTCAAGAATTTTTTGCTATAAGAATTTATCATTGCAAATGAAGTATGACATACAAGTGAATCCTTTAAATCTAAACATTGACTATTTTACCTTTTAATATAGATTTATACAAAAATGCCCCTCAGCGTTTAACAGGGCAATATTGATTCTATCAGAAAAAACACATATTAATGAAAACTTTATCTTACCACTACAAAAATACAAGGAAGAATTTATTTCATCACTGGGTAGAATATAAACACCAATAAACACATACAGAAATCACATTAACTGAAAACATACCTCTTCTTGGGGAATATTTTTATCATTTTCAGCCTCAATTCGCACTCTTACAACACCAGATTTGTCCACTATCTCCTGAATCAGTTTTCCATTTTTTCCTATTACTTTTCCTACAGAAAGAACATACAGAACATTCCACCTTTAGGGTCTTCCCCCACACTTGCGTATTACTATACTCTAATTAAACAACATTATTTAGTACCAGTGCAAGAATTTGTCAAAAATGACTTAATAGTCCACAACAAAAATTTACTTAATAAGCCATGAACTAAAATGTCTAAGTAAGCTCAGGGTATTAACTTTAGTAATGCTCCAAAGCAACCACTGCAGCATACAGAAGAGAGGTACTTCATTACAAAGTTTGTTACTGAGTATATTCCCTTCTTTTTCAAAGCTCCTATAAGAGAACAAAGGAAAATCAATCACAAACGCCTCACCTTTGTATAAAATTATTTGAAATTACACATCTCGTTTACAGAAACATTCAGTATCTTGCATGCTTATTTGGCTTAGCTTTGGTAGGTTTAAATAACTTCAGTGATTTACAAATAAACATTGTTGGTTGCATTAAAAAAAAAGACAACCAACAACCACCAAAATAAAAAAACCCTTTTATAATGCCCTAACATTTGCTGTAATTACCTTCTGGGCAGAGAACAAAGCAAAACTCTTAGTTCATTCACAAAAATTTTAGCTGAAGAATTTTTGTGATACTACTGAAGATAGTGTCTGAGCCAGATATACAATTCTCTTCTCTGAAACTGAGGTTTTTTTAGAGGTATTTGAAAATAGTTCATAATTCATTAAGAAGTCAAAGACCAAAATGGAAATAAATAGTACTCTAATGCCAGTAATGCATAGAAATATCTCAGGAACTAGACACTCTAGTTTGAGACAATGAAAATGAAAAAATTTTAGTTCTCTCCAACATCAGCAAAATAAATTGCTGTCTGAAAGTTGACAGGAAAACTGAGTTGCTTGGGAGATAGTAAGGAAAGGCCATATTGTCCAATCATAGCATTAAAGAAAAGCTTAAAAGAGTGATGTGAAAGATTTTTTCTGCATGTAATTTTTTTTTCAAGAAAACTGCTGTAAAACTTGCAATGTAATCTTTTTCACAGGCACATCACTGAAATAAAGGCAAAAATATGAGTGCTTAACAACTATCATTTTGATGATACAATTAATCCATGAAGAGCAAATTAAAACCCACTTTTAATCACATGGGACATTGTTCAAAGCTAAATAAATTTTCATTTTTGTGTTTCAATTTTTCTACCATGAATTTAAGTCCTACATATTTGCAGAAGATATGACAAAAGATGGCCAGTAAGTTCTTCCTTGATGACAAATGCTACTCTGAGAGTCAAAAGTTTCTTCCAAGTACTTTATTCCATTACATATCACTGGCAAAGGTAAGAGCAGCTTACTAATAGATGTAAAGAAGCCTTGGTAGTGATTTAGAAAAGTCAAGTAAACCAAAGAGAAAGAAAAGAAAGAACCTTACACTGGTTCTCCCAACAAAAGCAATCAATCTTTTAAAATATTTGATTTTAGTTAGAATTTGACAAAATACATAAAAATCTTTAAAAATAATGAAGGACTGTATGCATATATTCTTAACTTATGTTTCAAGTTATAAATTTCCATACAGCCTTTAAAAAAGCAACATCTTGGGGTGGAGATTTTGTTTTTTGTTTGGTTTGAAATTTTTTTAAAGGATAATTAAGTAGTAAAAGCCAGATGTTTGCATTTTCTTTAGATAAAAAGATCAGCATATCAATAATGCAGTAAAAGGAAAAAAGCCTTCTGCCTTTTTGAAGCAAATTATTTAGTTTTCTGAAAAGTTATTAGAAATATTAAAAAAGCAAATTATCAAACATAGCTTATTTTGGATATAACATATGGTTCAGCCAATTTTATATTCTAAAGAATCCAAGCAAAGAAGCAGAGTAGAAATGAAAAACTGCCAAATCAGAAATAATTGCAAAGTTCTAAACAGGAGAAAAAACCCAAAGAAATTAAAACCTCAACTTAAAATAATGATGTCAGCTTGTTTTTACTTATCACCAGTAGAATCAGGAGGAAGTGGGGAAGGAAAAACTACTGGTTTTACATCAATTCCAGAGCTGAGATGCCACATTTTTAAGTACTTGCCCTACTGCAGAATTTCACGCTGCTTCAACACCAGCATTCATACACTGCTTGACAACCTATTAAAGTATTTGCTTTTAGAGGTATGTTATACCATATAGTATTTTCCCTGTTCTGTTCTTATATACTGAATTAAGACATGTATTTTTATCTTGCTTTGTAGCATAAAAAGCTCATGAAAAGATTTCCATACACACACAAGGGCTGCATGCATTCTTGAGGACTTTCCCCCCCTTCCCCTCCCCCCCCGCCCCGAGTGTTTGATAATGGAAAT
>JAVJGI010000037.1:9996188-10012811 GCA_035590275.1 Ibycter americanus
AATGGAAATCTATTAGATTGTCTTTGGGGTATTTTCTTGATCATTGGGTACCTTAACTAGGTGTTCAGTTCATCCCACAGTACTGCTTCTAAATAAACTGTATTTCAGATGTCAAAAGACAGGGAAAAAGAGACAAAAAGTCAAACAAATTATTCAGCATATACTAGGAAAACATGAGACTGCAGATTCATGTGTTGTACAGCTGAACTAATCTCTGGACATCTTTGGAGGAAGTAATTTAATTCTTTGGCTCAATCCAGAAGCTATTCTACTTCATATTTAAACATCAGCACACTGTGTCTAGTTTAAGATACACCTGGAAATGCAAACCAGGAAGTAATTTCTTCCAGTGTACTGAAGGTAAATGTGTCAGTAAAAATTCTGCACGGAGCTGAAAAACAAAACAAAAAAGCCCCAAGCCCCAAACGCCTGTACCACCTAGAACCCTTTCACAAAGGGAACTTCTTCAAACTTTTACCCTGCCACCCTTCTAAAAGTAAAAAGCAGTTCTCAGAAGACACTCTTCTGTACTATCACACAGCCTCCAGAATTTACATACCTACTAAATTTCTTGGGACTTGTATGACATCTTCAGCAAATTCAAGGTAACTTCTTGCCTTTTTCACTGCATCTTGATCCTAAAACAGATACATGTATGAGAGAAACACGATCTGTTTTTCCAAGGGTTTTTTGTTTGTTTTTTGGTTTTTTTTTTTCCTGAAAGACTAAATAAGAGGACTTACCTCTCCATAAATATGGAATGTGCATGTATCTTCATCAAGGTCAATAGCAGTCACTCCAGGGACTTTTCTGGCTTGCTGAATATTAGCACCATGAGTGCCAATGGCCAAGCCCATTAGGTCTTCACGTACAACAAACTGTTCATGAAATCGTGATGCAAGTTGTCTAGAACTCTGAAGAAAAATGTTAGCTTACTTTGATTTTTAGTACACTGGAGAGAGAAATCAACATAAATGTAGAGCTCATTCTTTAATCAAGTACTTAGCCTACTTTTTACTTTAATCAATCCTTTTAATCCACTTATTTTCCCTTCAAAAACACTGAAGAGTCTTCTTCAGTAGTCCTAATACCGCATTTTACATATTAACAAAAGACTACCCTCTAGCTGTGTTGACACGTTTGTCTTTTCAATTACCACAGAGTATCTACAGCTATCAAGTGTTATTAGGTAAGACAGCATACGTGTAAGTTAGTAAAATCAGAGCTGTGTTGATTATTAAAGCAAACCTTATAACCTCTGAGAAAAAAACTGCACCCATTTCAACAGGTAGGGGGACACAGCACTAACTCAATCACTGGAGACAAAAATTATATAGAAAACAATAACTATGGCTATCTACTGCACTTAAAATGAGAAATCCATGCCTATGCAAGACAACACAAAATAAAGATATAAATGCAGTACATTGCCTGAATTCAGAGAACAAGTATCTTAAGAATTTCATCCAGTAATCACATTTCTACCAAGACAGAAGGGTCAACCTGAGAACTTGAGATTGTCACATGCTATCAAGGCAAAATTTCTTGCTTCAGCAGGCCAGTAACAGTGACTGAAGACTACACTAATAAAATGACTTTCATTCACATTTGAGGCTCAGTTACTCTTGAATTAAACACCTGGTTACCGTTTTGTAACTCTCATCACCTTTGCATGCAACTGCTATGGTGTAACCAAACACTACAAAATGGCTTACAGAAACTTAATGAGGATTTCCTACAAGAAATAAGGTACCAAGAAAGAAACACCAATCAAAAAAACCTGATTGACTTTTGGATCTGGAAGAAGATTTTCAAAATAACAAGTATCACTAGAAACCTGGATAAAACTTGTAAAAAAATACACAAAACGGGAAAAAACCCATACTGTGGTCATTGGAGTTACAGTTAACAATTTCCTGAAGTAGTTCTGAGTTTCCAAGAGAACTATGTTAGTGAGCTCAGACTTGATGTGCAAGTATGAATATACACACCCATACATAAAATATAGTTTCAATATTTTCTTAGTTGTAGAAAGCTTCCACCACACAGCAAGCATGCAGAAGAGAGCTGGGAACAGACAGAAGCTTTTGAGAAATATCTTGTAGCACACTGTGGAGTTGGATGATGCTGAAAATACTCAGACATGGAGGAAACCTAGATTTGCCAACACCCATACAATTCTGCATTGCTATGAACAGAATGTCAGTCTCAGGTGGCTCAGATTATTAGCATGAGCAGACCTCATGAGCGCAACAAAAAAAACCTTTGGAAATGCTGAATTGCATGCAGTTCAGAATCTGTTAAGCAAGTGGGGAAACTGTTAAAGATAAGTGGACGCTTTTTTTCAAAAAGACAGACACATGTTTAAAAAGGTTAAACCAACGACTGTTAAGTTTCTCCTACACAGCCTCTTCATACTTTCAAAAACCAGATAATTTTCTTATAGGATGCTTGTGCTATATGAAGCAGTAAGATCACTAAGTTTGGTCACCCTGAGAACTAGAAAGAGAAACACATGTAGAGAAATTAGAAAGATATAAACATAAAGAATATATTTTTTTTTCTGTATGGTAGTGAAATCATACATTTAGAATAAGTTATAGTACTTAGATCTACAGAGAAGAGCAAATAAAAAAATGTGTATAAAAGTCAGTATTTACCACAGTGAGTAAAATTCCTACATAAAAATGTGGACACTATCCACAAGCATCTGAGCATAAGACAACTCAGGAAATTAATAATAGTTTAATGCATTGAGGGAAGATAGATTATCACAGTTGGAAATTCTCTATTAAGTGAAATGGAAAGAGTGTTTTGCAAGGAAGAAAAAAAGATAAAGCTGTGTATTATCTTTCCAGAGCCAAGCCATACAGATCTACATGTTTCTGCATTGCAATCAAAGCTGTAACTACTGTGAAAACATATACAAGCACACTTTAAATTAGCAGTTTAACTTCAGCAACATGAGACCCTACAGAGGCCGAGAAAAGATCAAGAAATTGCCTACATTTGGCTCTACTCTGTCCTAGCTAAACTGCTACTGTTATCTGACCTGCTCCTGCTTAAAGCTGTTGATAAATATCCTGTGCTAAATCACTGTCAGAAAATTGGCTACAGTAGAGAGTGGCATAAATATCCAAGTGTCATACTTTATATGCTCAGAGAGCTCTATCAAGCACTTCGTTAACTAGATTACAGACAACTCAAAGCAAACATTTTAAATGCTCACAGATCTACATTCTAACAGATAACCCAAATGCCAACTTACTAGGTGACACCTGTTAATTCCACCACACAAGAGCAGAGAACAGGATGATTGAGTCAATGATCAGTTATTAACACAACTATGTATGATATTTAGAAAAGATGAAGATAAGTCATCACTGGGTACCTTGGCTATGACAGTCAAACTGTAGTACTACAAACTGCTTGTACTAAAATATCATTGGCTTTTCTGTAAATTATGTATTACAAGACAGATTTTATTTAAACATAGGAAATTCTGTCTCCTGCTTCCCTTCAATAAATTAGTACAAAACAACTATGCAAATAATGTATTAACACCTAGTTAGAGGCCATGACTGAACTGCATTTAGATCGAACAAAATACAAACCACAATGAAAAACTACACTTGTAAATTCAGGCTTTTGACAAAACAACAACTAAGCAACACCTACTGAGAAAGAATGCAAAAAAAAAATAAAATTGGTTATTTCACTTGATGCTCTAAAAGCCATGTTTGAGACGCAGAGCCATGCAAGTCAAGAAGTTAATATGCAGAAGAGAAGGTACAAGATACAACAAATGGGGAAAAAAATATCAAATTAAAAGAAGCTGGTTCAGTGATTATGACTCCAAGCAGGAAAGGTAAAACTGCTAGAAGAAAAGAACTGGCAGACATTTAAGGTTCAGAGAGTATAAGACACAGAAAAGAGTCTGATGGAAACAACTAACAATTAACAACGCAGTAAAGCCCAAAGTGTTCACCAAGTATTTCTTCTGCAGATGGACGTGTGCAGTCTGTCTGCATGTCCATAAAAAAAAAAATCATATTAATGATTTCTGTTGAGACACTATCCGAAGCTTTTCTTTTCAGGTTTGGTTGAAATTGATTTTATGTTTATAGTAAGTACAGGAAACACAAATGCCAACATGAAAACTACCAGCCAACTTTCATCATGTAAATTACAACCATATATAGTTATACCACAACCTTCACTTAAGTACTGCTCAGGTAGAAACTGAAGCCCAATAACGGTTTTCGAGTGAGAACAAAATCAAGTTCACAAGTCCTTCACAGCAGCAAAAAGGTTCAGCCTTACATTGACAGCAAGGATCCAAGATTAGTTTGGGAAAGGAATCAATGACAACAGCTGTTGGTGCATGCATTTGTGGGGGCATGTAAAGAGAATTAGCTCTAAAGAGGCTGCTGTTCTTCCCACTTCCAAAATAATACTTTGCACTTCAAGAGGTAAATTGCCCACACAATTGTCAGTTCTGGAGGAAAACAGAGAAGAATGGATTACTGAAGAGCTACAGCAGGGTGCTCAAGAGGGAACACCAATGAGAAGAAACTGGTCCTTTCTTGGTCTTGAGAAATATCAAGACCCAAACAAACTTGAATTACAGCTCTGAAACACAGAAATCAAGATACTACAGAGAACAACAGAAGACAGAACTTCTTTAACAGTGAGTACACTTACTGGATACAAGAGGCCTCTACTACACAACATTCCTCTTCAAGCTAAAGCCAAATAGATAGAACCCTTGGAGTGGGGGAAAACAAAACCTTGCTCTAAACTAACAGAGCTGGTATATACACCCATGTAAAACTGAATTACAATAGTCTGAGTAGTACTTCCAGTTCTTGGCAGTGAACCTAAAAAAGTTCTCAGAAATGTTTCTTTTTTTTCTAAGTTCTAGATAGGAGAAAAAACCATGAAGAAATGTTAATTCTACTCTATAAAGTTACCCTTATTTTCTAGCCTACTCTTTCTGTGGGTTTATTTTTTTTTCTTCTTATGGACAAGTATGAGTCAAGCTTCTTGCCAGTCAACACCCACTCTCCAGTCACAGGAATATCAGAAGCTGTATCTGCTGTAAGATGATTTCCTAACATTTTATCTATAGACAAACCCATTCCTTCATACATCCTACCAACATTAGTCTCACCCCTTCCATCTCTCATTCACACTGTGCTGTTTTCCAAAATCCAGTTCTAGTCCATCTCAGTATCATGACATATTCACTCCCATTTATTATTAAATATAGTAATTCAAAGCTATTGAATATGTGGCACTATTCGTGCAATAATGGCTAATTATTTTATGCTTCAGACTACAAAAGAAAGATATATTTATATATATTTGCATTTAATTGCACACAAAATCTTGCTGAATAAAGTGAGATTGGATGAAAATGAGACTCTTCAAGAACAGGCCCTTTACCTATAAAGTTCTTTGCTGGGTTACATATCCATCTGCTTCTTTTTATCACCTAGACTAGTATCAGAACATAATAGTTACTTTCACCCCAATGCAAGCCCTACCAGCTATGATATGCATGAGTATTTTTTAAAATTTTATTTAAATCAAATTACTTCAGGGAAAACAAACAACATACCTCCAGCTGTTTGCTAGCTTCTTCATTTCTCAGTATCAGGGATAACTTGGTACGAAGACTTCGAAAGTGCATATCAATCAGCATATTCGCCCGCTTTGTTGTTACATCATTGATTGACTAAATTATTAATAAAAGAAAACAGTGGTTTACTCATGAACTTTTGAAACAAACCGCCGCCAATGGTACGGTTCGACATTTGTACTTACCAAAATAATAAGCTGGTGGTTTTCAGAATCATATGTTACAGAAAAAGCTCCAACTGCCTTTTTGAAGTCCTTATGTGCAGATTCTTTGGCACACCTAGGAATAAAAGCACTGTAAAGCTAAAAATAATAACTGCTGCATTTGTCGTTCACAATCAAAAAGATTAACTTCTTAGGACAAAGAATCTAAATAAATATATCCAAGTTCTCCCTTTTACCGCAGGTGTTATTTCATTCTGTTATCACCATTTATTTCACTCTTTCATTTGTTTTCACATGAATGGGATTAGAAATATTTCAGAAATTTTCTGTATACACATCTATGAAATGACAAACCAGTTAAGCAAAACTACATAAAAAAGCTATAATTGTTACAATCAGTGAGTCCAAAATTTCAACCACACCATGAACAAGTAACTACTGCAGCATTCTAATGACCTTATGCTCATCTCATGCTGTATTTTGCTTCTCCGGGCTGCTTCTGTTCACTTACTACTTAGTAAACCTGTGTACTATAACATTAACTTCAGAAATTCTTAGTTTAATCTGAATTTATAACTTATTCCACATTAAGGCAATAACATGCATCTCAAAAAAGCAGAAAGTTATTTGAAGCTAAAAAAGAGGAGTCAGTATTAATCTAAGTTTTAGAGCTATATTTACATGAGAATGACGTGGCCATGCTCTGGGAGAAAACTGTTTCTGCATCATACTATGGAAGGTTTCATTATTGCGCAATTATTCCCACAACCATGATCTAAATGTGTTATGCCCTAGACTGTAAGGCAACATTTTCTTTTGTCATTAAATAACTACTTGCATAGATTGCCAGATACTCTTATCAACAAAAGAATGACCACTTGAAAATTATCAATAAAGTTGACAAAGAATGGATTCTGATTAATCTGTGCACATCACTGAACAGCTGTAAGAATAATATTCTTTATACTGCACACAAACCTTAAAACCTTGGGGAAAGCATTTTCTCCTACAGGACTAAACTGCATTTCAAAAACCATCTTTTTTGTTTCTGAAGTATGCGCATGTCCACATTTGTATTTTCTATGTTCTTGTATGAAAATTTTAAGTTAATTTAGAGCAGTAAAAAGCGTTTTTATTCCTTCTTGTCTCAGACTCAAGAAGTGACCCACATTCTGAAACAAGTTATAAAGAAATGCTTATACTTACATTTGCCTTAAATCTTCTGGAACTGCCAGTTTGATTTTATGAAAAGTATCTTTTGTTGCGGGTTTATTGGGGTTCACAGATCTCAAACGCTCAATTGTGACAATTTCGTTGTATGTAGCATCACAGGCTGCATATTCTATTACGTAGAACTGATATAAAAATAATAAAATCATCCAAGCCATATATTTTAGACACAAGTGAGCATTACACTGTTAAGTGAAAGGCACTTCCATTAACTGTACAAGTCAAATTTGAACTTTTCAGGTTAAGATTAATGGTAATTGCAACAGTCCTAATCAAGCAAGAAGCTCTTTGAAAATGAAGAGGGACAAGTTAAAACCACTACACACATCAATACAAAAAAAATCGTAAGAAAAATAAAGTATAAATGAATATAGAAAATATATATATATGTATATATGCATATTCCTACCTCACCCTTTATCATTCTCACTTTAGCCAACCACCAACAGCAGGGTTCTTTTTCATTTGCCCTGGAATAAACCTAAACAAAATACATACATTACATATCTGTAGCATTCTTAAAAGACATCACAAAAGCTGACACTAATATGAGCAGGAACTTTGCTATAGGAACAAAGACCAGCAAAATATATCAGTACATGAGCTGTGTGATCTAAGCACCATATAGCAAGCACGTAATGGCTGAAGTGTTTATTGCAAATACAGGTAGGCTACAAATTTATGTATATAAGATTGTACAGATAATTAATATTGTACCCAATATACTGGCATTAGTTGCTTCAGTCTTGCATACAGTCAGAAAAGAGATAATTCAGCCTTTTATATCTGTTCATATTTAATCAACAAGATTTCTAATTGTCTGTAGGTCTGATGAGGTCCTACCAGTGAGTGGAAGGGAGAGGACACATATCTGCACTTTAGCACATGCATCTGCAACATGCACACCAAAGAAGTTTTGCCATTTTCTTATCTTACAAATCAAAATAAACTTAAATTGCATGCAAACAAAATGTAAATCTTGGAAGTTCTTTTTTAAAGTCACTATAAAAATCAGTTTTATAATTTTATACAATAATTGCAGTTTTACGAACATACTATATTAAAGCCAGTTTCTCTCCACATATACATATATATTTCTAGATTTTATGTACACACATATATAATGCAAATTATCTCATTTAGCCTGAAGGTTTTGTAACATAGGTATTATTAACTTCCAGCTGAACAACTGCAGTACAGCATCTATTTCTAGATTAATTCAGTTCTGATACTGATAAAGAACTGATCTGTAATCAAAGAAATGCTGATCATGTTTGTATATCAGCATGGAGGTCATGGTACATGGAATACCAAAATAGCCATATAGTTTACAACTGTCAAATTCTTTCTGATGACATACTTGACATTGTTCTATGTAGCACTTGGAATCAAAAAAGGTGACAGCATGTAACATGGAAGCAAACCTTCCACTGGCTTGGCTGACATTTTTCACCCCAAGTCCTCTTACTTCTCAGAATAAATGTCATTAATGGAGCATACCTACCTCTACTTCATCACTTTCATTTATATCTTTATTATAGCCTGCAGGTGGTGGAAACCTCACATCATGGAATGGTATTTGTCTCTCTGGTTGCCAGCTACAAATAAAAATACAGTCAACAGCCTAAACATTTCTATTTACAAAGATGGTGGAAATCAGAAACATTCTCAATCCATTAGTTTTACACTTTTAAGTTTTGTGAAACTTTTGTGTATATATGTATTAAGGGAATATATATCTATAATTAGAAACACACCTAAGTGACCATTAAGCATCTTAAAAGAATCCCTAACGCTACCTGCACTGTTTTGAAATCTTCGAGCAGCAGTTTTTACTCTATTTGCAGTCATAGGTTTTAACGGCAGCATTAGAAAAACAGGTTAAAAAAACGTTTCATAACACATTTGGACATTTCCTTCAAAACACGCCTGTTTCTTCTTTTTCTTTGGTTCCACTACAGATTATGAAAACTTGATCGGGATTCAAACTGAATACGGTTTCAATTTTCAATTTCTTTAACAGAGACTGGATAAATTGAACGCAACAAGAAAAGATTATTTTTAAAGAAACTACTAATGCGTTATTTCTTTCCTGAAGGAAACAAAACCTGAACTCAACGGTATAATGGAAGGTTACCTTTTCATGTCCTTAAATGATGGGAAAGGAACATAATTTCCTTTCTAGCTTAGAAAACTGGTATTTATTACTTATCTATAGAACAAATTTTGTAATAATCTGCTAAACCTAAAATAAGACATTCACATGAGAAAGAGGCAGTCATAGTAACACTGCTGACTTATTCAAACATGGGTTGTCATCATGTAAATTCTGTAACATGCTCATCTTCCCAACAAAACCCATGTTACTATAGTTTTTACTTAAAAATATTTAAACAATTAAAAGCATTTATACAGAAATGTCACAACATAGTAAACACCAAACATAATTCCAAAACACACTAGCAGCAAGCTTAGAGCACCTAAAAGATGCTACTCTACATTATTAAGTTATATTTAGGTTAATCAAATGCAAGGTTGAAACACTGTATCATTTATAACATTAGCAATACACTTACTTGTTTTCAAAAGCAACTGTTATAGAATCTTCATGCACATCCTTTACAAACGCCTGTGTAGAAAAAAATATGTAATTATGGTACATTTATGTTTTAAAAAAGAATTTTAAACCCATAAAATGTCTTCCTTTCACAGGTATTGATGAAACTCAAAATTTAAGTATGCTTTCACGTCAGCCTTTTTAATTTTGCAATACACTCATAAAACACATACTGAAAGCCAATAACCTCCTTGGGTTCATGACTGCCAACATACTGATACACAGACAGAACGCCCAACCTATACATGCATTCTTCCTACTTCTTAGGCGTAATAGGAGGTTACTAACAAATGACAAGATCATTCTGAATAGTTATATCATGAAAGTTTTAAATGTTTGATTTCATAATCACACTTTGTATATTTTGACAGGTATAGAAATTAAATCACATCACTACTCCTTAAGAAAAAAAAAAAAATATCCTCTCTCTTCTGTCTTTTACCTCTAAGCAAGTTTGAATATTGCACTAGCAAAACTCATCTATATCCATTTCAGCACAGTTTTCCCCTTATTTACTTCATCACACTTAACTTCTGTCGTGCACAAACTTAAGAAAAATGCCCTGTAGCCTTCCTTTACTTTTCTTCTGGGGAATGGATAGCAGTTGTGCTAAGTCTCCCACGCAACCACAAAGCAGAGTACAGAACTAAGTAAGGTTCAGCACCAAGAGTGCTTTTCCTGCCTTATGTACTCAACTGACCGATGCTTGATCAATTTTCAGCTTTAAGCCCAAAAACACGCACCACCACCTCCCTCCAGGCCAGCAGAATTACTACTCTCAGAACTCTGGGATTTACTAATGAAAATACTTTCTGTAACCTCAAACGATGGAGGTCACAGGGCAACCAGGGATGAAAAGATTGGGGTTTTTTTGTTTCTTTTTAAAAGTATCTCTGCAAAGCTCTGGAACAGGTAAACATTGGCGAGGTGTGCTGAGTATTCCACTAATATTTGTCCCGAAATAGTATATCCTTGCAAGATAGGTAGATAAAAGATTGAACCAGGCACAGTAAGGATAACTGTTGGCCATGCGCTGGTAGCATCGATACAGACATAGCTAGTGAAAATTATAAACCTGACAATTTCTTTAGTTTACATCAAGTACAGAAGACTCAATCTCAAAACCTGATGGAATACCTGGCTTTCACACCAGCCTGGCCAAAAAAGTTGATGTTGTAAGACCATTGGTTTTGCCTTTTAATTTCCAGCCTTGCAAAATTACAAAAATTCATTGTAAAGAATTTTTAAATTAAGTGAACAATGCCTTGCCAAACACCAAATTTCAAATATGCAGTATACAAAACACTTCTGCCTACCTCTGTGTGAAGTTTATGCTTAAAAAACAATTACCCAGACAAAATATATCAACAGGCTAAATAATTGGTTGTCTAATCTCATCTACCCATAGAAAGGTGGTTTTCCTTGTTCTTCAGCTTCTTGTGACACAGAAATATGTCAGATACACTTATCACACCAATTTTTCGCAGCCTGCATCATAGCATTATGTCAGCTTTCCTCCGGTATAAACATTTAAACAGATCTGTAGTAAGTAAAATGTACTTGGACTCTATAGCTCTACATATTTGTACACTTCTAAGTACAAATAGAAATGTTTTGAAACATTTCTAAGTTTTCACTAAGAATATTAATACTTAACCAATAATGCCTTTGGAAAACTAAAATTCAAGCTTATCAGAATTGTTTGTTTTTCCTTATTTTGTGATATGTGTAAAATTGTATTCAATGCTAAAAAGAAATGAGACCTTTAACACCATAAGCCAGATTCAGACACAGGACAAGTCAGCCCCAGATGTCAACGAAGGCAAAGAAGAGGTCCTGATTTCACACAAAATATTATGAAAAGTACAATAAGCATTCATCAGTCTTTTTTGAAATAGTGTAAGTTGGGCATGGAAATTCAAACATAAAAGGTGAACACTGGCTGTGATGAATGTGAACATATAGATGCAAAGCATTAAAAACATAGTGCAACTAGATGGAAGTAAAACAAGGGAACAGGACAGTGAAAGACTGCTGCTGGGATATCGCTATCACTAAAGAGCGGATACACCAAAGAGTACACAAAAAGAAATCTGAATCAGTGAAAAAGGCTTGCTTTTACTTCTGTGACCAGAAGCACGTTTTACAACTGCTAAGATTGATTCCTCTTCTCTAATGTGGGGGAATAATAATAATACTAATAATAATACATGATAAGTTTTCTATGCCAAATTTGACTTTCAGTCTCATAAACCATTAACACTTCTCTTCATGCTTCAGACATAATTAAGTGAAAAAGTTTACAATCCAACATTGACATGTCATGGCATTTCTCAAACATGAGCATTCACGTTCTAAGAAGGATTATATGCTGAAGATATGGTCTAAATTTTACAAATTATTTGATACAAAAAAGAATTATTGGAAACACCAGTATATTTGTTATTTTTTTACTAAATGGAATGACAGACACCCCAAAGGAACAAATAAAGGCTCTAGCTGCCATTAAGTTTTGTTGCTTTTTTTAAAGTCTGCTGGCATCATCAGATGTGAGTGCTGTCAACTTTTATATATTTTATAAAATATATAAAATTTATAAATTTTAATAAGGGATAATTATCTGCAAGGAGTTAATTATCATAGATGCTCTTTAAGATAAAAAGATGCTGTGTTGATACAAATGTGCATCCACTGCCTGCATGAAGGTTCCGTAACATCTTATACCTGTTGGAAGGAGAAAGTCAAAAGGGAACTCACATGGCTAATCAAATCTGAGAAAGTCAGGCCATACAAAGAAACAGAACAGGGAAAGAAAAATAGTCACAGAAATGATAACCGAACAAGGGAAAAGGGTACAGGCTATCATCCTCAGAAGGACTGCACAAACAGGCTTACGAATGTACAAAGGGACTGGAGATACTTGCTGAGGGTATGTCTGTATGGAATGGTGAAAGAAAAAAAAAATTACACAGAATGCAACAGAAGGCCAAAGGAACAGTTGTTAATAGTGAGACCTGAAATAATAAAGAACTAAGAAAGATGAATGATTTTGTCTATTGTAGCTTCAATGAAAAAACATGAAGTATCTATAAAACCAAGGGAACAATGGCAAAGCGCTGAAATGACTGGGATAAAGAGTGGAATATTTTTAACAAGGTTACAAAGCAAGAAGTGGCAAAAATCAGTTACAGACAACATATAGACGTTAACAACAAACATCATTCCAAAACCATCTGCCTTATAAACAGGATGATTTCCATCTTTAGCAGAGGATACAAGAGAGAATCACTCCCAAACTGAAAAATCAAAATCAGTCCCATGCTCGAAAGGTATCCAGCATGTCCCTTAGAGGGAAATACTATCTAAAGCTAGTCACAGAAAGATTAGACAAAGGACTGTCTATCAGTTCTCTGAAAATGAGATAAGAACTTCAAAACCCAATTTACTACACCTATACAAGGAAAGACAGTAGAAGATGTGCCCTAATAGCTAGCACACATCTTCAAGATTTAGTTACTTTAGCTGTGAGCTGCCAAAAGGCCGTTCCCTCCCCTTAGGATTCACAGTCCTGGTGGTTTGTTTGTTGGACCAGTCTTCCTAAAGTAAGAGAACCTCACCTTTTCTTGCCAAGGATTCTGGGCCCAGCAACATACCAAGCCATGACTAAGCACCTCTAGGTACTAGACTGTCAATTATCGCTGAATCATGCTCATGGACAGCACTGTACTTTCTATGGAATAATTCATCTTAGCCAAAGAGAAAAAAATTCATGAAAGTACAAAGCGTTCACCAAGCGGTATTTTAATTCCATTCAGAAAGAACTAGTCTGCACTTCAGTGATCACACCCTACACACCCTACTCTGTGAAACAGAGTGCACCTGACCAGTATGAAATTTGAATTCAAATCTTCCAGTTGAGTATGAACGCATCCTCAAGCCATCTCCTGTGTTTTGTGTGGAACATAATCCCTCCAGATGTATCTCAGAACGCATTCTGGATAAAGTCCCACAAGTAATATAAGCAGAAAAGACTGGTTTATTACTCTCAGTAGGGCTTAGGTGACAAGCACTGGTTTTGTACAGTCAAGATCAAGATGCTGCTGGGTACACTCAAAAATGAAACTAAGTGCTTAGGGACTTGAATTCACTAGGTCCTCAAAGAGAGCTACAAGAAGGATTTGTAAACCTGAAGTGGCAATTAGATGCCTACTTGTGCCACTTAGTCCCATCATGGCTCTACCAGCCTCATATTCCTCCCTTCCATGTCCTAATATCAAGATAGAGGTACACTTTTCCAAAACATTTACACATTCTGATGAAAACATTCAGAACTATTCAAAGCCAAAGAAATTATCACAAGTTATCAGTAAACCATTAGATTGGATAAAACAATTATTTTGCTTTTGATTTGTTTGCAGCGTTACTGTTGTAAAACATTTCTTAGGAGGCTGCTTAAATAAACTTTTCAAGTGAAAAAAAAATATCATCTTGCAATTAAATCTGCACTTCACACCATCACATCCTTCTTGTTATGCTGGGTCAATCAATTCATTTTATAATCAAATTCGCAATCTGCAAGACAGGCGTAACACTCACAAGAAAAAATTCAGGTAAATTAATAAGAGTAATACTCAAACATTGTGATGAAAGAAAAAGTTGTACCTAAAATTCAAGTAATTCAGGCTAGAGGAAAACTGCTGATTTACATTGAGCATCACTGCATGAGGGTTTCTTTAAAAAAAAAACAACTTTTTTTTTAGTTTAAAAAAAAAGTTGCTGCATTTATCTGAAGTGTGATGCTCCATGTAGACAGATAATACATGTGAAGACCAATAAATCTGTGTGTTCCATTTGTCCCCTTAGATAAGTCCTCTTGGTTAAAGAATAAGAGACAAAAAATTTCCTACGTTTACATTTCTAAAAGTTAAAACGCAAACATAATATGCAAGTTGGAGACAATGTCTGTGTTATAACTTGGATACGCTAAATCATGATTAATGAATAAGCTCCCATGAACATATGCTCAAATGAAATTTTTATCGAAACTACAACCAGAAATGTTGGTATGTTACAGACAAAAGGGATACAGGTCCTCATGGTGTCAAAATTGAATGCAGCCAAAAAAAGTTACAGAAGCTTTCAATTCTACCAGGTTTCTTGGTAACATTTGTCACTAAAGAATGCACAACGTCGCTTTTATCATAATCTATTCTGCATGATTATGTAAATAATATAATTTGATAAAATCCTCATTAAAAGTTCTCTTATGCAGCATATTTATGCCTTCTGTTTCTGTCTGAGGGAATACTGCACCTTTAAAAACATAAAACTGATTTTTGAAAGTGCTAAATAATTTAATTCCAGGAAGCAATATACAGATCTAGAACGTTGGCTACAACACTGCAAACCCACAGGATGCTTCTTTACCATGTTTACTGACTTCTTTCATACATACTTAAAAAAAATATATCATTTTCGGAATATGAGATTATCACACATTTTAAAAATAAGCTTTTAAGAGGTCTTGGTTTTTATTTTTTTTTCTTAGAAACACTCAGCGCTGTTGGAACCGTATCATTTGGGTATCAACCTGCCCTACCTACACTAACATCGCAGTGTGAAATTCTACCTGTTCCTTCATTGCTAACATAAATATTGGATGTCGCACAATAACTAGGCCCAATTTTTAAAGTACTAGGAACATTTAAAGGAAGGTAGACTTGCAGAAACCGATCAATGGCTGTTTCTGGTATGTTGATAATGTGTCAGTGGTAGTAGGCCCAAACCCACTGTCCAAATTTTAGTTTTTTCTGAATAGGGTAAACTCACAAATTATACCCTATTAATGTGCCGATTAATACAACCCAGCTCATGCAAAGCCACAGCAATACTGCACAGTATTAATAAAAATATTAAGTGCTCAGCATATACGTCCAAGGCTCAGTGATGGCTTTATTCAGCACCAGCACAAGGGCTTGGAAACAAGCATGGAAAGCCATTAAGTAGTTTCAGTAAGAAGCACATTTGATAATTAGACGTATTTAGCAACTCAGCACATACATATCTGCCCAAGCAATGCTCTAATACCAGTAGGCAGTGTCCCCTGCCATAGCATCAAGAGCAGGAATCCACGACAGCACTTCACCCCGAACGTGTTTAACAAGGCCCCCCCCTCCCCCGCCTTAAACGCCGTGCGCTAGCAGCGCAGCTCTCCTGGAAACCTAGAGAGCGAGAAAGACTTTCCTTAAGTAGCGACAAAAGCTGAGGATTTAGCAATTAATGCCCCATCCCTGATCCTCGCTTCAGCGCCAAGGAGAAGGCGGCCCAGGGCCCTCCTGCTCCTCTCGCACACCGCCGGCGCCAGGGCCTCCCCTTCCCACAATAGGGGGAAGGCCCAAGGCCTCCTCGGACGCCGGGGCCCTCTCCCGTCTCCCCTCTCTCGCTCCTCATCAAGCCTCGAGTCCCCTCAACCCCACGGCTGCGGCGGCGGCCCCGGCTCCTCTCAGCCCGGAGGCCCGGCTCCCTCTCCCCAGACACCGAGAGGGACCCGCCGCGGCCTCCACCCCTGCCCCACTCCTCCTCCTCCTCCCTCCGTCCTGCCCCGGGGCCTCCGCGCTCCCTCCGAGCGGGGAGGAGGAGCCGCCACCGCCGCCGCCTCCTCCTCCTCCTCCCGTCCCAGGCCCCACTCCCTCCCCTGAGGCCCAGCCCGACCCAGCCGCGAGCACCCGGTACCGTGTAGAAGGCCCCGTTGGAGCCCCGCACCTCCACCACCAGCTCCTCCATGTTGTGCCGCGGCGGCTCGGTGCGGGAGACCCAGGCCCGGCGCCTCCTCCCTTCCCTTTCTCTCTCGCGGCGCAGGAGGGGGAAGCGCAGGAGGAGGAGGGGTGTGTGTGCCGGGGCGGGGGAAGGGAAGGGGAATCTCGGTTCACGCCGAGCCCGCGGGGGTGGGGCCGCGCGGGGCGGAGGGG
>JAVJGI010000037.1:10013407-10037845 GCA_035590275.1 Ibycter americanus
TCCCACCGCCGCCACCGCGGCACTGCCAGCCCTGTCCCTCAGGGCGCCGCGGGAGATGGCCGCCGCGCGGGGGGGCGGGCTCTGCCTCCCTGCTGACGGTCAGGAGTGAGGAAAACGGTGTGCGTGCTTGTGGTAATTTTAAACGGGCCCTGCACTAACAAATGGCCGGGCTGGTGTGGCTGTGCTGAACACCTGAACGCCTCAGAAGGGCGTGATACAAGCTGAACGGACCCGCCAGCCTGGGAGGTTGGTGTGCTGGGCCTGCCTCTCCGTGGGAGAGCTGAGCTTTTTTCCACAAGTTCACTGTCTAACACGTACTATTGTTTTAGCTACGTTTAAACACTCACGGACATTTCAACTTATAAACTCTTCTGACAGCAAAGTCGTTAACTGCGCATACGGTTCACTGTGGAGCCTGGTGGTGAATATTTTGAAGAGCTGCTGTATCCACAGTGGAACGTTTACAGCTGAAAGTACACTGGCACAAAAGCTGCTTGCTCAGACTTACGTTAGGCCTACGCAAACATTAGCATGATCTTCCTATGTGTTCTTTTTTTTTCTTCCCCCTACTAACTACAAAGAATACAAGAAGAAAAAAATTAGTTTCACAGTTACTCTCAAAAATCACAATGTATTCCCATGGCTGTGATTTCTCT
Source organism: Ibycter americanus (assembly GCA_035590275.1). Taxonomy (NCBI): domain Eukaryota; kingdom Metazoa; phylum Chordata; class Aves; order Falconiformes; family Falconidae; genus Ibycter; species Ibycter americanus. Next base: position 10,014,064 of record JAVJGI010000037.1, read on the forward strand.
GAATGTGTGTAAAGTTCTCCTTATATAAGTCATGAGGTGAAATTCTGCACATACTAATGAATTTTCAAAACTCTTGAAAGCCTGTGATTTCATCTTTCCTCTTGATTCTTATATTATTGTGTTGCAAACCGTGCAAATTAATGTTTCTCAGTATGCTGCATTTTACATTTAAGCTATGAAAGGGTATATGGTATTTCTTCTTAGTCATTAAAACTTTTCCTTTCTGTTTATCTTTTTAATGTTTGAGAGATTGAGAGCTGCCTGTAGCGATCTCTGTGTCCTATGTGTTCACCTGGTTATTGTGATGTTTATTGTATGCTTTCACAGTATTGAAGTAAATTTAATAGTATGATTGCTGTGCAGTGTACCTTGAAGGGAAGGTGACTGATTCTCTTTTCATCAGGTTTGGATACTCTTTTCAGCAAATTCTTGAGTATGATGAAGGGTCAATTCAATCTAATGAATCAGTTTGACAGCCTGCTGTGCTCATTAAACAGACAGTCACAGGATTGCCTTGCTTGGGGTGGCAGAGGGTCCAAGAGGACTGAAGGAAGAAAAATGTAAAGATGAGGAGCAATGACGCAAGATTTGTGTGTGAATAAAAAAACTGGAGATCAGATCTTACGGAGTGTCAATAAAGAAATTTAGGTAAGATAGACCTTTCTTGTGACTTGTTCATGTTACACTTACTAAAAAACTGGTAACTGTATAAATGGTTCAAATCAAAATTTCAACAATCTGCCAGAAAGATGATGCCCAACTCTAAAACAAATTTAGCTGAAGTGGTTTTTGTTTTGCATTTGTTGATTGTTGTAATTATTCTCTTGTTAATAAAATAGGTTGCTGTCACGCAGGGAGATTATCTCAGAGCAGACAGAATATAAAGGTGTCTAATTTAGCTCTGGCTTCCAGTGATGATTTCGCCACTTTCCCTAAGCTAAAAGCTGCTGCACTGTATAATCTTCCCTAATGCTTAACTTAAATTTTCCTAGCCATTGCTTACATTCAACATTTTGTATTTTTTCCTGAGTAGTGAATGTTCTCATCCTTGTCAACTTAATGAGAGAATTTACATATTTCCAGAGCACACTCTCTACTTTTTCTGCTGATTAACTCTTAGTCTTTCCTCTTATTTTCCAAATTACTTACTGTTTTTGCTATTTTACTTTGAACTGTCTTCAGACTGAACTGTCCATCCCTTCTGAAATGTGTTCACAAATTAAGTAGTTCTTATGTAGCCATAAACTAGATCCTTTTAAGTGTGTCCATATTTCAAATGCAGTAACGGTCTAAAAATACATCTCAGTAATTCCATTAAAGTCTTTTAATATTAAAGGTAAGGTGTTATTTCATTCAAATGTTAGACTTCACTTTTTATGTATAAATTTAGTGTTCAGTTACACTATGCAGTGGCTATGGGATTATAATTCAACCAACATTCCCCACTCCTCTGCCCACCCCCACCCCACCCCAATTCTTTCATATTCCCCAACAATCTCAAGCACCTGTTCCAAGTCTTGGGTTTGGTCCTACAAATGCTCAGTGCTTCTATTTCTTATTCAGATCTACACCACTTGGTGTTGGCAGGCTGATCTGCTAACTGGAAGGTATTTCAGGCACTCTGCATGTGGAATACCTGTTTTCATCATCAAAATAAAATAAAAAAAACCCCACTGATTTTTATTCACTAATGAATTTATTCAAATGCTTTCTTAAATATTTGTAAATAATATAAGAAAAAGGCCTGCTCCTGTCTTGTCCTCCTTAGGAAAGTTGAAGGACAGAAGGCTAATGTAAATGGCACTCCTCGGGGCGTATCAGTCCTGTATTCTTATCATCGGTACCAGTTTAGCTATTACTATTTCCTTAGCATTTGTATCTTAGGTGTTCCCGTTCTTTGTCTATTGATCTCCACCAGGAAACGCTAGCTTTGAGTCAGTGCATTGAAAGAGTTAAGCATTTAAAATGTAGCCATCAGAACAATAGCAACAATCAGAGCCTTTCCCAGCATCATGAAATGCTCAGGAATTGATTTGTAAAAGACCCTTCATATAGACATTGGGGTAAGAGTGACAGGAACAACTGAGTATTTTTCTCACCTTGTGCTATTTACCTTAAGGCTTTGTCAGGGACTACAAATAAGAGTTACTCATGAAGCATTTTTTAAAGACGGTAATCCGATTAACAATCAAGTCTCTTAATGGAATTTTATACAATTCTTATTTACACACCCATTTTGGGCTTCAGCTTAGTCTTGCCGAGGTTCATAGAGATTTCAACTCAACCTTTCAAATTTTTATCAGTTGGTTTTCCTTGTGCATCACTTCAGACAGGAGCCTCTCCTGGATGACTGCTTGCCCCCTACATTACTGTTTCCAGCATGCCGTACAGGTGATATTGAGACTGCTGTATTTCCATCTAAGCCTGGTAGTCACAGTGTATGTACCTTATTTCTGACACTGTATTTGAGACAGAGAAAAAAAGATTTTGCATTCATCTGAGATACATAGGATTTTAAGTTATTTCAATCAGAACAAACAGTTCAGACTGTTGTCTTGTCAGGATACTACCACACTAAAGGTGGTTGGATGCTCTTTTCCTGTTGGTTTACAGTGTCTCAATAAAGTGTCTTTCAGTAATCTAGCTGAAATGGTGGTGTTAAATAACTAAGTCAGCTATTGGAGGAAGCAGTTGCAGTCAATAGAGATATAAAGATGAAAAACTTCCTAGACAAGGTTGCTTTATGATTAATCAATAATAGCTGAAGGTTGAATATAACCAAAGTATTGCAATTTTATTAGCTTGTCCTTGACTAAAGTGATACCCAGAAATTACATATATCCAAATCAGGGTGTAGAACAGTAGGTATTCCCAGAACTTGTGAAGAGAAGCTGAACTAAACGGGGGAAGATTTGCAAGTGTTACTGTGTGTGCACAAGAAATCAGATTATGCTATGTCTGTTCTTTCAGTTCTTTCAATAGTTAATACAGACTTTATCTGGGAGTCCCAATAAAATAGTCTAAAAGGTAGTTTTCACATGAAGAGGCAATGAAAGTATAACCATTACAAAAAGACAAAACCAAATATTGTAGAATGAATAAAACCAAAAATCCTTTGTTACATGTAATAGACTGATGGGTAATCTTCTTTGATCTTGTAAAAATATATTAGTGAGAAGAGCCAACTAATCTCTATTGATTTTCTATCATAAATACTTAAGCTGACCTTTGATTAAACTTGACTCTTTCTTTCTTTTATGAGTCATTACTTCACCTTCTCTGCCTCCTCCTCCTAATGTAGTTTTCTGTGTAGTAAATTCGGAGTAGATAGGCATCCAAGGCTCATTTTGTCACAGATTCTACTTTACTGTAGATACATGTTTCCACTAGTGGTTTTCAGTTTCTACGGTATACTGTATCTTCTGACCTGAATATGGAAGGAAGCCTGAGGGATTTAAGTCTATTTGCACCTGCAGTACAAAAGCTTCCCAGTTTCACAGAGAAGAGTCAACATAGTAAATGCTGGAATCTAAACTTCAGAAGGTTATTAAACTTCCTAACTTACAAAAATATAATCTTATATATATATATATATATATATATATTTAAAATGCTACCTATTAACTATCAAGCTCTAGCTCAGTTTGGTCATCCAAAAAATAACTGTCATTGTCATCCAACTCACCTGTGAAAAAATTGTCTTGGCGGGTAATCTTTTTCTTATTTGCTCCGTGTTATGTTATTTGTTGGAATTATGGGTCTCATTTAAACTGATTAGTAATTTCTACATTCTTTCAGGACATCTCTGTATCCTGTTGTTGGTCTACAACTCTCAGTAACAAATTTTTCTTTTTGAATATCAGTAGTGAATTTGAAAACATACCATGTAACGCTTTGCTGCTTAATGATTCAGTTTCATCTCCCACTCATGAATTTCTATCCATTTCTCTTGTAACCCCACAAATGCATTTATTAGTATATCACGCCTGCTTGTTATTTCATCTGCAGAAGTATATTGGTATCGTAAACAGTCTATATTAATAGATGACACTCGTATTCATGTGTAAAACTGCACGTTTGTTTATTCAGCTGATTTTTTTTTTAATTAATCATTAACCAAATCACATTTGAGATGGAAGTTGAAAGATTCCCTGAATTATGTGGGTCTTGAAAATGAATGTATTGAAACAGAAAAAAGTTACAGAAAACTTGGAGTACAACTGGTTAGAAAGTAATGCAAGAGAAATGTTCTATTCTTTTCATGTGGTCGGACAGCATTCTTAGCCATAAACATATAGATGCTTCCCTACTATATGCGTGCTGGATGGCTATGTATGAATACTGTATGGTAATACATACAGTAGTCCTCCCTTCAGTTATTTGAGTTTTACTATGAACATATAGCACAAATAATTGTTTATATCTCTGGAAGCTATAAACCTTAATATTCTATGATGATCATGAGCATAGGCATTAATGTTGCCATTTAGAAAAGATTTGTGCATTAGGAGTTAACTCACCATGGATGGCTTTGGTTCATAGAGTTAAGAATCATATCCAAAAATTACTGGTGTCAAAATGCCTGTGGTTCACTTGACCGTCTTTGAGAGTGAGGCAAGTACAGCCCTACATTTCAGTGGCCATAAGCAGAACCTTAGGTAACAATTCAGATGAAGGCAGTTACACTGTAAACATCTACACTTCAATGAAATTCCACATCATGAGCCTTTACTGAGTTTTTAACCAGCTCCTAGAATACTGCCCTTAAGCAAATATAATCGGCATCAATGTCAAAGATGGAACTCGTGAGTTTACGGGGTCTACATTTCTAGTCAATCTAGAACTTAAAGTTATTTGTACAATATATAGACATTTCTAGAATGTTTCACATCTAATTCTGTAACACAGAATACAAGCATGTGTTTCTAGCACCCATGGTAAATCAATTGAGCAACCATCAGGTAGTGATTTTAGCTGTGCATTCATTTTGTTGTACGTACGAGCAGGATGCTTCAATACTGAAACTAGTACAGAGATTTATGAAGGTTGGTTACTGCCTCTTTTGAACATACTGCAGTTTTTGCTGAGGTTATTCTGGAAAGATCACACGACTCTTCCCAATCCATAGCAGAATTTCCAGTGATGTTGGGCAGCAATAGGTCTGTATTTCAAAGGCTATATATGCTAGTACATTTATATGGCCTTAACATTATTTGTATTGACTCTGATGGGGACTGCAATGGAAATAATATATAAAATGTCATAATCCTGACAGACGGTCATATTTAACTTCTTATTAAAAGCATATATAACTTTAAAGATTTGCAATTTTCCACTAAATTGTTATAGAAAATAACTCTGTAATGTTATACTGTGGCAACAGGTGAATAGTGTGAAGAAAATAAAAAGCAAAGGAAGCAATCAGCCTGTAATAATAGTCTTTTAGTCCTGCTTTCTGGATTTTTCTTTTCAGCTAACATAACTGACATTTTTGTCTCAATAGCTAATATTTTGTCCTTTACTAATTTGAAAAACAGTCTTTGATATACCATTTATAGGTTTATATCCTGGACATTTGGCATAGCTATACTTTTACCTTTTTTTTTTTTTTTTTCAACCTGTGGGTTTCAAAAATCACTTAATATTCACTTGCATTTTCTGTAGCTTCACAAACTGCAGAAAATAATGTTTGGAGACAGGCGAGTTTAAAGATTGCCTGAACACCACAAACGTTTTAAGTGCAATAATTAAGTCTTACCACAAGAGGACCCCCAAAGACAATTTGTCTTGGAGCGTGGAACATGAGATACAAAGTTTTCTTAAGAATACTGATGTGTGCCATATATTTAATTATACTTTAAGATAGCTTATACATTTCACTGTATTTTTGCAAGAAGACATGATATTAGCTCCTGAAATACTGCCTACAGACTGTGTTAGGACTAATAATGATTCACATAAACCCAGGAACCATATTTGAATCAATTCGAACACTAAAAACATACAATGCCTTTTATTATTGTTTTTGTTAGTAGTAAATTTAAACAATTATAAAGTAATAGTTTTTATTATTTCTAAGTGTATTTTAATTTTGAGGACTGGCTTGTATACCATCATGTAGATTTTTCTTCCATTACTTTCATCTACTCAGAAGACTATGAAACACTTACGCAGTACATGTGTTGAGTTGTGAAGTTCACTTATGAACTCTTTAACAAGACTATACTTATTCTAATTTAATGGTCCTATCCCTTTCAGCTTAGATTTCTTTTCCATTTTCATAGACTTTCAAGGAAAATTATATGTACTGAACGTGGAGAGTGAGGTTGTGCTCTCTTGGATTATAATGAAAAGTCAGCTAATGTTCTTATTCTACAGGAAGGACTTTGGTGCTGTACTCTTTACTCTTTAAAAAGCTCCACTTAATAATGTATTGCTGAACCTAATGAAATGAGATTTTCAGCAAAACCGTCATGCCATTAAAAAGAAAACTGCTGAAAAAACATCCCCTCTAATTTAATCTCAAAAAAATGGGAATATCAAGCAAGGGGTGGAAACATTCAAAACATTTAAACTACCTTGTAATGGCAATTTAGAGAAGTCTGTCTTTAAAAAAGCAACATAAAAATTAAGGTCGTAACTTTAGAAAGATAGTCTACTTAGTGTTCAGAAAAATTTAAATCAGGACACTTAGGTGAATAAATATTTGTGTAAAAATTAGCTTCAGTAACCCATTAGAATGGTCTAATTTTGACTGTAGGAGGGGTGAATCTCAATTATAGAAATATATGGTATAAAGCCAAGGCCCTGGCATTATAGATGGATAAAACCAGGACATCTTCCCGTTACTGTTTTTTAAAAAACAAGAAGTGCAAGTTGTTTACGACAATTCAACCAAATGTAGTTCTACAGAAAGTAAGACACGTTTTAATACTGTAAAAGAAGGCAATATTCTACTTACAATGATAATCAAGCTAAATGGCAATTAATTATTAATTCTGTACCATTCTGTATCAAGTTATACAATCACTTTAGCTCATGCAACAATCAAAGGCTCTAGGCCTGTGTTCAACACAAGCAGCACTGAGGTATTCTTAAAACTGGTATGAACTAGTTTTGCTGAAGTGTCGTAGAGAACATTCTACTCAAATCTCTTAATCTGAGTATGAAAATACTGATGTCATATCTTTGAGCTTAGACTTGAATAAGATTGAGTTTAGATAAATCCTTACTACAATAATCAGTCTGCTTTTATTCACAAAGATACATTTAGATAGATTATCCAGTATTTATCAGTACTTACTTCCTCGATACAAAGCACCTGAAAGACAAACAGAAATCTCATGCAGGTGTATCATCAGGTTAGTAGGAAGCCAGGTTCTTGTATGTGTATATATCGAGAAAGTATTTGAATCCATTGAATGGTATTTTCTCTGCCACTATGGAAAATACCAGACAGCAGGGAGAAGCACAGCTGGACCTAATTTAATATAATTAAAATTATTTCCTTCATAAATGATGGTATTGTACCCAAAGAGACTTCAGACCCAAATTTATATGGTATATTCACCAATAAGAAAATATAAATTAACTTCACTGCTAACTCATTCCTATTTGTACATATTCTACTGTAGGCAAAAGCCTGCAAGTGTATGTTCTGTTTTTGAAAATATAGTTTGAAAGATCTTGTGTCACAACTCATGTGACAGTAATTCAATGCCGTGGACACAACATGGTGTCTGCTCCTGACCCACACCCCGCCCTAAAAGAAAAGAAAAAAAAAAATCATGAGACTAAATAGATGATTTAGTAGTCTTTTAGCTTGTGATTACCATATGTTTTAGCAAAATTCATTTGTCTCCGCTTTATACATCTTCTTCTTTAGTTAACGTTATGGTCAAAACATCTAGTTCTTTACTAAGTTGGATTAGTAATTCACACCTTTATAAAAGATTTGGCAGAACTCCAATGTTTTGATGTCAGACATGATTATTGATTTGCATTTTAAAGAGGTGTCATTCACTCAATGTATCATTTTTCCTTTTGTACATGTAACATTTTTTGGAAGAGATGGAAAAAATAAGTGCAAATTTATTTTATGAGTGCTCTCTGAATCTCTTGGAACAACGGACATTGCTGAATCTTGGAGTTAGTGGAAGAAATATTCCAACTGTGGAGGGAAAGTTACAGATTTCAGTGAGTGAAAGGCATGGCTGCTCTTGCAGACATGTGCCTCTGCGCCAGTTGCGGGCGGCTGTTCTTCTGTTGATTGTCTGAGAGCGTAGGCTGCTTGCCATCACCTGGTCTGAATGCAAAATGACAGCTTGGGTTGGTGACATGCATAAGTTCATCAGTAAGTTACTTTCTCACTTTGGATCACAAACTAAACCACACCACAAATACTGAGGTCCTGTGATAAGATTCGTTTTGGTGAAGCGCACTGTTGAACAGAAGTACCCAGGAGCTTTGCCACTGGTTTCAATGAGGTCAAGATTCCTCCTGTCATCTACCACGTCAGTCTTTAGGATCCAAGTTGCCCAGCTATGAACAGAGTTGCACTGGATGACCTTCAGACATGCCTTCTAACCTAAATTATTCTGTGATTCTGCAGTGTTGCAGTAATTCGGCATTTCAAGCATGTTCCTATATTCATGCTATTTGATGGAACAAGAAGTGATGTCCATGTGGCCAGTTTTCATTAAATATTAAAATGCCACATCTGTAGTTAAAAATAAAGCTTAGAAGGCAACATTTTTCTCCGTTATTGACTCTTTCAGTGCCTTCTTAAAGCTTATCTGCTACAGAGCGCATTGCAGCAGATCTCTTGAGTTGGAAACTATACTACAGAAAGGTTGTGATGTGGACACAGGTTCTGCCACACAGGTTTGATAGGGATGTCAGGTATTGCCAACACGTAGCTGGTGAACATGGAGGAATAAAATAACAGAAGACACAATTAACCAACAGCTGAGAAAAAGCACCTCTGAGTAGAAACAAATTGTCTCTGAAATGACTGTCTAACATTTCCCAGGAAGAGACAAGCATTATCAGTCAGAATCACAAGAGACCAATTGTTCTTATACGACATTATGATGACAGGCATCTTAAACCCTGAAGGAATTTGTCTTAATGAAGTAGTGTGGCAGTTTCACGTAAAGCAGCTTCCAAATGGTTTAAGCACAAATTGTTGTACCAATTAATATGAACGGAAATGTTTCTATAGTAAACTGTAAAAGCTATCAATGGCCTTAGTTGTGTCGCTCATGAAAGAGGAGAAAATAAATCTAGTCAAAGCTTTAAGACTGCTGGAAACCCGTTATATTTTCTACAACAGCCCAAGGAAGGACAGCAGGACTGTGGTTACTTGAGGAGAAGATATGAAACAATATTGCTCGTTAGGTAATTTCTCACCTATTTGTTATTGTTTGGACAAAGAATAAATAAATCTCAACCTCTGGGCTAAAATGTTATGGAAGATAACTCTATTGTCAAAAAGATAATAAGATTTTTGTAGAAAAGACAGGAATAAAAATTAAGAACTCCTGTTCTGGATAGTGCAATTGAGAGGAGGGTGAAAGGTCAAGGAGGTGATATCGCTGAAGCAGAGGAAAATGTGATCCTGGATACGAAGAGAATGAATTACTGGCAAGTGAGCGGCTTTATGAGCCATCGGTGTGTTGATAGTGAAGCTGTATGAACTGAAAAAGCCAAGATACACACTAAAAAGAGCAATGGTGTAAAGCCTGTTTCCACCTTCTCCCTGCCCTCTATCCTGCAAGAGCACGGGGGAGGACAGGAGGAAAAGCCACCAGGTGTGATCCTGATGGAGGACGGGAAGCATGTGGGCAGGCTATGTAGCACAGCATCTTTCTCCTTTATCTCTGAGGTCTATCATAATAGGCCAGCAATCTTAATTAAGCACACCAGTAAGATGAATATCAAGTAAGAATGGTTCCTATTAAAGTCAAGAACAGTTTTGCTGGTTACTGAATAGGAGCAGGGTAGACCCAACAATGCTCTGTGCATGAAGCAGGTCTATCAAATGTCAGCGATGCTTGGGTATATAGTAATTAGCTACTGCTGATGTGTTCACTTGATTTGATTTTAGCTTTGACAGCTTCCCAACATGAAAAAGAGTGATTAAAATAAGTCGTTCATAGATACTATTTAATGAGAAAAATGTGATTGGGAGGCTGTATGTGCCCCTGTGGATAACAAAATTGTACATCAGAACAGAGCAAGAATTCTCTGAGGAGAAAAGTGAGGATCTATGTTCAAACAAAAATTATTTAGAGCATTAGGAAGACAAATAAGGAACTATAACTGAGGTATCTCTTTTTCAAGTCCATTTTTGGTCTAAATTAAGTAAATAGCAAGGGGAGTAGCATCCTCCTTGGTCCGTCAGCAGTAAGAGACATTTCCCAGCTCTGTTACAGCCTGAAGCACATGCTGTGCAAGGCATTCAGGGCTCTCAACAATTAAATTTCTTATTTGGTTTCCACAGACATGAAGGCAAATTTCCCAACAACTTTGATGGAAACTAGAAAGACTGAGAAAACAGGTGGAAAAGTACTTAAACTTTACCACATAGAAGAACAGAACTTGCCTGTTGGGGGTTTTCTGAGATTTTTTTTATTTATTTTTTTTTTTTTTTTTTTTTTTTTAGGATCTGAGTCTATACAGATAGGAGAAAATCAGTATGGTGTCTTCAGTAGCTAGTGTTAGTGAGATATACATTAATAGAAATCTGAGCTCCCTGAAAACTTTACTCTACTTGATCTATGTCAAATTAATCACCATTAAGATTTTGTCCAAGCTGAGTAAATATAGCATTGTGTCTGTCAAAACATGAAGCCTTGGTTCCTAACCAGTATTCTTGGTCTCTTGAAAAATGAGTGCTTATCAGATGACAGTCTTAATGAAAGAATAATAGGTATTCATTTTAAACTCTCAAGTTACTATACAGAAGACTATCAAATGCTTTGCTGGGAAATTTATATTTTGTTACAGTTGTTTGCTTTTTCTTAGAACTGCTTGCTTGACCAGCTATTCTTGTGAAAAGCTAAAAATAAAAGCTTTTTCAGCTAGAAAACAGGATTAAATTTTCTTTTGGTCAGTACCGTAAAACAGAACAGCTTGCTTTAGTTCCCTTTTCCCCTTATCACACCATAGTTTCAGGTGCACCATAGTTGCATAAACATGGGTTTTCTTATCTTGGTGTGAAAGCCTTTAATTAGCAAGTGATTATTCAATTTATTTTTCCTTTTTTCCTTAAAATACAGCATGAGCCTTCTAATCTTTCACTCACATGAAACAGAATAATTATAACTTCTTCAGAAGCAGTGCTGAAGGTATTTTGTCCCCTTTGAAAGGCTAGGGGTGATTGATGCTTGGAGGTTTGGGGATTTTTTTAGAAGTTGGATTAATTTATGGATTTTTGGTCACTTTCCACTGTGAGCCCTGATAATAGAGGCTAACACAGGAAGGTTTTATCCCTGTTAGGACTAAGAAATGTAAAATAGAATTTTTCTTTTTATTAGAGTTTGTCTCCTGAACCAGAGGCTATAGTAATAACAATAAGTGAGATAATTTTATAACCATTATCTGTAGGAAATGTAGTAAAATAGCTACAAGAGGAAATGTGTTTGGAATTGTCTTATTGAAAATATTATTCAATGCGTTAGAGATTAGAAACTAACATCTTGTTTCCTGTGGTAAAATAAGAATGGTTATATTAACAGCATTGTTGCAGTCAGCCTGTGTTGTTGGAGTTTAACATACACTGAAAAAGCCCAACTTTTTAAAACTATCCGTGTTTAGATTTTGCCATTAAAAAAAGTAATCAGGAGTCCTTCCTTTTTATGCTGTTTGCAGTGTAGGTACTTTTGAGTGCCATGAAGTTTCAGATTTCACTTTGCAGACTGCATCCATACTTGATTGTTTTGTTTTAAGGGCAGTACTAGACATGGATCTATTTGATCCTATGTCGTAGTTCAACCCCGGCCAGCAACTAAGCCCCACACAGTTGCCTGCTCACTCGCCCGGTGGGGTGGGGGAGTGAATCGGAAGGGTAAAAGTGAGAAAACTCATGGGTTGAGAGAAAGACAGTTTAATAGGTAAAGCAAAAGCTGTGCACGTGAGCAAAGCAAAACAAAACAAAACCAGGCATTCATCAGCACTTCCCATCGGCAGGCAGGCGTTCAACCATACCCAGGAAAGCAGGGCTCCATCATGCGTAACGGCGATTTGGGAAAAGAAACGACATAACAGCAAACGTCCTCCCCACTTCCTCCTTCTTTCACCAGTTTATATACTCAGCATGATGCTCTATGGTGTGGAATATCTCTTTGGCTAGTTCAGGTCAGTTGTCCTGGCTGCGTCCCCTCCCAATTTCCCGTGCCCCTCCAGCCTTCTGGCTGGAAGGGCCTGAGAAGCTGAAAAGTCTTTGACTTAGTATAAACATTACTTAGCAACAACTAAAAACATCAGCATGTTATCAACATTATTTTCCTACCAAATGCAAAACACAGCACTGCACCAGCTACCAAGAAGAAAATTATCTCAGCCAACACCAGGACATCCTGCTGGAAGGCTTGAGTCTGCTATCACTCCTGTGAAGTACATAGGATACCATCTTGGTTTCCTTTTGTGCATGCTTGAGGTAGCAGCTTAGAAAAGCCAGATGACGCCATATGATAAAACAACAAGCCTTGCTTGGTAGGAAGAATGTAAGAGCCAAGGGAAATAATCAGAAGAATCAAATAGAAATAATCGGTACCGGACTGAGTCTAGAATATCTGCAAGAATGTGAAATTTTCAGAAAATATGTCAAGTTTTAAATGCTGATTTCCCTTGATCTCTTTGTCAGGGTCTTGATTTCTGCTGCTTTCTTTGGTCTACCATTCCATATTTACTTTTCTATTAAAGGAATCTATTTCAGGCTTCTTTGAACTTTACCTGCAAATGTATTGCCTTTATTTTCTCTTTTGTTCTTTCAGTTGTCTAGCAACCAGCTTCTCAAGTGACTTTCACTGCAGTTTACTCTTACTACATTTGCTGCATTTCTGCATTGGATAGAGCCTAGAGTGAGAGCTCATTTAGTTGGCATGGTACAGTTAGAGTAGTAAGTTTGTCCCAGCTTCCCAGCTCCAAACCATTGACAATATGAGTAGCCAAAATGGTTTTAGAGAAAGGGCATAAGGCATAAGCAGTGTAAGCTACACAATTTTGACATTTGTCAAATCTATGCCATAAATTGAAAAGAAGACGTACTGAGTCTGAGTAAGAGTGTTAAATTAAATAGAAAGTGGTAAAAAAAGGAGCTGCTGAAGGAGTCAGATGATAGAAAACCCATTTATTACTTTTCACAGTCGTAGAACATAGTGTCTTTCACAGAGACATGTGTGAAGAGACCTTGAGGCTGAGTATGGTACTTGTGGAAGTCGTTGAGTAGAAGCAGGATATTTCATCAGAAAAGACAGATGAGAAACAACAAAACCTACAAGCCACCTTAGTACTTTCTATGTAGTTGTCAGTATTCACTAAGCCACTATTCACTGTTTTCTGAACAGAAGGACATAGGTAGACAGAGGCATTGGTGGGATAATGCCTATGTCTTGAAGTTTGTAACCAATACTGAAGCCAAGTTTGAGGCCCATGGAGTCAAAGTTTTAAGGTGCTCTCAACGCTTCAGGTGACAACTTCAGATAATTATTGGCAGTGTCTCAAAAACTACAGGCAAGTTAATTTGAGCAGTCCAAGATTGAAGGAGCCCCTTACTGAGCATAATAGAGAATTTCTCGCAGGTAACCCAAGAAATATGCTAGAAAGCGAGGGCAAGAACTTGTCTACTGTTACCATTTCACCACATAGTTGAAAGACCTCCCCCACTCCCAATATTACGGATGTAGGACTTCATGTTTGTGTGGAATCAAATTAGAGTGATATAAAAACTAAGAACTCCTCAGCTCATATGTGGTAGGTAGCAAAACGCATGCACTGTAAGCATTCTAATCCACTATGCCAAAATAAATTGTTTGCTTAAACTATAACTGAAGCTGCTTCTAGTGAAAACATACGGGCCATCATCAAGTACTGCAGGTTGCAGGTAGCAGGGTAGTACAACATAGCAGGTAGCAAGGGTGACAGCAAAACAAATCTTGCTGCTAAATGGTGCTATAGATTCAAAGCCGATGAGTGGCATAACAAATTAAGAAGTCTGTTAGATATTCTGTTCGTGAAGACCCAAACTTAAAAATAACTGGTAAGAGCATCAGCTTGTTTCTTGGGTTGAGTGACATGTTTTGAAATTTTCTCTGTACACAGAGAAAGGAAAAAGCTGACTAAAGAGTTCCTATTGACCGGTAATGCAGAGACTGTTCAGGCACTAAACGGCTTGCTATCTACAAAGCCAAGATATTTTCTACTGCATGAAATGTTGAGCATGTTCTAGAAGGCAGAAAGTAGCAATGTATTCAGAAGTATGAGCGTAAATAGGTCTACTGATTTGACTACCACACCGTGTGTAACAAACACGCAGCTCTTTACCAAGGCGGTAGGGGCGCTGTGGACTTCAGGGTGATCCAAGCTAAGGCCATTTATCCAGTCTTTATGTCCATGGTTTTATGCATACAAATTGCATATCATCCTGAATTTCATGCTGGGTTTTAGTCTTCTTGAAGGAGAGAGAGTGAAAGCTATTCTATTAATTTTAAGCACTGTGCATTGCTTCTTACTGGTTATTCACTGAAGGGTTAGGTGATCATTGAAAAGAACTTATTCCTAATTCCCTTCCTAATACCAGCAGGCTTTGGTATTCAGACACCCCTAGAATTCAGAAAGACTCTTAGTTCAATAGCATTAATCCTTATATTCATTACAACAGTTATTTACATGAATTGTCATCTTCTAACACCACTACGCATATAGATGTGTGAAGAGGGCACCCAAAATCACTGCACTGTTTCGTCTTTTATTGCACACTTCTCTCTACTCTGCTTCCAAAGCCACTATTATTCACAGCAATTTGATTTTTATATAAACACATGTCAGAAGCAAGCAGCACTTCCCTTCTATAAGCTTTATGCTTCCCCCTCCTCCTCCGCCCCCCCCCCCCGCAATTTTGATACCTATCAGTTCAAAATTGCGCCTCGTGGGGGTGCTATCCCACCTAAAATAAACTGTATTGCATTACACTGTGAAAGGCCTCTATAGATCAGAATAATATAGTGACACATATTTGAAGACATTTTCTTCCCCCCTCTTCAGCATACTCTGTTCCTTTATTTCCCACAGGATCCTAAGAGCAACTCTACAACTGAGTTTCTCTTCTGCCAAAGACATCTTCAAATAAAAAATAGATTTTTCTTTCCAGAATAAAGTAGCACCTTTCTACGTGTAGGTGAAAAACTTCCTCAGGTGAAAGAAAGAAAAATGCATACTTCAAGAACCAGTCTTTTCTAAATCATACCAGGATAAATAGTTTTTGTAGATTTCAAAGAAGTTACTAAAGATTTACATCTGGTCGTGTGATTAGCATCCAGCTTCACAAGACAGAAAGTCAAAAGCTAGCTTTGATGGTACCTATTGAGGGCATCATTTGAAGTTTTTTCACATCTTTTTCCAAGTAACCTACAATCTTCTGTTCTTGTGATAATTCATAAGCCGTAAGACACAGTAACAATCTTATGACACATATTCAAATCACCATAAAGAAGCTAAGAATAACTGTGTAACTACAAATTTTCCTCCCATTATTAAGGAAAAGGCGCCAGTTTACTATGGACCTTAAACCCATGAGTAGATACATCAATGACAATATTTATCGTTTTTTATATATGTGCCAGTCATGAGTGTACTCACACTCAAAGCTGAAGAGCTCTATCAAATTGGGAACTTTATTTTTTGCTTCAAGAACTCTGCAGTAAAGGCTTGGTCTATTCTGTCGCTTGAGCCCTTCTAGTTTTCTTGAAATCTTACCAGTTGAGGCTGAACTTTCAACGCCCTGCGTGAATTCATTAGAAGTCTCAAAAAAGTAATTTAGATGCTTTGGAACAACAAAACAAAAAGCAAGTTTTGTGGTTGGAGGGAAAGGAGGTTGTATAAGGCTTTATACAACTGTCATTCATTTTTTTGTTTCCTGCTAACCTCAGGCTGAGAGAGGAAAAAAAGTTCCAGGGTTGATATGTAGTTAAGAACTGCTTTTTGAAGTTAGGAAGAGAAGTCTGTGCTTCATTCAGAGCATGGTCAGTAGCAGTTCCTAAGATTTTAAACAGAAAAGAATATCTTGCTCCTTCTATCATGTCACAAGTGATTCCTTTATATTTTCTTTCGCCAGCCTGAGGGAGAAAAGCTGCTGGTTTCAGGCTGCTACTGTGACAATAAGTAAATAGCTTACTCAATGGAACAGAGAAGAGTCCTGAAGAAATTCCTCAGCTTCACTGAGAAATACATGCAAATGGATGACCCAACCCAGCTACAGCTGTCCACCTTGGCCCAGTTGAGTCTTAAGGCAATCAGGTGGGATTTTGATGATCATTTTTGAAAGCTGGTAAAAAGCTAAGAGAAGCTATGGGAAAAAAGTAGACTATCATAACAGGCCTGGATCAAGCAACCTGGAAGATAAGAACAAGACTAAACAAGGCTTATAAGGAAGATCCTTGGTTAAAGCAAGGACTTGAAGTGGTTGATGTGTATGTGGAACAAACATCTGGCAGCTCCATGATGGAAAAAAAATATTTGGTTTTGTGATCTGTCTAGGGGCTTGTGTTATCCATTACCTTCTGTCTGAAAACACTAGGGTTTGACACGGTCTCTGGGTTGCCGTTAGCCCTTACACTGCAGTGGGGTGATGCAAGTCACTGCACCAAGAGCCATGGAAGCAGGATGTAGCTTGGGGTATCAAAGAGCAAGTCTTAGTGTCTGTAGTGCTTTACCTGTGAACTGATAAGTGGCAACAAAGCGAATTCAACCTCACTAAGAGCTTTCCAGTTAGTTCTGCTATGTGCAGGTCTGATCTGTAAACAGAAGCCCAGGTAGTCAGCAAGATACAAACTAGGTTTCTCTTCTCCCTGCAAATCAGAGGCAAATTGAGCAGTCAAAGTTTCAACGTTTAGGTTGAAAAGCAGATTTTGTTTAGAGATGTGTTACCTGTACCTTCTCAAACTCATGTCGCCTTCTTAGGCTTTAAACTTTCTGGATTTTGAGTGCCTGTTGTAACTCCCTGCAATGTACTGTAATGGGAGAAAATAATTTCCTTGCTTTGTTAAATGCTCCAGGAGCATTCTCCCCCGCTTTTTGTTTTTGGACAATGGGTGTTACTTTTACTACGTAACAGCAGATTTATTAAAAAGGTATTATTAAGAGAAAAAACACTGGAATGGCAAACAGCTTGCAAAGCAACAAAATGCGTCTTTCCCGTAAGACAAACTCATGGGTTTTAGGAAATTATTTTCTTTTTCCATGGTCTACCTTTGGTTGAGCCTGGGTCCCCTTAAAGGCATCACACTATATATCTCATTTTACCCCAGATTCTAGGCTGGCTTGAAATTCAGTTTCTCAGTCTATTACAGCATTTTGCCATGCCTGACCTTCACACTATGTGGAACGCTAGCTAGCTGCATTTGTTTAGCTACAGACAGCAACACCTCCACAAACACCTTTCATACAGGCATTTTACTTTGAGAAGAGCTAATAATCATCACCATATGATCCTTCCTCTTCTTTTTTCTTATGTGACAGAACTAGTAATGGGCATATTCAGAAAAATCATTAAATGGAATCAGCCCTCAAAAATGCAGCAATCTAGATTTAGGCTCCTAATAAGGATAAGATACATTGCTTGTTTGCAATTCCTTCCCCCAATCTATCTGAAACAAAGCTAATTCAGCTTGTATTAATTTAGGTAGTGCATGATTCAGTGATGCAGCAGGAGCTCAGTTCAGGCATCAGCCCTCATGTACTTTGAGATTAGTTCTATAGGAAACTTGATTGGTACAGAACACTACAGAGAAGCAATTAAAGAGCACAAGAAACAAGATTGTTAGAACAGGAATGAAAGATTGGGGAATCCATGTCACCCGATGCTCTGATGTTTCATTTTGGGCCTTAATGATCCTCCTTGCCAAAATGAAAAACGTTGTTGCATAGTAGAATTCAAAAGGGTGGTTGTGGAGGTAGGAAGAAGATACCCTCAAAACCAAATGAATGCAAATGAGTATTAATAAGTCGAGATCAGTGATTAGTGGTCTCTCAAAAAGGCAGAAGAGTGTACATAATTATAAACAGACACACACAATTACAGAAGCACTGAAGAATTCCCATGGAAGCATGTGGGTTTTACCCTGAAAAAGTCTGCGACTTTAAGAAACACTCCTATATATTGAAGATGCTTTTTTCCTAGAAATGAAAAATCTCCCTTTTCTCTATTGCAAGTTCATCACTTCGCAATAAAGCCGATGAAGTCTGGGGAAAATGTATCAGTGTTTCTTTATATCTCAAATAGCAATGTTCACAAGCATCTCAGATTCAGTTATTTTCTGATCATGATTCATCGTAAAACAATACCTTGTGCTTCTTCCAAACACTAGTATAAACACAAAAGACTCTGCATTTAGTGCTTTTAAAACAGCCCACAGAAAATACGTATCACAGAAAACTCTTAGATGTTTATCTTTGTCTGCAAAGGGTCAACATTGGAATTTTGTTATTTACTTTTTTCATTCCTTATCTTCTATTCTTTTTCTTAATCCACTATCTCTTCTTTCCTGAAAAATGCTATCATGTTTTTTGCGGAGTACCTGCATAAAATGAGAAATATTTTGGACTTTAGCGTTCCATTACTTCTCTTCAGAGACAAATTTCATTAACAGAAACCACACAACTTCTTTCAGCTGCTCTACACGCTTGTAAGCGGCACCTCCTTTGCCTGTGGAAAAGCTTGGTTTGGGGAGGGGTGGGCTGTGGCAAATAGGATGAGCTGTTCAGTATTTTATTCCTTTCTCCATGCTTGTAAGTAACAGAGTGTTAATCATACTAAGATACCTACTGCATTCAGCAAGTCTTTTGCCATTCTTCCAGCAATGATAGATGCAAACCTCTACCCCATAAGCCATCTAGCTAACAAGGTGGAGGGAGCAGAAGGATGTTTCTTGCTTCTGGCTCCGTGTGTGATCAGCCTGTTTCTAGAGCAATAGGAAGAGGCTTTGTGGAGAATGAAAATCTATTCTCATCCCAAACAGTTACTAGTCAGACTGGATTTTGTTAGCATGATTCTCCAAGTTTCTAAAGGTCTGTGGCACTACTACAAAAAATTTCAGCAAGAAGGTTAGCAGAGTTTCCCAGTCTGAGTTTGCCCTAAAGGCCAGGCACTGTGCTCCACAAACTTGGTGGGAGACCAAGTAGCACAGTGCAAAGTTGGACATCAGAACAGCAGAGGTGCCATGCTGCGGGTGGGCTGTATTGGTTGGCGGTTATTACCACTTATTACCAGACCAACTCAATCCAAATAACTGGACCATGAGTTCTGCTTTTGAGGATGTTGGAAACCAACAATGTAATGCAGCCTAGTATGGCAGTAAACCTTTGAAAGTTTCCAAATGCAGATAATCTACTCTCAAATCAGAAACAGCAGACAGGCTTTCACACACTAACCATTCCTTAGGTCTTCCTAAAAGACAGACTAATAACTTTTGTGAGCTTTCCCCATGATGAGTGTCTCATATCTTTGATGTATGTGGATATATCAAGGTTGGAATACTCGCAGATCAAGAGATTTGAGTTGTCCACCTCTGTTGGAAGTCACCACTTCAGCAAAAGGACAAAGTAGAAAAGGAGGAGAGATTCTGCTACTTACATAGCAGCTATTCATATGGCAAGTTTCTCAGACTGAGAAGTTATTTTCCTCCAGAGAAACAGAGTACAATACAGCACTTGCATGTTAAGTACCACATATTCCATCAAGCATACACGATTGCTGAGTAGTTTCGTAGGTAAAAAGATCAGGCTTCCTTTCTTCCTCTTCTGTCAACACAGCTTGTGCATTGTTGAGCTTCAGTTCTGCAAACACATCCTTGACTTGACAACCTTGAGCAATTCCAAAACAATCAAGACAATTAGCCACCGGAACAGAGTTCAGCAATTGTAGAAGTGTTGCTAGACTGAGGTCTAAAGTTTATGTTTTCATTTAACTGACTAAGTAAGTCTCATACTTGCTCTTAGGCACTGAGCAAACAGGAGATTCTTGAAACCCAGGTGAGGTGAGGTGAGGTATGTAGCATGATGGTTCACTTTTGAAAACATTTTCTTTTGCTCAGCATATATCAACTGCACTTGGTCAGGTTTTAGACTGAAAAATATCACAAGGCTGTTCTGCAACTGTCGCTGAGGCTCAGGTAGGACAACGTTTGCTTTCCTCCAAACACTGTGTGTCCATGTCAGCTGTTTAGCACTAAATCACATCTTCCTTGCCCTACTCTTTCTGCACTGACTCCCAGTTCATGTGCCTAGTACAATGTAGTACAGTGCAAGTCCTCAGTCTTCTTGGTTAGAGCGAGAGGCACTGAGCTCACAGTATTCCACCTCTCATTCTTGCAGCAAGTTGTTTTCAAGTTATGTGCTAGAGAAAATAAATGGTATTTAAGGATGAAGAAAAGGAAAATTAAAATTCAGATCAACTTGAAAGAACTTTGGATGAAAATATTGTCAGATCAATAAAGTTTTTGGTTTTGTATTTTGTTTGAAAAAGTGAATTCATACATGAAAGTTTAAGGAAGTGTTAAAACTCTCCAAAACAAGGTCTGTCAGGTCAAACAGTTCATTTAACTTAACCAGAAACTCCTTTCATCATGTCCCAAGTCAGTTATTTGGGTAGATCTGATTTCTTTATTTACATAGATTTGTATTCTTACAGCTCCATCAGATTCTGTATTATCTTAATTATATATATTATATAAATAAAAATCAGTCTATCTGTATCTTGTCTGGCTTTACTTAATCAGCAATTTAGGGACTGTTCAATATTAAGATACAATCAAGCTAACAGTCCCTGCTCATGCAAATAGTTCCTAATCTCTGGAGAAGAGCTTGCCAACGTGAAATCTGCATTTCTGTATTTATATATTTAGACTTCATAGGGGGAAAATCTTTGCAGTGAAGCAGATGGTAGGAGATACTATGAAATTTACCATTGAACAGAGTGCATGAACATTTTATAATCAAAACTTTGAAGAGATAATAGCTTTTAATAGGGGGTAAGAAGCTGACAAGACAGAGCAATTTTTCCCTTGTCTTTGGCAATAGATTTTTTCTGTGTGTGTTTTGACTGCTGAAGGCACAGGAAAATTTGTTTTCTAGTAACTTGATAAAAACCTCAAAAAATACAAGGAAGAGTTTTAAATAACTGGAAAAAGTAAGTGGCAGAACTAGTTTGTTTTCAGAGGAAGGAGAACAACCAGGCTTTCCCAAATCAACACAGCCTTGTATATTAGGCTCCCCTTGTTTAGGAGAGAAGCTGTCTCAGAACTTGGGAAGGCTGCATTTTTGCTAGACTCAGGACAGGTCTTGGGTCTGCAGCATGCAGGATACTTAAATCTTTTCCTGGGGTTTTCTGTAAGGAGATGATTTTTAAATGTCCCACACATTTACCCTGTTAAGAACAGCATCAAAACCCTTTTTTAGAGCTGACCAAGTAATCAGAGGAAACTGCAGAGCACAGACATAATAGGCTCCCCTTGGCTTGCCCTACCTCATAACTGCCATCTCTCATCCCCATCAAAGCTGATATGACTGAGCTTCTTACTCTGGCACGAATAAAAAAAAAAAAACCCAGGCAAGAGCTGTCATAGGCCTGGATGGCTGTAGCCAGCTCACTGCGGGACAGGAAAGGGCAGCTTTACCAGTCACAGACAAACTAATGTATTTTCTTTTCTTACAATTAGTTCACCAGCTCAAAAAGGGAAATAAGAAGCAGATGAATTTGGATGTCCTTTTTATTCCCAAACTAGTGCTTCAGCTACACCCTCAACTTGCCCTTTGAGCTGAAAAAAAGCTGAGATTTTGTACCAAACCTGGTACAAAAAGTACAATTTCCACCCCTCCAAAGCAAAGGTAGCAAACTTGGCCATCCATGAATTAACATGGGCAAACAAGCTGAAGATCAGCATTTGACTGACATGAAGCAAAACCAAGCTATGCAAAGGTACAAATACCTTCTAAGAAGGTGTCAGGGTAAAGCAAGGGCTGGCTGCTCCATGCAGGATGGGAAGCTAGGGAATAACAGGGCTGGCAGGGCAGGGGCCTTATCAACACCCACCCCACAATACCTGACAGAGGTTGATCCAGAGAACCACGGCCAGGGTAAGCCAAAGTCCAGATGATCACAGAAGTCCCTGATGGTCAAGCAGGTCTGAGGTCACACTATGAACTCAGGCTGCAGGTCAGGAGCAGGTCTGAACCTGGGGGAACCAGACCCAGCTGTGCTAGAAACCAGCCCTCTTCCAGAAGAACTGCACCTGGAACTGTGAGCCCGGAGCCAAGCTTAAAAGGGGCTCCTGGGCCATGGGCAGGGTGTGGGTGGAAGCCACAGGTGAGTCTGGGCAGGTCTTTTAGAGCCTCCATGGCTGTGGCACAGGCACTATCACCTTGTGGTTGGAGTCTGCATTCTGCACTTGCCCTCTGGTCTTTAAATTGCCTATAAAATAAAGATACACGTCACATTTCTTGATTCAGTCTCATCTTATAGAATTGTAGAATACTTTGAGTTGGAAGGAACCCACAAGGATCGAGTCCAACTCCCTGCTCCTTGCAGGACTACCTAAAACTAAACCATATGACTAAAAGCATCATCCAGATGCTCCTTGAACTCTGGCAGGCTTGCTGCCATGATTACTTCTCTGGGGAGCCTGTTCTAGTGACTGACCACCCTCTCATTGAAGAACCTTTTCCTCGTGTCCAATCTGAAGTTCCCCTGACACAGCTTCATTCCATTTCCTCATGCTGGTTACCAGAGAGAGAGGAGATCAGCACCTCCCCCTCCACTGCCCCCCTTGATGAAATTGTGGATTGGAGTGAGGTCATAGAATCAGTTAGCTTGGAAAAGACCTTTGAGATCATCAGGTCCAACCGTTAACCCAGGACTGCCAAGTCCCATCACACACAGTCTCTAAGCGCCACATCTACGCATTTTTTTAAATACCTCCAGGGATGGTGATTCTACCATGTCCCTGGGCAGCCTGTTCCAATGCTTGACCACCCTTTCAGTGAAGGAATTTTTCCTAATATCCAGTCTAAATCTCCCCTGGTATAACTTGAGGCTCTTTCCTCTTGTCCTGTCTCTTGTTATCTGGGAGAAGAGACCAACCCCCACCTGCCTACAGCCTCCTGTCGGGGAGCTGTAGAGAGTGATCAGGTCCCCTTTGAGTCTTCTCCTCTCCAGACTAAACAACTCCAGTTCCCTCAGCTGCTCCTCATAATACTTGTGCTCCAGGCCCTTCTAAAGCTCTGTTGCCCTTCTCTGGACATGCTCCAGCATTTCTACATCCCTCTTGCAGTGAGGGGCCCAAAAAAACCAGTATTCAAGGTGTGGCATCACCAGGGCCCAGTACAGGGGGACCATCACTGCCCTGGTCCTGCTGGCCACACTGTTCCTGATACCAGCCAGGCTGCTGTTGGCCCCCTTGGCCACCTGGGCACACGGCTGGCTCCTGCCCAGCCGGCCCAGCCAGCCCCCCCAGGCGCTTTCCCGCCGGGCCCCGTGCCAGCCCCCGGCCCCCCGCCTGCCGCGCTG
>JAVJGI010000037.1:10039796-10109546 GCA_035590275.1 Ibycter americanus
GTCAGCGCTGCCGCTCGCCAGGGCCTCAGCGCTGCCCGCTCCGGGGGGTGCCGGGGCACCCTGTCTCTCTCTGCCCTTACTTCTCCATTTTGCCTGTTCACAGAAAGCTCCCCATGGTCCGTTGGCACTATCCTCCACTTTGGAGTGCATCTGCTGGAGTAGCACGCCTCGGAGACTTCGCTGAAATGGCGGTGACACTGGGTTTTAAACTGCTGCCTCAGCAGCCCCTCAGCCTTCTCCAGGCTGAACAAACCAAATGACCTCAGCTGCTCCTCCTAAGTCTTACCCTGGAGGCCTTTCACCATCCTGGTCATCCTCCTCTGAGCACACTCTCATAGTTTGGTGTCCGTATATTGACGTGCCCCAAACTGCACACAGCACTGGAGGTGGGGCCGCACCAGTGCTGTGTAAACTGGAGCAGTCCCCTCCTTCGACTGGCTGGCTACGCTGCACTTGATGCACCCCAGGGCACAGTTGGCCCTTTTGGCTGCCGGGGCACACTGTTGACATATTCAACTTGCCATCAACCCAAACCCTCAGTTCTCTTTTTGTGGGGCTGCTCTGCAGACTCTCCTTCCCCAGTTTGTATGTATTACCAGGATTACCCTACTCCAGGTGCAGAATTTGGCACTTGCCTTTGTTAAATTTCATCCTGTTAGTGACTGTCCAGCTCTCTGGTCTATCCAGATCTCTCTGTAAGGCCTCTCTACCCTCGAGGGAGTCCACAGCTCCTCCTAGTTTAGTATCGTTGGCAAACTTACTTAATGTCATTTGACTCCTGCATGCAGGTCATTTACAAAATCACTAAAGAGCACTGGCCCTAAAACATCCCTGAGGAACCCCACGGGTGACTGGCTGCCAGCCTGATGTAACCCCATTTACTCTAACTCTTTGAGCCCAACCCGTCAGCCCATCATTTTATTTCATACCATTGAAGTTGTCTGCAGCAGTCTCCAGTGTACCCACACCTGCAAAGCGTGCAGCTGGGTACTGACACACTGTTCTTGGCACAAAATTTAATCTTACTCTCCTCTGATCTTCAAAACACTTCTGGATTTGTTTAGAGACTTTTTATTGTATTACATTTTACTATGAATGAAAAACCTGGCTCTGTATCACACAACAAGGGAGCAGTGCTGCACAGCTAGTGCCAGTGACAGTATTCTGGAGCCCAGCAAGACTTTTGTCTGAGAGGACTGAATAAATTTTGATCCTCAGCTGACATTAATCAGGTATTTCTATAAAAAAGCTAGATACAGAGGTGAAGCCAGGCTATTCTAAAGCCAACAGATGCAAAAAGATATTCTGGAGAAGTGCTGTCTTCAGATTTGGCATTACAGACCACCACTGTGAAGCAGAACTGATGAGTGACTGCAGTGTGTGCAACTCACACAATCATCTTGAACCCGCTTCCCACATAAAACAGAGGAATAATGCTATAGTGCTATTTATTTCTAGGTGAAGCTCTATGTCACTTCCTACTTCTTTTCCCAATGTGTCAAAAGAACAAAACCTAATAGTTTGATTCCTCTTTTAGATCAGTCGGAACCTAATCCCATTACTGACCTCAGTAGTTTCACTATTAAGGAGAATTAAGAAAATGGTTTCAGTACTCGATATTTCAAGGATTGCTCGTCAGTGGAGGGCCCTAGAACTAGAGTGACTTTTTCCAGACACTTGATGCAACATAGTAAATTCTAAATCCTTTTCCATTTCTGTTTGCCAGTCAGCAAGCCCACACCTTCTCCTCAATGTAAGGGAATCAATCTCCCTTGATTTTGGCCTGTTGCTGTGCTCTCGTGCTAGGGCCTGAGTGGGATTCCACTGTAAACACAGGACAGGACAACTAGTAATGGCTTTGTATTTAGGTAGTTTATTGAAACACTTAGGAGACTCTATTCCCTTGGACTACACAACTTCTACAAGAGCTGTGCAAGGTACCTAGCATACCCTGGGTAGGAAACTAGCAAGAGAAGTTTCACTAATTCCCTTTTTATGCTGGTTCCAGCAGCGTTACTGTTTAATTTGCACAAAAGGACTTGTGCAGCTGGATTCCCAGTGGCGCTAGATTCATGCAGGCAGAGAAGGAAGAGGGTGGCAAGCTCCTGTCCCTTGGAAATGTCAGGACCAGCCAATGCAAGACTGCTCAGTAGGATGAAACCAGCTGGGAGTTGTGCTGATTCTGCTGGTGACAACGCCTGCAGGATCCAAGCAGAAACTCCAAGTCTCTTCCTATCTGGGACTGAACCCTTTTTCCTGTGCAGGAGCCCTTGATGTGCAGAGAAATGCAAAGAGTATCATGATGCACCCCAGCTTGTAGGTATGGCCCAGAACACAAGCTTTGAAAAACACAGCTTATATTCCTTCACTGTTAGCGTTGAAGGCTTATTACCCCATTTAAAGTCAGAGGGTGTGCCAAAAAGTTGCAACAGAATGTAATGCATGGGTAGCAAAACTTCCTGACATTAGTGTAAAATGTTCTGACACACCAGAACAATCAGACCAGCTCAGCTCTTGCAGGTACACTGGCAGAACAGACTCATCTTGGACAGTGTTAATGCTGTTAGACAGAACGTTATTTTATGAAGACATGACATGAGATATAAAGTTCAGCTTTATATTTGTCATTGTGTTTAAAAATTATTAAAGCACCAATGAGAAGCAATCTTTCTAAAAAGTGTTTATAATGTTAAAGCTTAATAATTCACAGTAAATACATTAAATTTACAAAGGTGCTTCAACAGCATCAAGAAACCACACAATAGATTAAGAACTGCACATAAAAAAAATCACTATTATGATTTCACAGTAAATGATGAGGATCCAAGGGGTTTTTAGTAATGTGTTAATATTTTCAGCCCTGTCACACTACAGTAAAACTTGCATGAAAATACCACATTGTTAAGCACGGTGTGAAAGAGATTCTGGGGAAGCAGAGAAACAGAAAGCTTTAGTTGGTGCTGGCCTGAATATCCCATTTAGCTTTATGACTTTCAATAGCTCTTTTAGTAATAAGAAGCTTTTATTATTGGTTGAAAATCTGTGTGTGTGGGTGTATATGTGTGCACAGTCATAAATTCCCAGTATATGATGCAGAATTTCTTCATTTGTAAGCACTAAAGCAAAATGCTTCAATGGATGTGTGAGAGCTCCATTCTAAACCAGACAGAACACAAGATTTCACATTGTCATTTTATCCTTGTAACCTAGCTTCCAGTTTAAAACCAACCTTCACATTCCCTTAGATCTACATACAGAACTTTATTCACTTTGCTCACCTCAGCCAAGAAATGAATCTAAAACAGAATGTGCGAAGCTGCTGGGTTCACTGAACAGGTATAAACAGGTATCATCAGGTTTAAGAGACAGGAAAAGAGTCTGAAGAGGGAAAGACCAGTGACACAGACTATTAGCATTTTCTTTTGTAAGACTCATGTCCTCACGTTCCAATTAATGCGAGCAGGGGAGATTACTGCTTTAAGATTTTCCCCTCAGTAGAGAATTTTTGCATAGCTGCACCATTGTACAAGGTGTTTGCTATGCATGTGAAGCGCCCTAATGAGCCCTGCAGACATGTCTGTGGCAAAGGTGCTGCAGGTCGGGAGTGAGATGCGCTGCCAGAGCTGCACTCGCAACCCTCCGTATTCAGGGCACGTGCCTGTGGTATGCCTCTCTCCTGCCAGGGCACTTTGGTTTTCTTAAGGAAAGCGGTACATTCAGCTATCAAAGGGTGAAGGCAAATAAAAGGCCAGGAAGTTCCAATGTTTAATGAACCTTTCATTCAGTATATACAGCTTCTTATGTAAACTGAGTATGTGGAGAGATCCCATGGAATTCAGACCAGACAGTGCGTGGGCTAAATTGTTGAACAGGAAAGTAAGTAAAGAGTGGAAAACTCTTATTCGGTTATCAAATCCAGTCCCTTGTTATTGTGGGCAATGCTATCCTATAATTCAATTCATAAATTGATGTGTGATCCCATCATAAACTGATGTAAGATCCACAACAATTTTGTTGTGAAAAAGGGGATGGGGGGGGCAGTGATTAACCTGTTCTGACTTTCTGAATGACCATAGTATTTGGCATGAAGGATGCGAGAGAGGATGACCATCACTATTCCTTCCTCCACAGTAAACTTGCATGAAGTAGGAGGCTGTTGTTCACCAGTGTAGACTCTAAGAACCTGAATAATAATGATAAGTCACTATGAAACAGTGTATTACTTACCCTGGTTCTCCATTTCGTCCCTATATTGGAGCAGAAGAATACAAGATGCATTTCTTCTGAAGCAAAAGTTAAATCATGAGGCTTTGAGCTGTATAAGTACCTTCAGTTCCACGAGACTGAAATGCCAGCATTGTGCATGTTTCCTTACATCCAAGCTGAAGAAGCAGAACACTTGGCTGTCTGTGGTGTAAGAGCTAGTGAGAACTCAGAGTCACTATACTGTCTGTACACTCTTTGAGATTACATCTGCAAGCTGGTATCTAGGTTACAAAAATTGTTTAATATTATACACCCTATATTGGATGATGTGACAGAAGCTCCAGCCGTGAGTAGGTGATCTGATTCAAGAGGGAAAGTGATATGGGCCAGTGCCTCAGTTCTTCCTGTCTTGTCATGGCACTGAAAGCGAGCTGAAGCCCGTGCCTGTGGTTGGGTAAAGCCATAGCATACCCCAGGACCAAGGCATAGCATGTCACCAAAAGTTATACTGCATCCAAAGAGGTGATTACAGCTCCAGTGTGTGTGTCAATCCAGCTGGTCTGGTGAGAACCAAGCAGCCAAGGCCCAGCAGCACAGCCTTTATCGTGTGATATAGCTGCCAGAATAAGTAGCTGGCACCCAGCTGCCTCATCTAGCTGGCACTGAAGCCAGGGTTTCCATGACTTCATTGTCATAGGTGTGCATCGAGGGAGATAAGGTGATGCTCAAGGATGCCTGCACAGGCTGCAACAAATTCTCTCAGTGTTCACAGACACCCCTGCAGCTACACTCACCCTTTACAGAGGCTCAGTATACCATGCATTTCTCCTAACTTAATTCCTGAACTAGCTTTTACACAGGATTTGAGCAGCCCACACAAGGTTTTGTTGGTCCTCTTCTCAGGAGAGCGTTTTGCTTATACTGAATATACTTAAGAATGCTACTGACCGTGTTATTACTAATGTAAAAAAACGTAGAGAGCCAAACTGGTGTCTAAATATTCAGCAGGAGACCTGCCAATGATTGATAGTTTTACTTTTACACATAACGTATCTAGGTGGTTTTGCTTTGTATTTCATAACAGCGTAAACAGAGTACTGTATGTAATACATGTTCTGAATTAGTATGTAACTAGTACAGCAGCCTCCGTGCAAGAGCCAAGTGCCATCCAGAGACTAGACTTGACACACATTTGTCAAAACCAGGAAAGGGAAAGCAAGGTTCAGCGTGTTGGACAAACTCTACTTGCCTACAATGCGAGCTGTTCTATCCCATGCGATCATACCTCCTTAATATCCCACTGTAATAGAAGCTAATAATGAGGCACATTAAGATTAAATTAACTCAGCTGAACAAATGAAAATGTGGAATTGCCATGAATCCCAAAGAGTAAATTCAAGTGTGGGTATTAGCCCCACCGCCTAACCTGTGAATACGCACTTGATTTTCAGACTGGGGAAGCAGGTTGGCCTTGTGCCACTCCTTAGAACTGCAGTGGCTGGACACAAGTGTGGTTAAAACAAGCCCATATCACAGAACCACAGAAAATTAGTTTGTCAGGCTGTTTCATCCTCTAGCCTGAAGGCTTAGATTAACAACCTGTGTCTAAGTGACAAACTTCGGATCTTCAAAGGCTGTGGAATCCTCTCCATAGAAGGCTCCAGAGCTCCACTGTTTTTATCAGTCTGAGAAAACCACCCTGCTTAGACTGTGGGTTGTGTTGAATTGTTATCCAGAAATGAACTGATTCAATCTGGAACATTTAAAATGAATAATGAAAATACCTTCTTGGTTAAAAAGAAAAGCAGTAAGTTTTGTTTCTCATAAATGCATACTGTGCTGATCATTAGCTTCATCCTTCTCTGAGGTATGCCAATTGTGTGATGAGAGATCCATGAGAATGCCTAATAACGAACAGATTATTTGTGGCTGCTGTTACAGGCATATGTCAATGAAATACAAGGTCTGCTTTGTAATACCAAGGCACTAATCCTACTAGCTTTATTAATTAAATGGAATTACACAAGACAAAAAGTAAGCAAGACTTGGCTGTTGCAACGAAGTTATTCTTGTTGCCTACATGAGAACTCCCTATGGGAGTCATGTTCTCTTTCATTACACTTACAGTATTGGACTGACTATTTTAGAAGTGTGCCTGTGGCTAGAGTACTTTCCCACGTTGGAGGCTGGTCTCATCTCTGCTTATTGACCCTATGTCTTGGACCTCATATGTGAAGTAAAACCAAAGTAAACTGATGCAAAGGCTCAACATGTTGACCTTTGGCAATCTATGTCCTTGCTGTTGTGAGCAGCTGTTGAAGAATTCTTCAAGGAGACATGATTCATTGTGGCAGTGTGTGCAGTCATCACAGGGGTCAATGATGGCTTTGTTATGACTTGAGCAGGAAGAGAATAGAGCCCAAGGCTTGATCAGAACCTTTGCAAAAAATAGTGCCAGAGGAACCTTGTCCACATTGGTGGGTAGTCCTCACAGGTGATCGGATGTGATGACAATCATCCATGCTCAAAGGGCAATGAAGACTTCCCTTTTTCCAGTATCCAGCTTGTCAAATTACAGTACTTGTTAAACATCAGCCTCTGTTTGTCTATGAAAACTTTTACATACATGCCCAACATTACTTACCTGGACAGCCTCCCTGCAGTGAGTGCTTTCAGAACTGTGATCAAGCTGGGAACAGGTAACAATCATGAACAAGTGCAGCACAAATGCTTATTGTGTCCAGATGTTCCTTCCCTAGGCTCAAGCATTAGGGACTGGGTGAGCTATCCATAAGTTAAAATAAGATTTCTCAATTTTAGATTTGGCAGCTTTCACTGTTTAATTCTCTCTTACATTTGCTTGTAGCATTTAAACTAAGCAGTGTTTTCAGGTAATTGAGACACTTGGGAAAACTGGTATTAACAAAATCTATTTTTCTGTGTAAAGTATTTGGCAGAAAATGACAAGCTTTCAAGTGCTTTTTTCTTTTTCCAAATGCTTTTGGCTGTTATTAGTGAGGGTTAAAAAAATCTCTAGTGTGAACAATTGGCCGTTCATCCAGCATAAAATAACTATGGCTGTATTAGCTCCTGTCCTTAGAGAGCACTGCAAAGTTCTGGTAACAATATCACAGGCATTTTGGCAAGTACAAATAAAAAGAGAAGGCAAAAATTATAAAGAAGGCTTCTGCCCAAAGATAAGCTTGAAACTACTGTAACTACTATAACAGGAGCTACTTTTGAGTGCTTCCCCAGACTGCTGACAGGAAGGATATTGAATCACTGAGGACTTGATGCTATCGCTCTGCTCCGGGTCTGGGGACAATCCAGGAAAGTTTCACTTCCATCTTCTTTTTCCAGCTAAGTGCAATCTGACAATTTTCTATCCTATTTGGGAAGGATTTTTGATTGGATGAAAAACAGAAAACCCAAATGATAAATGACTATGAAAGAAGTACGTTCTGGAAGTAGAGCAAGACGGGGTTGCCTGGAGGACTGAAAAGGGTCTGGAAGGAAGTTTAATAGGACTGACTAATTTCCAGCCTGGCTTCTACCACATTTCCCTACTGGCCTTGTGGTATTTCCACGTATTCTGGATCTCTAAACTTCAGCATTTGTGCCTTTTAGCACTGCCCTCCCTCATTCAGTGCCCTGCTCCACCAGGGAGTTTGCAGTTTTGATTTAGCTGACTAGAGACCTGAAGGTGGAGGTTGTTCCTCCACAGGGTTTCATAGCAGATGGCGTAGACCTCAGGCAATAGGAACTGTCAGGGAGAGATGTATGGAAAAGCTTGTATTTAGCTTCCATGTCTATTTAGAGCTGCAGCAGAGCTCAAAGGCTGAACTTTATGTGTAGACAATGATTTTGGCCTCCTTGTATTTGAGTATGTGTTCCTTCAGTGGGAGTCTTCTATTTCAGGTATTCCTCAACTTAAGGGTGTCTGCAGGGGCAGCTCCCACATCCAGGCGTGTGTCCTTGCCACAAGGTGATATTCTGGGTGAAAACCTCCGTTCTTATTGAAATGAAGCCAAGAAAGAAAGAATTACAGCTCAAAAAATCCTAGAGGGAGCCAGGCTCCCTGCTGTTCAGGAAATGTCTCCAGGACTGTTTCTTAGAAGACCTAACATGCAGATGTCCCAGTGATGAGGGAGCAAAGTCCAAATCTTTCTCCTCAAGTTCCTGAGATTATTTCTTCCAAATCCATGACTCCCGTGTTCCCTGAGTTGCCTCCAATTCTGCTACTCAGCCTGCAAGTAGCAGCAGAGTGCACAGAGCAGCTGTGGGACTCACCAGCCAAACACTCTTTCACTTCTACAGCCTAAAGGGTCGGAGTCATGTCAAATGTAGACTTACTAAAGGAAGCCACATTAAAAGAGAGAAATTCAAATGACAACTCACGTCCTCACTTTTGTTTGATGTCTGGAACATTCAGTAGGATTTGGGAACCCAGCATGACATGAGCCCCTGTCTGTTTTAAGTGATTTTCATGAAGTCTGTCTATGATCTTTTTCATCAGAGCATATATATTGCATTCTTAATATACTATACTGCACCTCTTCCCCTAATGAGCAGTACTTACTGCTGGGTAATCGAATGCAGGCAGAGTAACCTTTTCACCCATCTGTCTTGAAGACATCTCTTCAAGACAGTATTTTGTTAACTAGATGCATTTATTAACATTGTGAGATATTTCAGTAGTATAAGAAAATTAGAAGCATCAGCCACCAGTTACTGAAGGCGTTATGAGGTATCGTTTGTGAACTTTCCATGGATCTGCCTTAGTGTGTAGCAGGAATTAGGTGAAACAGTCCAGCTTCTTTCAGGGACTACTTCATATCACACCTTGATTACATATTCCAACTCTTTCATTTATTTATTCAGTATAATCAATTGTTTGTTTCTAAGACAGCTGAAAATGCACTATTGAGTCAATTCAGCAGATGAATGGACTAAAACCTGCTTGTTGTGGGTTGATGCACCCAGCAGGCAGCTCAGCCCCACAGAACTGCTTGCTTGCTCTCCCCTGCCAGGATGGGGGAGAGAATTGGAAGGGCAAAAGTGAGAAAACTTGTGGATTTAATAAAAACAGTTCAATAGTTAATGTACAAGCAAAGCAAAATAAGGAATTCATTCAGCACTTCCCATTGGCAGGCAGATGTTTAGTTATTCCAGGAAAGCAGGGCTCCATTACATGTAATTTGGGAAGACTAAACACAGTAACTTCAATTGTTCCCCCTGCTTCCCCCAGCTTTTATTGCTGAGCACGACATCATGTGGTATGGAATATCCCTTTGGTCAGCTGGGGTCAGCTGTCCTGGCTATGACCCATCCCAACTTTTTGCACATCCCCATCTTGCTTGCTAGCAGGGCAGCATGAGAAACAGAAAAGACCTTGGTGCTGTTTGGCAATGGCCAAAGCACTGGTGTGTTATCAACACTGTTTTGGTCCCAAATACAAAACGTAGCACCTTATGCTATGAAGCTGCCATAAAGAAAATAAACTCTATCCCAGCCAAAACCAATGCACTGTTACGCTGCTGAGAAGTTTTTGTTAACATTTCATTGCTAATTCTGAAAGATAAAATAATTTCTCAACTTGCAGAATTATTTCTGGGCATGGGTAATTTCTAATCTGTTGCTTGTAGGGTGTTTTAATAACTATGTGACAACTGTTCAAAGGCAATTGTAGTAGAGGAGGGAAATCATTATACATTACCTTAAGACTATTTTGTAGTTTAGTATGTGCTATAAATGGTGACAGATGTAAATAGCTGCTGTATCTCACTGCAGGAGGCAGTGACCCAGGCAGACTGGCACAGGCTGATGCTCCCTTTGTGCTATTTCCAGTTGGCAAATAGTTCCTGTTCTGTACTTCTTACTGTATTTACCCTTCATTTTTCTAGACTATCTCTTTTTAAAAGCTACAGTTGAATTTCAAGGGGCACATGTTCTTTAACATGTTTCACAGACTACTTTCCTATTTGGGAAAGTGCTCTGGAACATTGACTCCACTTCTAAGATTTTACAGGAATACATTATCATGCTCCAAGCACTTAGACCAATTCTCGTGGCATACTGGTTGACATTAGGCTGGTATATCACCAGTTCTAAAGCTTATCTTCAGGAGGAAAGAAGACAAGCAGTTGGGCCATCTGTGTATCTGTTTTTGTTTCCTCTCTCCCTCAGTGATTTTTCTAACCGATGAGCAAATTTCAGCTAAATTTGGCAGAGGGATATAGGTCCATATAATCATATTGCCACCATTTTTTTCAAAGTAGAGGACTAAACAGAGAAAGTGGGTCACAACTGGCCGAACAAAGAGAAAGTCTGCAGTATGATTATTATTAGACACCAGAGAATCAATATAAGCAGCTGTTTATGCCCCCCTTGCATAAAAATGTTTCAAAACAAATATTTATATTGGTGTCTAAGAAGCTGCAATCAAGTGTATGATAAACTCTACGTCCATAGGGCATGACATCTCAGTATTTCAAATATCCCTTTACTTGTAAATAAGTAACAGACAGAAAGAAAAGGAGAGTTGTCTGACTTAATGACCTGTCTGCATGGTCATGATTTCTTTATTTCTGAATGATGTAGAGCAAATAACATGACTATTGGCAAGTCCAAATTGTGTAACTGGCATTGAGCAAGTTAAAACTGGAGAGCTGTATGATGGGTTTGAGTTCTGACTCATTGGGTTTTTACATCTTTTAGGATTAGATTTGGTATCAGATTGCAATGTTGATGTTTTCAGTTCTGTGAATCAGAAAACCTTCAAAGAATTTTTTTCTGGAACACTGACACCTGGTGATTTGAAAATGATACAGAGTTTCTGGGTCCTGCACTTTCTGACCGAAAATTCTGTTGTTTCCCGTTTCCCTGATAGTTTTTGCTAGTGGCCAGAAAAGCCATCTGATTTGGGAATCACCAGCAGCATACATCCTAGCAGCCAACACGGGGGTTGGCCCACACAACTGGGTTGTCTGTCCTGGAGCCGTATATCTCCTCTCAGATGAGGCCTAAAACATTAACATGGTTAGAGCAGCTGTGGAGCTTGGGGAACACAGTTGCCCACAGAAAGGTGCTGGGGCCGAGTGTAAACTACAGAAGAGCAGAACAATGAAACTCAGGAGTTAGTGCAGTCTTTGAACATGCTGGCAGAGCTGTGAGGTCTCTTCAGAGTCGGCTCTTAGGTTAAGTGCAGTCAATATCCATCACTTTCTAATACCTGAACTAAAGCCCTGAATCCTGGCAGCTGGACCAAGACTTGCAAACTTGAATATCAGAAATAAAACCTCAATGAACACTGGAGCATGACTAAGTCAACAAAAACCTCACCCAAGTTTTGGTACCCATCAGCTTTCTGCCTACATGCATACTGCCAGTGTTGCCACTAATAAAATTCCTGTTAGTATTGTAAATCTGCTTTGATTTCAACAGCATATGCTTTGGGAATATCTGATAATTCAAAGCATCAAGGAAAAATGTTAACTATTGAGTACGAACTATTTGAGGTGCTACACTGCTATGAGACCTCCTTTCCTAGATTTCTCTGTTTATTATAGGCCTTTTGTATCCATAAGTGAGCAACAAGGAGGTGGGTGGGTATTTTGCAACTTACTCTTGGCCAAGATGTTCATCCTTACCAACTGAAGTAATTCTGTTCTCTTATAACCTCTAATTTGAGAAGCTAGGAGGAAATGCACCTTTCTAAGAGCTTTTTTTATTCACATAAATCTAGCAAAGCCCAAAAAACTTTGTGTAAACTGCAGAAGATTTCCAAGCCCACCAGTGACCTCTTAATTATTTGAATTTCAGCACATGATCAAGTACTTTGCTGGGTGAGTGTCTGTATTCCAGACCCAGGGCTGTTCTGGGTAGAGGTTCAGGGGCAATTCTTTCTTTACTGTCTCTAGTGATCTTAACAGAGTGAAGAAATCTATCACACAAGCAAGGTCACTGGGATTAAATTATTTGTGTGAGGTTAGAACATTGCGTAGAATTTAAAGAAAATAATACTCATTTTCACTTGGAAGTGTTCACAGGTGAATCTCTTCCAAAACATCTAACGCTAAGCTAGATGCTGTCTGCACGGAGCTGGGTACAGCGTCGTTACGTTCTGGTGCACTGAGCTCCTTATCTTGCTCACTGGTTGTCAACCTGTTTCACAGTGCTGTACACATCTTGTTAAAGGATCCTAGAGACTCACAAGTCAGGAGTGAAAGGATGGGCCCATCATCTATCAATAGATAGGTGGAATCTATTCTCATTCACATCATTATAGCTCTGAGATCGTGACTAGAGGACTTGTTTACCTGGAGAAATTGTATTGTGAAAAGAACTTATGAAATACTCCCAGCTGTCTCTGAGCCCTGTAATTTTGTCATTACTGTCAAATGCCAATTTCCTCTCAGATTTGAAGTCTTGAGTTTGGAAAAGAAAGCTGTCACTGTGTAACCAGGTACATGAGCAAGCACTGTTCTTCAGGATCGTCTGACCAAGGACCAGGGGAGACTTCCAAATCTTGTGTTGTCACAGCCATATACCTGCACAATTCACTGTCTCTCCTTACTTCTCACACAGTTTCTCATTATCTCTTACATGCCCATCAAAGCAGAACAGTGTTTTCAGTCCAGTCAGTTAGAAACAGCACTGTTGGAAGCAAACCAATGATTTGTAAGAAAGAAGTAAACTTTGGCAGTTACCCCTCTAGAATATGATTGTTCATGCTTGTGGACAGTATTTGTAAGAAACGTTAGTGCAACATAGTGTAATAAAACAAAACATAATCTAAAACCCTGTTAAGGGATTCCAATAATACATTTAAGTGCAGAAATCTTGTTTTCCTGCTGCATAGTCACTGTGCATGTCATTATACTTTGTGTGTGTGTCTGTGTGTCTGTGTATATATATATATATATACTCATATAAGTAGACTTTCACCATCCCAGAAATCACATGTATGTCCTGTCAAATAGCATTTGATGTTTCAGATTGAAAGTTGGGCCAGAAGTGATGCGTTACTCATTGAAATGAAGGACATGTCACACACGATTTCCTCTTCATGTCAGGTTGAGTTACTGGCATGTGAGATGTGTCAATGGCAGTGGTTCCTATTTCATGCACAACATCTGTTTGTAGCTCACTGGTTAGATGAGCAAGTCCCAGTATCATCCCTGCCAGCTGTCTTACGTGCTGTTTCAAATGGCTATGAAACACGAGGATAACTGTAGTATGGGACATGTCATGGGCTGCGCTCATTTGGCTTTGCTCATCTGAACCTTTGGCATTGTGTGGGCTTCCTCATCATGGCTTGCTCTGGTTCTGCTGTGGATTAGGCTGTGTCTCAAGTAGGTCATTTTCAGAATAAGGGAAGGATGTGTTAATAGCCTTGCCGTCTTCACATGAACAGATGTGAAAATTGGCATGATGCTGAGATGGGGCACACAAAAAACAGAAATAGAAATTTCCATCAAACTTTGGCTCAGCAATAATTCTGGGAGTGTAATTGTAATCTAGTCTAATTAGCCTAATTTCTATGACTACTGATTTTTCAGCATATGTCTCTCAAGAACCATATTTAGGAAAATAGTAGCAAAACTTGCAGTTGTCACAGCAGATGCAGCACCAGTCCATTGAAACAGGGAAACTGGCAGATTCAGAATTTGATACCACTTTTTGAGAAAAAGATTATGGGACAAACAGCAAATATATGACATCACTCTTGCATTATTTTTGTCCTTTATGAAATGAAGCCAACGTTTATTCTTAGATGTAAGCAGTATATAAGCCAGGTCTCTAGCTGAGACTTAGCACTTTTTCAGCATCACTGTGGATGTGGATCAATTCCCCATGTTTTTATTAGCCTATTAGGCCCAAGATGATATAAACTTCCAGCTAGAGTAGGAATTTCCCCATCCTCCTGTTCTCCACTGCTGGACAGATCCTTTGGGAAATGTAATTCAAGAGTTTGTAGTTTTTTGAGTCCTGGGTGAGAGCTCCATGAAGAGCTGTCACATATGACATTTGCTTTCCCTACTCCCAGACAGGGTCTGAACATCGTGACTGCAAAGGGGTGCTACATGGTGGGTGTATTACTGAGACAGATTGGGAAAGACTGGGTAGTGAGATACCTCAGTTCAGCTTAAGTTCCTTGTGGTGTCAGGTTTGTAGACTCACCCAGAAAGGATGATGGGCATATTTAATAAATCCTCAAATACATAAATAAATAAAAATGATCATCTGAACAGCCTGAGGTATTAAAGTACATTGATAAATAAATTACAATTTCAACTTGGGTCCCTCAATGAAACATGTTATTAAAATAGCTGTAACTGTATTCTGACTCAAGAACTGGTTGGTGGGTTTAATCCATAATTTAATTTTTATATATATATATATAAAATGATATACCATTAATAATAAACATAGCAGCAATGAAAAAGAATTGGCTAATGTCACATAATATTGTATGAATGGTACCGATCAATCCACTTCTTTACCATCATATACATCACTGTAAAACTGTTGAATTCCTTCACTTCATTTATATTGCCCCTGATTTACACAATCAGAAGTGAAACAATATTAGACCTTCTAATTTCTCTTCCTGCCCTTGTTGAGAACACCCGCACATTTCATTCAAGGTTTCAGTGAACAAAGATTGGAAAGAAACCCCCAGGGTTTGGCCAAGGGAATAAATAACCCTGTCATGTGGGAATATGAGTGAGAAGACAGGATGAAATATGAACTGGGAATTATTATGCAAGACAGAAGGAATGCAGAAGGCAAAACAATGTTAAAATTTAATTTGTGTATTTTAATATTATTGTCTTTTTATATTTTAAAGGCACAATATAAAAATAAATATGACAAAGGGATAAATGCATCTAGCATAATTAGCATGAAAATTACACCTAATTTGTTTTCTGGATATTGCTTTGTCTGAATTATAAATGGTATGTAGATACAGTAGAAAGTGAAATATCTCAGAATATTAAATTCTTTTAAGATGGTGCCATGGGGGCCTTAATGTCTTCTTTTATTCCTGACTCTAATTTATTGTTCTTGTGTTGTCAGCAATAACCCTTCCACAAAAATGCACTCTCGATCCCTGATCTGAGCTCTGCCAATTTCTAGCGCACTGTCTACAGCGATAGCTAGCATGGGGTGACACTTTTATACTGAGTGGAAATAAGAACATGTTCCTTCACCATAATGTTCCCAGACAGAAGCTGAGATAGTGCCCATTCTTTCACTTTACGAAGTGTCCAGCAGACATTCTTACACTGCAAATTGTAACAACTCCAAATGTTTTTACGAGTTGCATTGGAGTTCATGATGGCGTGACTTTTGATACAAGCCTTAAAGATTTGGTGTTCTGAATGATATTTGGGTATTAACAAGTGACCCAAATCTGGGTAGCTGGGCGTTACAAAAGACAGTGTTTGGTTGTCGGAGGTGGTGTGCAGAGGCATGTTTTCAGAAACACCCGTTGAACACCAGAAATGATTGTTCACTAGCAACAGTCTGCTAAAGATCAAAGTATGAACTGCAAAATCTAAGGGTCTGTTTTTGTTTTAGAAATGCTCTGTCCAAACCTGCTGTTAGAGGAGCTTGCACGTGGTACTTTGCTTGCTGACTTTGGGTCTCATTTATATCGTTCCAGCCAAGGAAAGAAATCTCTGACTACAGCGGAGTTCATGTCACCTGCCTGACAGCCTCAAATTCTGTCATCTTCCATTATGAAATAACTTCTTTCCTCAAGCCCCATTTAGAGGTGATTCAAGAGCTTTCCTTTCCTTTGTCCAAAGCTGGTGGAGAAAACCGGAGTTGTCAGATGCGCAGATCTACTGTAGCCCGTGGGCTTTTAGTCAACCGGATGAGGCTTTTTGATTGATCCCTCAAACTGTAATGGAAACATTAATGAGGTAATATTTTTCCTCCCCCAAACACCTGCCTGTGTGTGTACTTCTTCTAAGGAAAGAAGAAGCATATATTACTGAAAATGACTACTAAAAATGCTATCAGAATAAATAAAACTGGTAGAAGAGGGAAACAGTACTTTACAAAAGAAGTCTGAAAGTGATTTACCTGAAAATTTTAATGACATGATTTATTTAAAAGCCAGCTGGTGCTATTACTTTCCTAACTATCAAAAGAAGAAAAGAGAAATGTGTGAGGAAATAATTTTTCTCCATCTAAATGTAAAGAGAAAATAAATATTTGAAAGATTTATTGCAAAAATGAATGGCATTCTAAATGCTATTCTGGCAAAAGTTGCTTTATTTAACTGGAAATTCAAAATAGATCTGGACCAAAAATGGACTAGAAATTTTGAAATTAGAAATATTGCAGGTTCTGAAAAATGACTGAGTCTGTTGATAGTACAGTGTCTGAAATAGGAAGGATTAAATTACATGCCCTGAAAACTCTTAAACTCCTTGTTTAAAAGCTTTTGGTTTAACCACAGTAGTTGACATTTAGGAACTTTTATAGCTGATTATACCCTATGAATTGTAATTCAGGAACTAAACTAAAATTGTCAGACACTTAAAAGAAAAAGAAAATGTATATATTTATTTTTCCATAGTGATTTAACAGCTGAAAGGTTAAATACAATACACTTAAGTGGAAATAAACTCATTGAGCAGGAATCAAGTCTCAGCTTGAAAGATGTGGTGCTGGAGACTAATCAGATATTTACAAGAATGTCTCATTGTCAGGTAACTTGGTCTCATGCCATATATTCTTTCAGGACCAGAAAATTTTCAGAGCATTTGCTACCCTGTCAAAGATCATAGGTTGTTTGTAGTGAAATGGAATTTGTGTAATGGAGTTCTCTCCATTCCTTTCCTCATATTTCACATTATTATTTATGCTCTTGATACAATAGAAGCAAACTTTCTGTGAGAAATTTCTGGTTTTAATTGCAAGAGAGCTCATAAAGCCTCTCCCCCAAAATTTTATATACTGTTTTTTTGTCTGATGAACAGTTTCAAATATAGATATTTTCTAAATTTGAAAGAAACTCTACAGATCTTTAGTTGTCATATCATAGAATCATACAAAATAACTCTGGAAGGGACCTTGAGAAGTCATTGAGTCCATCTCTTCTCCCTTAGGCAGAATGAACTATACCTAAAGAATTGTCAAGAATAATTTGTCATTCTAAGCTGTTCTTAAAGAACTGAACTGATGGTAAGACTACAACCTTACAGTCCAATCCCCTTCTTTACATTCTTACCCTTCCAACATTTTCCTTATGCTCAACTTCAATCTTCTCTGTAACAGTTAAAGTCCATTATTTTTTGTCCTATGCACAGTGAGTGATAACAAAATAGCGGTCTTTCCTCTTTGCAGCCATCTTCTCTGTCTGAGGGTATTCTAGCTCTCAGCAGCCTTCTGTGAACTCTAAAGCAATTTTATTCAGTGTATGTTGGTGTTATAGCATTAGATTTGCAACATGATATCTAGACACTCTAGATAATTAACATTTTTACTTGGTAATAGGAGTCAAGAAGCCATGTGGAGATGAGATGATATTTTATTTTTTAAAGCCTGGAATAAACCAATAGCTGTTCTGTGCACATGATATTGAATTAGTTATATTGTGGATTTCTGTATTTCTTATATTATGGCACTAATCTTGCTGCAAAGACATCTTGGGAACTCGTGGGGCTTGCAGCACAGACTTCTTCGAAGCAGCTGAAAATATTGGTTTGTTCTTCGCTCCTTTTACATCCATGACTAGCATCTGCTGGATGAGCAGCTGTGCAAGCCAGAGTCCATCTTTTCAGGTTTTACAGTTAATTTCATGAGTTGTCATCTACTCCGTGAAGTAGAAACTAAATGAAGTGGTGGAAATGGCTTTTGGTATCATGAGTAGTATCTGGATGTAGCTTTAGCTTAGCACAGTGACCCTTGTTCAGTTTTATTATTAGTTTCCCTTTTGTTAAATCTGACTAACACATCTACTCAGTGTAAGGATACTCGATGTGAGAGTTCAGACAACTCACTTATTACAAAAACGTGAGCTACTTATTTTTAAGAAATTAAGCTGGATAATTAAATGATAATATTGATGTTATTATCCGCCAACATCATAATTTTTAAACTGTACGTAAAGTCTACTCCAGTTAAAATTGTTGCATGGAACATAAAATCAAAATGCTGTGATACTGGAAACATTTAGACATGAACATAAGCTTCTAAAAAAGTTCCCAGACACAAGAACAATGCTTTTATTCATTCAAAGGGTAAGTCAGCCAAAGTGATCTTTATATATTAAAATTGCTGGCTGCAGATTGTACTAAAGAGGACAGACTCATCACAGAAGGCTGAGCACAATAAACCAGAGAATGATCAGGCCTGAAAGAAAATGTAGTAGCGTTTTAACAAGCAACACAGATTCTTTGAGGCCAAAATGCTAAATGAGTTAACAGTGAGCTTTCATACAAATGTTAAACCAGGAACAAAGACTGAGATGAGAAGCATCTATATACCCATATTACATACAGATTTCACTCTGCTCTCTGAAGTCTTACTTGTTGTGGCATAGTGAAGACCTACATCATCCCTAAATTGCAAACATTATGAGAGACAGCATTTCCCACTGGAACGTGTGCTCACCAACAAGAATAAAGTTTTATAGCAGAATCCTGGTTCCAGTCTTGTTCTTTTTAAGGAAAACAGTGAGTAATCCTTGCCCAAATAATACAGCCTCTAATTTCCTTGGGAAGGGCATTTTACAGGCAACTGTTATTTTTTTGTCAGGAATTTGCACACAACTTTCAAATCAGATGTTCAGTCTTGTACACAAATGCTCCTTTTACATACTTGCCTGGGTTTATTACCTTCCCAGGTCATTATTTATCTCAATTGCTGATATGTAACCCTTGCCTGTCTGTCTCCTGTCCCCCCCAGTTTGTATTAGATGGGCAAGACTTCCTATGATGCAGGAACTGGAGTTAATAAAATGGTCCCCACTTGCAGAGCCTGTTGCTGTTATGCCAAGGTAGAGGCAGAAGCTGTGTAGCAAGAACATGGCTGCCATGTGCTTGGACGTCTATCCATAAACTACTGTTCAAATAAACAGGCATGAATGTCAGTCTGTGTAACACCTGAGAGTCTGGAGACTTCAAAAGAGTCTAGTACATACCTGCAGATGTGGCAGCTGTGCCTGCAGATAGCTACAGAGACACTGCGAGCTCCACCGTGAAAACAGCGTTCTAGTTCTAGCAGTGACAAGCAATCGGATGGAAAGGAACATGTGTGGTTTTCTCCTCCTTTAAAACAAGTCCTTCATTTATATCACAAACAGTTGAGAACCAATCTGCAGGGTGACATCAGGTTACTAACAATCTTACTTGAAGCAGGAATGACAACATCGGTCAC
The DNA here is from genome assembly GCA_035590275.1 of Ibycter americanus. Classification (NCBI taxonomy): domain Eukaryota; kingdom Metazoa; phylum Chordata; class Aves; order Falconiformes; family Falconidae; genus Ibycter; species Ibycter americanus. Next base: position 10,059,402 of record JAVJGI010000037.1, read on the forward strand.
CTGCAGGTGAGAGAGAAAGTGTGGGAGAGAAAAATAAGATGAATGAACATCCCTTCAGTGGGTCCAAGGACAGGATAGGGCTGGCTGTACTACTCATTCCCCTTCCGCTCAGCACTTAGCAGGATCAAATCCTCTTTGTGCCTCTGCAAAGTGGGAGCGCTCTGGGTGCAGCTTGAAGGAATGTGGTTATGAGCACAGAAGCCTCTGCTTTGTTTGACAGTTCTCCTGCTTTGTAACAGCTGACTGCTCTCCCAGCTCTTTCATGCATTAAAACTAAGCAGCTCAAATTATAACTGGCTACTTAATTTTGCACTAAAAGGACAATGAATTTATCTCATATAATGTAATCAATTTAGTATACCAAATTTCTTCTTGGTTTCCAAAGCGAGTCAATGGTAAGACTTAGCTGCCTCTGAGGAGTAGCTCCAAGGTCCCCAGTAAGGTACAGGGAGAGGCCAGCACCAGCCACAGGAAAGCACCAGATCTCCAGGGAAATGTCCCCCTTGGGAATGCCCGAACACCCCCGCAGGGAGCGTGTGAGAGGTATCAGGGTGCAGTAGGGACTGCTGTGCGGGGCATTGCAGCACACCAGCTCTGATCCTTGCTCCAGCTCCCCATGGAGGCTGAGCTTCCTCACTGCCCTTTCAAAAGCTCTCACCACGCACGGTGCTTGACAGAGGAGGCACCAGGGAAGAGGTGCTAGGGAAATGCAGTTTTCCTCCCTAACTGACTTCATGCTGATTTCCCCCCCCCGTCCCAAACATAAGCTCTGAGTGCAATTGGAGATGCCTTCTTGCAGAACCACCATCATAATGGTTGAAGCATTAGTTGTCAAATTTTCTGAAGTTTTTTGTTGATTTTTGTGTTATAAGTAAGTATTTCCTCCTGCTTTTTGAGCACTTGTTTGCAAACCTAATGCTAGCTTTCTTTCTGTTGTTGAAGATTACTGGTATAGTCCATCTTAGAGAGAGAAAAGTATGCCAGGGAGCACATATAGAAAGCAGTTTTAGCTGTGTTGTGCACAGCTTGTGTGTGGAGTTGCAGAGCTGATTGCAGTACATAAACAAAAGATAGAACAGGATGTTTTGACTTCAATCACTGTGACAGCAGGCAGATACAAAATCTAACTTCAGATGTTGTAGCCCCGAGTAAACAATGAGATTCACTAAGAACCTGACATGTATTTTTTTAAGAGCCCTTTTCAAAGAGACAATTACTCAGATATATGAAGGTCTGTTTCACCTGATGTTTTTATTTCAACTAAATTGGCAGCAGAAGCTGACGGCTTTGACAATTGGTTGTCATAGAGGTGTGCAATGCATAAGGATCTGTAATAATTAAGCTTTATGTTTCAAAACACCTCAGCAACTATAAAGGAAATTAAAAGGAAGGAAGTATATGCTTGTGACTGGATCTTCAGCGAGAATACCCCTTCCTCCCAGTCTCTCATACCTGATCACTTTTCATTGCCAGGAAATCTTTGGCATTTTGCAGAATTCTAGAGCTCCTTTGTGGAGTGGATTGACATCATTGATGCCGGCCTGTTTGGCACATACAATAGTTGGGAAATATGGTTAAAAAATGTAATAGTCTCCTAAAAGCAAAACAGACTTAGACGAGGAACATTGTGCTTTTTTGCTTGGAGAAAATAACAGGATGCACAGTAGTTAGTCAAAGGTACTATTGCTGATTTGTTATCTAACATTTGCTTCCTTAAAGTTTTAGCCACGTGCTCTCTCTTATTGTTTTTTCTTAGTGAAGCTTCTGTATGTCACATGAAATCCATGCAAAAGCTTAGCTCCCCGTGACCACAAGGGCAGGACCAAGATGATTAATTCTACTTATGCAAAATAGTCTCTCAGACTGAAGCTCTTACTCAGAAAAATTTGTGAGTGACTGAGTGAGACACGGCTGTTCCCCTAAACCCACACTTCCCAGAAAGGTAATTATTCAAAGAAGAGTTGTTAGGGTACCAGTCACACTATCGTTGCTTCTGAAGCCAGAGCTACAGAAAAGTATAAGGAAAGAACACACAAATACTGTGAACAAATATTTTCAGCTATTATCAATAGTACAGCAAACTGAAAAGCCTTTGGGAGATTGAGGGCTGTTACAAGTTTGCCAGCTGCCATCCTCTGTGCCTCAGACGCTGTCCAAACCACGGGTTCAATGCCTGCCCTTGCCCCAGAGATTACTCCCTGGGTGTGAGGGAGGCAGTGGCTGCCAGTGGGCAGCCAGGGCTCAGAGAAGCAGCATTGATAAGCAGGGGCTTCAGCTTTGCTGAGGATTCTCTCCGATGTGGTATTAATTGAAAATTCATATGCGGAGCAGTGTGGCAGAAGCTTCTCTGGCTACAGCTCTGCCTATGTGGGAGAAAGGAATGTGGGGTATCTGCAGGTACAGTGGTGAGGGGTCCTCTCTAGTCCAGGGCAGAGATTGTTTCCTGTCTTCCCCTTACAAACCCTGGGGCTAAGGGTTGATGGCAAATTGAATTTGAGTCAACAGTGTGCCCTGGCAGCCAAAAGAATTTATGATTCTATGCAGCTTCCCTGCAGGAAGACAGGATTTCTTACTTCCATAGACTTTTATGAGATATCCCATAGCCCTATGATCTTTTGTGCCTGTCTCTTCTTTTATGACTCTCTGCTCATGCATCACTCTTCCTTTGTGGACATTATAAAAAAGTCATTAACCTCTCATGCTATAGAAACGCAGTCCTGCAAAATCACCAGGAAAGGCATCCATGCGAAAAACAGATGAAGCCACAAGAAAATCAGCTATATAATCTTAAAAATAAGTTACCTCTTCCTCCAAAAGCAATCTAGGGAAGAAAAATACAAACATTAAAAATGCATAGAAGGATAGAGGGATGAAAGCAGCTCGTACCCACTTGAAATAATTTCATATTTATATGAGGGGGGCCATATATTTTTAGAATTCTGCAGGTTGCCTCTTCATTTGATTTGATAGAATAAAACAGAATCTGCTGCATGGAGATGTCACACAAATGTCTCAGAAGTCTACAGAATAAAGAATTTCTGCAACAGCAATAACAACAGAAAACAATTCACTGCATCTTTTTTAAGCCTAGCTCCCCTCCTTTTCTTTTGGTTGTTGCAAGTTGTAAGAAAGGAGTTTTCTGAGGTGCACTGCTATCAGTCTATCAAGAAATACATATATAAATGCACCAAGCAAAAGCATAAAAGGTGAACATGGCCCAGATACAATACAATCTGAATTTAGTTTTTGGTTATCAAGCCTTCCGTTGCGTTTGTTTTAACAGCAATCAGAAGAGACACACTCATGCTGAGTATGATGCTGGACACATTTAGGGACCAAAGCTGAAGTTATAGATGTAGGATTGTTTCTTCCACGTGGGAATGATTTATTGCATGTTTTTCCTCTTCTTCAAGCAACAGAATGAAATTTCACTCTCCTCTGGGAGGAGTAGAGACAAAACATTTAAAAATGATTGAAATGACCGAAGTGTCTTCAGATTTTGCTTTGCAGTAGCAAACTTCCCTCGAAATTGCAGCTGTTGCCTCAGGGTGAGTTTCTGATCATCACACAATGAAAACTGAAGCTGGGTCATAGGGCCTTTAATTGCCTGTTTCCTCAGGCTGATCCTGGAGGACTCGAATATGAGAGAGAAGTTGTGCATCGCAAGTTCATGGACATCTTGGGAATGGTACTAATTACAGACCCTTGCTGTGCTCTGTGTGTAGACTTTTCTTAATTTCTCTGTATGAAAAAGGTGCAGGCAGCAAGTGATTGCTTTACAGAACCAGACTGAATTACAGTGAGAAATTTCCTTTTCAGCAGAGAGGTGGTTTCCTTAGCAGCGTTTAGGCACCAGCTAGAGAAAGCATTAACTTAAGTCCCTTTAGTAGCCCTCTAGACACCTGCGGTATTAGTTCAAAGGAGGAGAGTTCAATGACATGAGAAAGAATTACATGATCATGCCTGTGGAAAAGCCAGTTTGATAAGGCTGACATACGGAAATAAAATGCAATATATAAAACCCCTTATATAGGGTTCCCACCTTCAGACTTTTCTGGTCCTAACCTGCAAGTCCGTGTGGGAAGAAGTCAGATTCCTCCTACCCATCCCCTTTCCAAAACCTAAAGGAAAGAACCTATACAAAATGTATAGGGAAGAACATTCTTCATACTGAGAAAGAGCAGGACCAGAGTTTTCTTTAAAAACCCCTGTCAGGTTGGTGTTGCTAATCCTGATTTAGGATCCTGCTAATTTGTCGCAGATGAATGGAATGCACCTCACTCGAAAGAAAGAGAATGTGTTTTATTAAGGTAAAAAAATAATTTGACAGAGTTCAATAAATTTGATGGAATTTAACAAAGGTTAACAGTGGTTTACCAAGGTTCAATAAATTTGATGGCAAAGTTCACCTTATTAATTACTGCATAGAAGAAACATACAAAGGAAAATTAAGTTAGAATCAAGTTAGAATGATTCACAGAGAGCCCAGAGATGCCAAGGGTAAGGAAGACCCTCATATTGAGTCCTGATGTTCAGAGTGGACCCCCATGCTTTCTAAACTCCTTATAGAGCCCAGGTGTGGCTAGGTCCAATCTTAGTTTCAGACATTGGTTTATGTCTAATGGAATTGTCTCTACAAAGTTTATAATCATTAATATTGAGTAGCTACATGGATTAGTAGTGTTTCATTAGTATTAATTCAGCATGCTATCAGTCACTTACCAAAGATCTGTGGTTGGTAAAAGGTCCCTCTGCCTTGCAGAGCAGCCTTGAGAGGTGTCCCAGCCCAAGGGGAGATCGCTGCCACACAGCCAGGCTGCTTTGCAGGGAGAGCACAGAGAAGACTAGTTTAGGCTGATGTATTTATGGAATAAAGGGGTTGGCTCGTAGCCAAATTACATGAGCAGGAAAGGTACACATGAGACTCTTGGTACCCACAACTTTCTTTGATCCTTGACAAATGAGTCTTGGAAAAGCCACCCGCTACTCATGTGTTAATCACATGATCAGTGTTCCAAGCTCCTATGCATCGATGCTTGTAGAGGAATGAAGGCAGTGGGTTGATTCACATTGATAATATGCAGCTGTGGCCTTACTACAAAGGCAGTGGCTTGATTGACATGGATTATGTGCAGCTGTAGCTCATTCCTGCAAAGTGGTTAAATAGCTCTGAGGAGGGGAGGGGGGCCTGGAAGAAGCAGAGACAAGAAGGAGGTCCTGGGTGAAGGAGGAGCTCAGAGAAGGAAAACCCCAACATAGCAGAGAGAAGGAGCAGTGTGGTCTGGCCTCTGGAGGATGGAGAAACTGTGTACAGTAGAATCTGACCCACGGTAAAGCCTTATGGCAGCTTGCTAGTTTGCTCACACTGTGACAGATGCTCATGGTGTTACTCTGCTCCTTTGTGGGTTTTCAGAGAACAGATTGGAACTAGAGGAGTTCCTGGCCCAGCTACAGCTCAGGCCTTTTCCTCCTTAGGATCCGGTACCAGGCTGCTGCTAGTTTGGTTAAGGGGTTGAGTGCATCTGTCAGAGTTGGCCTGGCTCATTTTGAGTGTGTTTGTAGTTCTCAAATGTAATCTAAAACAGGTATCTAAGAGACAGCTAAGCACTACCAGATGATGACTTCAGTACAGTCCTAGAATAGTTAAAATAGCCTGAAATAGGAATTAATTTGGGGAAAAGACTGAGAGGAGCTGTAAGAGCTACTTCAGGTTGCTGAACCCCAGCTCATGCCTGAGCAGTGACCAAAGGCAGACCAGTGGTGGCTACTGCACCCTTCCAATCTCTAGAAGCCTCACTCCTGTGAAACAGAGATGCTTCTGAGAAGGTAGACTCTGTGTCTAGACCCATCAACAATGAGAACTATAGCATGGTGAAATGGAGCTTTGTGATATGTTCTTCTTCCAACAGGAACTTAAGATTGGGTTGGGAAGAGGAAAGGGAAAAGGCAATATTTTAAGGTTGATAGAAGCAATTAAATCTCACGTCTACTAAAATCCTGTGACAGACATGGTCGAAACATTTCTACTGATAGTATACCTGGGTCTCCCTGTTTGTCTGACTTCTCTGTGCTTAACTCCGCTTGAACAGAAATTTGGGAATGGACTATCATCTCTCCAGCACCTTCCAAAGAGGCAGACATAAGACCTCCCAAATGGGGAAAACCACAGGAAAATACTGTGTATATTTAGTGTTGTGTTGCTCTTTTCCCCCCAGGAAATCTTAGCCATATTTCCTCAGATAAATCAGCACAAATTTAACACAACTCATTGCATTTCCTCAAGAGGTAGAGGACTGAAAATACAGAGAGCCTGAAGTACATGCTGGCCTCTCTGCGGCAGTTCGCAGTGTGGCAGAAAATCCTTCATTATGTCTGCTCATAGTACATTACTTCCCTGGCCTCCTATTCCTCATCTAAACTGACCGTTAAATTTGAACTGGTGCCATCAGCAAAAGAAGGAACAGAGCAAGACAAAAATGTCAGAAATGTAACAATATGCTTAATTTGATTGGATTTGCTGTTCTGAATCAGGAGAATGAAAGAAATGTTAAGCAGAACATGCCCAAATGTTAAGGCAGCATGAGCAGTGCCATCTGTCACAATATTTCTCTAGTTATTTTTAATCTCTTACATAGTTAAAATTATGTTTTCTTAGTGAGAGGCATTATTGTAGAACACTTATCTGTTATAAACAGGAGCTAAAGCAGTCGTTATTCCAGGACCCATTAGTAAGAATAAATGACCAGAAGAGAGGTAACCATACGCATTTCATGCTCTATACTGATCAATATTTGATAGGAATGTCAGAATTGTCATATTAGATCATACTTGAAAGTCTAGTGAGTTTGTTATCTTTCCTTCAGAGGTGGTCACCACCATGTATGTCAGGGGAAACATTATGATAAAATACCTTACAGAACAAAGTGTTTTGGAGAAAAAGATTCCTCTTAAACCCTGAGTGGTTGCCAATGACCTGAACTCAGAGCACACAATATTTTACCCCTCTTCTGTTTCTGCAAGTGCTTAAACCCATTAAAATCCAACTGAACTCATGCCTTGAACACTGTAATAGTTGAACCATCATTGTACTAATGAAAGGGTGAACAGAAGGAGCTTGAGCAGATATGCAGAGGGTACCTCAATGGCACTGCCTCCTGCACTGGGATGCCATCACTAGGCAACTGTAGGCATTTGTGGTCAGATAGTGAAAAGCAACCTCTTCACATGGATGGTCTGGAGACATATTAGAGCAGACATTTAGCTGGGGTGTATCAGCCAAGTTCCACTGACGTCAGGGATTTGTACCAACTGAGCATCTGATCTGCTGTATGCACATGCACGCATAGTTTCAATTCTTACATTTCTCTGTTGTGAAAATTACCAAAGAATAAAAAGCAAATAAAAAGGCTTCCTGAGATAAGCATTCACTGCTTTTTAAACACACATAAAGGATAGTTTCTGTTACTAAAACCTGGTTAATTTCAGTCTCTTTATCTCTTAAAACTTCTCTGGATTTTCCATCAAATTCCTTATTTCTGTAGATTCTGGTTTTGCTCTTAGATCATCTAATGAAGATGCTTTTTGAGAAACACACAAGCTAGGAAGCCAAATGTTAACAGCAATTTTATTTGAGCTGCAATATAGTGAGTACATACCTATAATCAACCATTCAAGTAATCCTGGGCTGTTAATCCTTGTAAAATAGATGATGTGCTGAATGCAGAGCATCTGGCCTTGTGGCTCGGTGACCAATATTGTCTTGATTTGACATATGCTGGCTGGTCCATACAGTGGCAGTGCTGGCACAGCCTCTGTCCAAGCTAGTTAATTTAACATCTTTCCTCAGCATTACCATGCTCATGTACCGTGATCCATGCAGGCAGGCTACCATGTCTGGGCAGAGTCCCTTTCATGTCTGTGGGATGCCACTGGGGTTTAAGTGTTCAGAGCCTAGGGGTGGGATATTTAAGAATGCCAGATGCCTGATTATAAAATGCTACAATTTAATGGGCTGTCACAATTCCAGTGTTGCCAACTCTTGTGTTTTTATCATGAAGCTCATAATAATTGATGCTGTACTCCAAGCTTCAGCATCTGAAAATATGGGATTATGGACAAACTGTTAACATTTATGCACTTATTTTTAAGGTTATTTTGTAGCTCCCTAGCTGTGAAGAAAAGCTCACGTTTGTGACCCTAAGGATCCTGTTATAATCTCCACTTTTGTGGATACTTGATACAACCCAGATATAATTCCTACATAAATACTTTGCTGATGCTGCGAAGGATGAAACACCTCCTACTGGTAGTGATTGCTTTTATCTCTAAGGACAGCAGTGGTAGCTAAGGATGTGAGTTGTTTTGTGCTATGCCGAATCATGCACTAGGGCTGGCAGAAAAATTTTAAAGTACCCCAAACCTTTATGAAGTTGGCCAATAGAAATTGTGTGCAATCCTAAACTTCTGCTGTCGTAAATGGACAATGCTAGAGAGATGGAAATAAAATTATTGGGAATTTGGCCAAACATATCTGGGAAAAGGCTACTGTTTGTTGTAAAAGCATGAGACAGTGTATCAAAATGCCTGAGCTGTTATGGAACACAGGCAAAGCCCTCTTCCTTTCCATGCCTGTTGGTTTCCATGTTTATCCCAGTGGGAAGGAATGTGCGCAGCCGAGGCAGCTGGCCCGTCCCAGCCTGCCCAGTAGGAATGCCCTGCTCAAACCAGCCACTCTTTGATGCTCCTCAGCTGTCCCAGGAAAGCCGTAAGCTTACCTAAGACCAGATTTATTCAGTCCTTTGTGATCTGGACTGCAGTTGCTGCTTGCTGTAAACCTCTGGGTGAATAAACACTAGATCAATTTTTTTTTTAATAAAATTATCTTACATCTCTTCAAGCAGCTGCTGCTCAAAGACAGGGGGAGACAAATTTGTTTTGTCCTGTAGGCATGTGTGCCACAGCATTCACAGGGCTGGGAAATAGCTGAAATGGTGTGAAACACAAAGGTCCAATGATTGAACCAGAGGACTAAGGCTCTGGGAAAGGGCCAAACAAAATCTGTTATTTAAGATGTTTACTTCATCTTGCTTATTCTGTTATTGGAGCTGATGGACTTCAGCTGGGAAACCTTTCTTATAGTAAAACCTTCAGTGAAAAGCATTATAACTTTAATACATAAAAAATATTTTTTTCTCATAACTTATTTAGATAATAACTCAACTTTATTAGATAAAATTTATGTTGAGTACTTTAATATGCAGCTATGTGGAAAGACACTTTTGGTAACATGCCATCCCTTTCAGAAGTAGAAAAAGGAAGAAAAGACACTGGAAGAAATGTCCTACCTGCTGGCAGAAATGGAGAGGCAGAAGCCAGTTGCAAAATAGCTGCTTTAAAACAGTCTCTTCTCTGGACATTATGGACCTTAAAGGACCAGTCAAAAAAGGCAAGACAGAAAGATGTCATATAAGAAGGCCTGTATGCATTGGTGGCAGTCCCAAAATGTAAGTAATCAGCAAAGAAGAATTGTCTGATGGGAAAAGGTTTTTCTGAATTGTGTACTTAGCTCCTTTTTCACAAACAGGATAGTTTATTCATATCATGTCTCTTTTCTAAGAAATAATATGGATTGTAAACATAACTAATGTGGCTAATGCTTATCCAATTGTTGATTGCAAAACAGTTATGTCACAATCTGGAGATCAAGTCTGAAACCCTGGCCATTCTGGAGTCAATATAATTTTTCCATGAGCTCAGTGACATCAGGATTTTTCTTGGAAGCACTTTACAGTAGCAAAAAATTACTGAGGTCAGGAAATGAACAATAAAAGTGATGGGCTAGTGTGTTCAGGTAAGGGAATACCACAAAATATTCTTGGCCAACAAGTGGTCTTAAAATACAGAATAACTTTCCTTCCTATAACCACCCTTTTAAAGTACACAATCAGCATTAAAAGACATCACTTACACTTCTACATTAATAACCTACTCAGGGATTTTTTTGTGAAACATACAGCATCGGGGAAAATGTCAGTCAACAGAACAGATGTTGAAAGCTGTAAGAGGCTTATATGTAGATTATATTCACAATGTATTTCAGAAATAAATGTATATTCTGTCTTCAAATTCTATTAGCTGATGAGTGTCCATCAGCTTATGGGCATCGAGACTCATCTTTGGGGCTCAGACCACAGAGCCTGGAGAGAAACAGAGCTGGGAAATGAGGAGGGCTCCTATGCATCCCATACCACTGGTGCCTGTGGACAAAAAACTGAATTTAAAACCTTTTAAAGAAGTAGAAAAACAGATCACCTCCCTGCCTGTTACTGTCACATCACAAGAACCTATAAGCACTGCTAGCTAAAGGCATATGCAAAACTTAAAGTAACAAATGGACCAATTTAATACAGGCTCTTAGATACTGTGAAAGTTAACCGTGGGAGATGTGAATTTTTCCCACACAGCCTCAGAGCAACATGTAGTATTGAAAGGCCAGCTGTAACGTGGCCCAGCAGCCAATACTGAAGTCCCACTGCAAGACAGAAGAGCAGGTCAACTACTCTGAGTATTAACAGCTTTGAAAAGGAAGTGGAACCAGAAATAGGAAAAGGGGAAGAAGCCAGTTGATGATTTAGATGAAGAAGTTTGAAAGAAGAAAAATGAGGGAAGAAGAATAAACTGCTGTCCATTGAATAAATGGAGAACTGCTGCTTTGCAGCTCACTTGTGTTGTTTCATTACTCTGCAAAGGGTTTATATGTCCAAGCCCTCAGCTTGAAAAGCAGACCGAACGAGTGTTTGTGTTAATTTGTTATGATTCACATTTCTCAAAGAATATCATTCTTTCCCTGCAGAAAGAAAACAATTTGTGAACTCATACACGCTCTTCTTCACCGTGGTTTGGCTCTCACTTGCCTGTTTGATCTGGTGTTGGAGTTTCATCAGGACGTAGCCCCGTGATAAATGCAGGACAGGCAGTGCAGTGCGCAGTATGGGGTGAGTGGTGGTGGGGGGGGAGGGGTTGGGGAGCAGGGGAGAGCAGGGAGTGGATCGGTGAAGGTTTAAGAAAGGCCCTGCCTGCACCTCCATGCTGTGAATCGTTTAGGGCAGAGCTGGGTAAAGAAATTCTTGGTTATTTCCTACCACCTCCTCAGCTGGACTGACTCACCTGGCCGCGTGGCTGTGTGCTAAAGAGGATCTGTGGAATGTTTTTTTCAGCACTTTCCCCAAGTATCTTCTTTGTTTTCAGTCAGATCCTTTCACTTATGAAATGTTCAGCAGACGTTCAGCCACATGCAGAGATGAAAGGGCACCAGCCAGAGGACAGTCCCAGCTGCTGAGCAGTGGCTGTGGGGGAAGAGGCACCAAAGGCTTTTAACTTGGCTTGGGAACTCCAGGTAACATGGAAGTGCTTCCTATATGAAGTTTGCTAGGATGGACTCTGCTGTGCACCCAAAAAAAAGATATTTCCTTCCTTTAGAAGATTGGGCGTGATTTATTTAGATGTATTGATATAATGCATTGTCATTATATAAGCATTATATTTCAACCCTGCTCCTATGTAGTCAAAATGGGCAATGTCTATAAAGGGACTTTATGATGTCTTATAAGGGCTATTAATTATAATAGAATGATATTCAGTAACTTGTGGTAGGTACTATTTAATAAAAATTCTTGACTGTTTAGTTTTTGCAATTGATTTATTATTCATGGTGGTAAATTGGAGCCAGCTGCTGAAATAACAAATAGATCTGATTCATGTTTTTTTACTTGTATCTACCACTCAGCTTCTTATTCATCTTTGGCTGATTTCTGTCTCTTGTTGTCTTGTACTACTAAAATTAGATTTTATTCTTAGATCCCATCAACACAATAGATAGATGTCGACCTGTGTTCATGAGCAGCAAAAATATCTTGGGACAAAAGCTAATGAAAACCTTTGTTGATGAATACATACAGGAAGAACACTCAGACCGAGGAGATGCTAAACCATGGGGTTATGTCTGAATACTTGGGTGCCACTGAATTTAGTCAGGCTATTTGCATACTGAGTATTTAGAATAGCCTCAGCTTGCAGCAAACACTGAAAAAACAAAAAAGCCCAAGAATATTACAACTGTTCAGATATAGCTAACTGGACATAATGAACAGAGAAATGAAAATATTTTTATTGTAGAAGATCAGTTACAGACAGTTAATGATTAAATTCAATATTTATATATTTTTTTTACATAATTTTAGGTGAAGTCTTCTAGTGTTTTTCAAGGATAAATCAAAAACTTCCAGTACTTAGTGAAAGGTAGGGCAGAGCATTTTTCATGAGTAACTAGTAGTTAGATAGACAGGGCTCTAAGGAACAATCAGAGTTGTAAAAGCAACGTAGAAATCTGTGAGAGAATTGCATAATCTGTTGAGGAACATGAAAAGGACAGAATTATTGAGTGAGATGTAATGAGTGAGCCAAAGCATTCAGTGTGTCCTTCAGACACGGATCCTCTACATGATTTGTGTCCAAATGCTGTTCAGAAAAGCACTGGAAGGAGCTCATGGATTACTTTGGAACAGGCCTGTCATTGTTGCATTTTACGAAGTGATATTTAGGGAGTCCTTGTTACAGGTACCTGATCATTTTCTGAGTGAAAGATTTCTTCTCTTTCTTTATGAAATTTTAAAACCCCTTTACTCAGGAAATGTCTGCAGAACAGGTGCTATTTTTTCTTTGTGGAAGACAGAAGCGTTGCTTGTTGCACATGCAGTTCTATTAACCCATACTTAAGATTGTCCAGTCATTCAGTTTCCACAGCTGAAGCACAATGGTAAAATCCTTTGAGGTCTTATGTTTAATGCATTTTCTGAATTTCATGTTGATGCAATGTTTCAGCTGAGCCTTTTTCAGACTATGCTAAATTCATGAGGCAGAATGACAGTGCTTAACGTTGCTCTTGTAACTGAAGAAGTCCACGGAAAAACATCCATTAACTTGAATTGCTGCTGGTCTAAGCCTATAATGACAATGGAAGCCCACATTAAGAACAGAGAATGTACTTTGTGTGTTTTCAAGCTTTCTGTGTATTTAGTGCTGTGTATCATAGCAAAGGAGTCTGCTGCTACATTTAATGAGTAACTGCTGACCTCATTACACTTTGTACATGGTGCCTTTCTTTCTGTAAGATCCCACAGCACTTCATGAGATATTGGTAAGCTGAATTATCTCCAAGGAAGACTGATTATGGGCTCAGGTACTGTAAGTGTCTCCTGCCACAGGACCGACTCTGGATCAATTGGCAGGGAACGGTTTGCCACTGTGCAGACAGCGTGCATGGCAGCCATCCCTGGCCTCACGTTACCTCTCCCACTCCAGCAACTCTTCAGCTACTCATAGCAATTGCACAGCAATAAAACAGTTCAGTGTAGCAAGTGGGTGGACATTAGTTCCATATGAAACTGCAGAGGGAACATAATTACTGTAGGCAGAATATAATTACTCAGAGTGGAATCTGGCTTGAGCTTTATGGGCTAAAGCTTTCCTTTAGGGATGAGTACTATTGAGATTAAAGAGCAGAACCAGTCTGTGCTTTTGTTTTGGATTTCACATGAAAGATGGTTAGTTCATGAGCTCTGAGCACCATGATGGTGCATTAGTTCATTCATCTGTCACTTGCATGAGTGCTATTTCATGTTGTACTTTCTTGTATGTGTGCAGAGGTAGTCTCACCAGAGTCAAAATCAGTATTCACTATAAAGCCGTGCACCTGTTACAGCTATTAAACTAGCCCCTGGACCCTGTTCTACTAAAGTTCATCCTAATCTTTGGCTTTCTGTTGCCCACCTCTCAGAAGGCAGAAAAGTCTTCAAAGGGACTTTAATACTGTTAGCCCAGGGTCTTCTGTCAGTTTTAAAATTTGCAGATTATTTTGTATTATCTTGCTGAACTGGTAGACAAGAGATGTTTTATTCATTATTTGCACCGATCATTCAGTTAGATATATTAATCTCAAAATATCAGTGAAAAAAATATTTTATTTTAGATAGGTTAGAAGGTTCTATAGGTCCAGTTCTAAGGTCTAGTGCATTGGTTATGTGGCATATTTTCTTCTGATTGCACTGTACTGAGAGTTGTGTTCGTCAGAAATACAGAGCCAATTTCCATGTGAAAATTTTGTAAATAACTACTGAAGCTGTGCCCTTTTTTTATGCGTAGTGGTGAAGAATTCAATTACTTTTATCATGTGGGTTTCTTAGGTACACCTGCTATGCACATTTTCAGGGTGAGTAATGAAGAAGGATTTCAGGAAGAGACCACATTTTCTGGTCCTTATTAAAGTACAGACACAGGATCCAGAAAAGCTGGGCTTGATCAAAAAATATGGATATGTGAAGGACATGTGAGGCCTTTATGTTGACATTTTGTAATGTTGAGTGACTGGTTTCACAACCTTGACATTTCTGTGATGTAGAATTTATTATGAAACTATATAAATATTTCTGAAAATGTAGTAAATGTTTTGAAGATTAAATGGTAATCTCCTTGCTCCAAAATCATACTAATTTGAGGCATGATAAAATACAAGTAACTGATAAGAAAGATATTTGGAAATCCAAAAGATACGGCATTGGCTCTGGGAATTTGATGATGGCTTGTGTGGATTAATGATTGCCAGTGGTAGATGGGGAAACTGATGCACAGTGAGGCATGAAGCACACAAAAGCTGAGGTTAACTATAAAACTGCGCTGTTGCTTCCTTAGTCCCTGTGCAGTGCTCTATTCCCTTTTCCTCTTTTCTTGCTCAAAACAGTTCCTTTTCGTTAGACTGTCTACTATAGGAAAGGGATTTTTCTGAGAGCAAGGAAAGAGAATGTTCTTTACAATGAAGCAGTCTTTACAAGAAATATATTAATTTTCGGTAGTTGTCCATTAAACAACTTCCTTGTCACTAGAGTTTGGGGTTTTTGCATTGTAGGAGAATTGGTGACCTTAGACCTGGAAAGCTGTGTTGAGTGGGAGGAAAGAGGGAAAAGAGAGAGAGTGTTAAATCATCGTTGATATGGCAGTGTTCTTTCACATCATCATTATTTAACTGCTGTGATATTCAGTACATGAAAAAAAAATTGTGTGGGTTTTAACACCTGAAGTCATGAGCAGATATGTGGTTTGGGGTTTTTAAAAAATTTTATTTTAGATCAAGAGAAAGAACCGAGATTGACAGCACCTGGAAAGAACAATGCTTTTCTTAACCACACAATATATATAACAGAAGAAGCAATTGTAGAAACATCCTTGAAAGAGCATGATGCAAGGGACTTTGTCATGGAATTAAAAAGAAATTCACTCTTATGCCTTCCATGTTCCTGATCTCTCTATTCAGATTGTTAACAAGGGGGCTGAATGACTAAGGCCTGCACATTTCTGCCCATCTGTTTGCTAAAATATATTAACTCATGTAGTGCAAGCCACCACACACTCAACAGATGGTAACAGCTCCCAATCACTTCTAATTTAACTCAGCTTTGGACTGATAACCCAGAGCTCCTGTGAAACTCAAAGAGAATCTTTTGTTTGTTGAACCAATAAAAACACAAAGCCCTTTAATGTTACCTGCCTTCTGAAATGTTAGTTGTGTCTTAGACTGTTTCTACCAAACTTTCCTTTTCTTTGGGGAAAAAAAGCACACTGAACCAAATTACACCACACTGCTGGAGATTTGTAAGTGTCAATGAAACTTTATGGTAGAATCATTTTGGTAACTAGAGCAGTATTCCAATGTCTCTGGGCATCAGAAACCTGATCTGGGCTATTTTCCACTTCTGTCACCAATGCTGCCTATTCACTTTCATAGCCAGATGCAAGAGTGTTAGTACGCCCTGACTGGGTTTCTCTGTGAAATACGTATCAGTCTCCTCAACATGGCTGAAAGTAGAGAAGCTCGTGAAGTGAAATCCAACCTTCAGCCGCTGCAGATGCCTTACCAGATCTAATGTTGGTTCCACACCAGCACAGAGTAGTCAGTCACTGGCAAATGTCTGGTTTATGCATTAACTCTAGTCCTTGGGAAAGGTTCATACAGTCCATGTGTCCCACAAAAGGGTGTGCATAAAGAAGTTTGTGGTAGTCCAAACTGGCAAATTTGTAGAGAATAGCACAGTTTTGTATTGACATACCAGCTCTGGTTCCAGCACTGGGTGAACATGGTTATTTTTTCAGACCTAGTCTCACAAGTTGCAAGATATTGGGGATGTACAATAGTGATAACTGGAAATGAATTTGATCTCCCTGGTAGAAATCCAGGTATTTAAGTGAAATTACCTATGGTTCATCTTGCAGTAAACAAGATAAGAATTAAGTCTCTAAGAGTAATATCCATAATGTCTATGACATTAAAAAGCCTTATTTGCTTAAATTTCAACCTATTTAATCTTTTTCTTAAAAAAAAAAATTAGTAGTACTGTATTGCAGTGAACAATATCAATTTCACCTTAATTCAAGAATCCTTTAGTGAAATTCTGTGGTATGTTTTATATAGTAGACCCATCCACCAGACTTGTATTTTATGAAAATAGCACCCCACTTCAAAACATTTGTATTTCTCCAAGAGCTTTTACATTAATAAAATACCAAGTAGAAAGATCATTCAAAAAGCTGTATTAGCAAGCTATTTTTTAAAAACACAAGACCTTCCAGAACTTATGGGTAATCTTATGCAGTTCTATTTTTCTTTAACAATGAGTTTCAAGGCAGCTACTTGCACTTTTTGGGATATTGCCCTGATTTCAGATGTGTTATTTTGTTTAATGGTAATTTTGTTCTATGTGAAGGAATTCACCACACTTCTCTTACGTTAATTTTAACAATGTAGAACACAATAGCTCTGCATTCTTCACATGACTGGATGAAAGATAATATTTTCCATTGCTCAAAAGGTGTAACAGATTAATTTTACTAACTTTTTCATTATCTTTATATTTAAAACAAAACACAGTTTGATGTACATATGACTTTTTTTCCTTCTTATAACCGTTAGAAGTGTAGGGATGATAATACTTGCCCTCTGCTGTAACATGTGCATGTCAAATGTAACTTGTTCATAGGTGTCTTACAGAAAAAAAAAGAAGGAAGGAAACAGCATTTGTCTGCTGTTTTATAAATAGGTATAGGTGTATATGAACAGTATTCATGAATAAGTACAAATTATGAAAATGCAAAAATTTAACTACAGGTTTTATCTTATACATACAGATGTTTAGTTATGATACTGATGCTCTCTGTTCTCTCATTACCATTTCCAGATATTTACCATGGGGATAAGAGAAGAAAGCTTCCGTGTGCCTCTATCCATTATCTTTTGCATGCCTGCAAAGCGATGTAAAGCACAGAAACCTACTGCAGGTGAGAAATTGTAGGATCAGACCTTAATATGATTTGGACTATTTCTTTGGAGTAATTACTTTAGGCTCTTGTGATTCTGTTTTTTCTCTTGACTTTTTTCATAATCACCTTGTTTCTGCAGGGATCCTTGCCTTATCAAGCTTTATTCATCTTTTTTTCTCTTCAAATGGGCTGAGATGAGTCGGTCTAAAAGAGAAGGAAAATTCAAAGAATACAATATATATTTTTTAAAGCATCAGCTCTTCTGTTTTCCATTTGGTAAAGTACATCGATACACATGGTCAAGATCTCAGAGGCTTGTGTTATCTATGCCTTGGAATATAACAGCCTTCTTGACCAGTTTTCTATCCCACCCTGATATGCTGAGGTCAGTCATTCGTTGGAAAAATATTATTGCTTAACTTCAGGCCTAAAGATTGGCTGCTGCATCATGTTAGTCCTTTGAAAAAAGCTAACAGTGACAAATGACTGCAAATTTCTTAGCTTTTGATCCCATATACAAAACATACCTTGCACCTGAAATTCAGAAAAAAAAAAAATTAAGAAAATGTTTATTTCAGTTGGGCTGGAAGGACAACTTGCACTGTAGAACTAATTCTACAGTTCCTGTTCCTCCTCTGAAATAAATCTTCAGCTCTCAAGTGACTTGAACACAAATACATACATTTATCTTGCTTAACTTTTACCCTACTGGTTTTGGCCATCTCTTTGGGAGGTATGACTCCAAAGATTTTGAAAACAGTTGTAGCTTGATTTGCAAGCACACCACACTAAGAAAGAGAACCTTGGATATTCAGTTTAATACAATTCATGCCTTATTTTTAATTTCACTCCTTAAAGAAAAAACATGTTTCCTAATGGACTGTTTCTAAATAGAATAGGAAAAAACATTAAAAAACCTACGCTTTTTTTGTACTTGTTATAAATGGGCTTGCCAAGTGGTGAATCATTTGCAGAGCGAAAGGCTGAACACACATAATGTAAAACAGCATCTCTAAAATGTTAGGAATAGCAAGACTTAAATACTAAATAATGTTTCTGGTCATAGCTGGAGCTTGAGCTGAGAAGCATTAAACAACTGCTAAAACTGTTTGACCCCACGAAGCTCGTAAACAGTATGCATTTTATGTTTAAAAATGTCGCCGCTTCAACTGCTGGCATTAAGAAAGGTTGGCAAGGTATCTGTAAGTGTAAATATATTGAGCTTGGCCTTTCCCTCCCTGGTAGTCACTGGTACAATTACTTCCAACTAAGAATGAAGCAGAACAGCTGCTAAGTTTTGAAATAACTCTTTATTCATGTCACTTGCACTCTCTGAGACTCCTGTTTAGATGGTCTTTTTTAGAGGTGTACATCCTTATTGCATTGACTGTCTTCTTACACTATATGCATAAATGATTTTAAATGGCTTGGCTACTAACAGTAGTCTAAAGTTGTGGCCCCAATATCACCTGGATTAATCCATTAAACCTCCAAGGCTGCTGTGTGAATCTTGTCATTCTTTTTGGCTAGTATTGAAAAAACCTAAGAGGTGGTATTTCATAGAATCATAGAATTTGAAACCTTCTTTCCTGGTGTAGTTTAATATGATGACTGTGTTCAATGACTATATTTCTGCTTAAAAAAGCAGTGACCACCAGAGCTAAAAGAATGTTTTTTTCTAGAGTTTTACCTGCATCAAGCCTGTCTGAGCCTGAGCTGGAATGATTTGTACCTACTGTGGATCATCATAAAGGGGTATTTCCTGCTACTTGCCAGTACATTTCATGTGCATATCACAACAGTCTATGTCATCAGCCTGTGTGAATTGGAAGGATGTGAAAAAAAAAACCACAAACAGTAATGGTTCAAAGATATCCTTGTGTATTTTTAATAGGGTTGGTATTGCACATGAAGTTCATTATTTGACTTAAACCCTTTTAAAACCTTCTACTTTCCTTGAATCCTGAACCTTAGAGAAGTCCCTGGGTTCCTGAGGTCTTAATTTATCTCACATATGAATGTCAGTATGTTGGAAGAGGCCAGAGCCCTTGGGTACTGATCATCTTTGTGGGGGTAGTGATTATGGTACTTGGGTACATATACCAGCAGTCCCATATAGCTTTTATCAGATGTACCATGCATTAGCTCTCTTTCAGGTGAGAAGCACCCCAACCATGTTGTAACATGCAACCTTCACAGGAAGAAATATGATGGTTCTTATTGCCATACAATGGAGAGAAATAACTTCTGTTTTATTTATTGGTGAAAAATACAGACGTGAGTGAGTTTTATGACAGTAGAACAAACACAGCTTCAAAGAGATGGGAAAGAAGGAGTCAAATAAGTTAACACAATGCAGAAAGACTGACTTTTCTTGATAGGAAAACAGAAAAAATCCAACAAGTCCAGGAAATTCTGCATGAGCTGGTTCACTGAACAGCATCTAAAAGGTCATAGCATCACCTGACAGGGAATTTTCCGTACATTTCGCCAAAAGGTTTCAGATACAACCTACTCAATGCAGGAACAGTTCACATTTGCTACGGCCTATGCAGTTACTGTTCAATGGATAAATAGAGATATGTGGGCCAGAGAGTCAGCTTGCATGAATTAGTGTGGCTCCCTGGAGATCAGTTCTATACCAGCAGCTGAGGTTGGTTGTTTATTTCCAAGACTGTCAAACCTCGAAACCCACTTTAAAAAGTATATAAAAACAGAAAATATTTGCATACCTTTCTCAGATGTTTTTTATAAATGCTAACCAAACTTAACTTCTACATAGTATAGCAGTAGTGAAAATACAGACATAACATGCAAAACCATAATATGTGGGATATGCCTATCATGGTCTGTGATGATGATCAAAGAACACTGGAATTGAAAAAGACATTGATGACTTGTAAGTGTTATAAAACATTGGTTTTCTTTCAAGAGTAACAGTTGATTTCAAAACAGTAATAGCTTTTCAGGTGGATCCCCACTGTACAAGAGAATTGCCAAAAGGATTACTCTCTAAATTAGGAAATTGGGCAGTAGAAACACAGGCAAAGAGGCATGACCCTGGTCATATTCCAGACTGGACTTGAATCCCTTGGACCTGGCCACAATGTCAGTTACTGTAAACTGTTTCCCACAGAAGGGAACAGTTCTGTGGCTTATGTGCAGCTTGAATTTGGAAATGCACCCTGTTCCTGTCCTCTGCCTGCCTGCTTACTCTGTTTCAAAGTATCTAAGAACAGTATTCTGCATGTAATTGCCCCTTGTATATGCTTCCCTGTGACTCAATGTTTGTGGCAGGTCTATTTTAAAAACTATAGATTTTGGTGTGGTCTCATGGCACTGCTGGAATGCTAGTCCAACAACAGATTCTCACAGGGTGTAGCAAAAACAATGTCTATCCTCAGAAAGAGAAAAAAGATGAGTTCATACAGGAGAAGGCTTTGGGTAACCCTACAGATTTTGGAATCCAGACAAAAATAAAATTCATACACTTAAGACATCATCTGTTCAGAGAATTCTGGTGACATTCAGTTTGAATATAGAATTTGTATGAAATGTTCCCTCCCTCGCGCAGATGCTGTATGCTGGAGTTCACAGTTTATTTCACTCCCTTCCCCAAAGTGCAGATATTCAGGAGCATAACACACACAAAAAAGCTATCTGACACTAATGACCTTACTTGAGCATGCAAAACAAAAGCAAAACAGTAAAATAAACCAAGGGGATGGGGGTGGCAGTGAGGAAGATGACTATCAGAGATTTGACATAGAGGTGACCTGTTTGCTCCTCTGACTACTGTGGAGCTAATTAAACAGAGCATCTCCTGAAATAAAGTGCTGGAGAGAGAGAAAGTAGTCAGTTGCTCTCACTGCATATGTCACTTGGGATTATGATTATACCCATTGCTAAAAGGCAGTTGAATAAGCAAATGCTGTTTTGCAGGAAGTCGGAAAAAAATTCCATCTATCGTACTGTACAGCCAGACACGAAGTGTATAATTCTGGTAATGAGCACTGGAAGTATGAGCTATGTTTTAAGCCATTTGAGTTATATTTTAAGCTTCCCTTCCCCCACTGTTTAAAGAGAAGGGAAAATGATTTTATATAACAAATGCATTTTGTTGATATGAGTATATATCTCAGACTTTATGCTGAAAACTGTCTCAGTGCTTTAATGCTTTGGGGCTTTGTTAATGTTGTGTTGCTGTTTCAAAACTCCTCCATCACTGGCCATGCCACCTCAGCCCCACGTGCTGGGCAGTGCAGGTCACCCGACAGAGGATTCTTGCTGGGGATGCACTTGAATCCCAGAAGACTTTGATTAATTTTTGCTTTTATGTTTCTGATGCTTACTTATTTTTTCCAAGGATCCAATGGGACTGCTACAAAACCCAAACCTTCAAATCTGGGAGCCCATAACCGTAGCAATAATGTGTGGGCCATCAGCACCACCATCGATCTCTGAAGCGACACCCATGCTCCTTCGCATCTGAGGTGTCCCAAGGGCTGAAGGCCACAGCAGGCACCAGGTACTGTAAAGGAGCTGCACTTTTCCCCTCACAATAGTTTCAGCTCCTTTTCCACAGAGAAATCCGACAAAACGGAGGCTGGTGGGTACGGTGCACAGCTCCTGCCAGCCCTGCTTCCCCAGCCCATGACCCTGCTGTCACCGCTGAGGCCACCACCGCCGTTCTGAAGTGTTTCACTTTTACGAAGGGCGCTGCCCCGCCGCCCCTTGCTTCGCCTCATTCCTGCCATGGCAAGGAGTTGCGAGGGGCTACAAACCAGCCAGGCAGCTGCGGCGGTTTCCCTCCCTGAGGGTCCCGGCCCCTGCTCCCGCCGCGCTAGGCTGAGGGAGCTGCAGCGCAGGGCTGGCTGCTCCTGCCTCAGGTGGGGACGGGGGCAGCGTGGGTGGGGGCTTTGGCTTTCCACAGGCAGGGCTGAGCTTCTCAGCCCAGCAGGAGCGAGAGGGGAGAAGCTGGTCCCGGGAAGTGCCTCATGGCCGAGCTGAGCCGCTGGGCATGCAGGTGAGGCAGAGATGGTCTCTTCAGTTTTTCTGTGGGGAAGGTGTGTGGAGCCAGTGCCATGCCAGTGTCTCACCTCGCCTGGTTTACCTGCCAGTTACTGTTGCCTGGGTCTCTGTGCTAGCAGCCATCTCCATAACTTCTTCCCAAGGGGCTCCAGAAGGGTGGCAGAGCCTCACGTACCCTGCAGCCTGTCTCTGGCAACACTTTGTACAGTAAACATCCAGATTTTGGGGTCACTGTCTGCTCTGGTTTCCCCTGTTTGTGTCGGGGGTGTCCCCTCGTACCTGTGCCCTGGGTGGTGCCGCCCAGCTCCTCTCCTCAGGTGAGGTAAATGCAACTGAGGGGCTTCTGTGCCCAGAAGCTTGCGTGTATTTTCTCCTCAGTGACATCAGTTAGTCTTAAAAACATAAACAAAAAAAAAGCTGCAGTCTTTCCTTCTTCCTTCATGTGTTACATTATTGTTTCTGAGGCTCTGAACTGGTGCATGGTTCAGAGCAGTGCTCCAACGCTGTGCCAGAGACAGGGACGAGCTGCCTTGCTGCCCTGTGCCAAAGGCTAAAGCCTATAGATTTTTCTTTTTTCACAAAGCAGTGCAAAAACCACCGTTTCCCCATATGCCTCACTGCATGCACAGTGAGTTCAGGTCCCTTGGCTCTCTGTGCGTGAGGCAGGGTGAGCAAAGCGGCCTGCCTGCCTTCGCTGTGCGTACAGCCATATCTTTGCTTCTGTGGGACTGTGGCCCAGCGTGTCAGGGGAGATGGTGTGGCATTTGAAAAAGTAGCAACAAATTGGTCCACAGCTGTGGATACACGGTGTGGGGACCAGACTTGCCATGCTACGTGAAGGAAGTAATGTTTTGCTTGTTTCTCCTGAGCCAGCTCATTGAGATGAAGTTGAAGCCTGTTTCCTGCTTCTAAACGCTCTCTGATTCTGCAACTGTTTTCAGCACCCTCCTGGGTCCTCTTCAGATGTGTATCTAAATCAAACAATCTCTTACCTCTTTGTTGTTCTCTTCCTCTGGCAGCAGTTTTGCTTGACAGCTCTTCCCCCTCAGCCCCCCGTGCCAGCGTGCCTTCCCCACGTGTCTGTTATCGCAGGTGGGGACAGTTCAGAGATTATCAATGGAACTGTGATGTTTAGAAGAGAAACGGGAAAGCAGATCAAGGGGGTGTGAGTGCGGCAGATGTGCTTGTTACCTGTATTTTATGTGTGAAGCACAAAGACCTGGATTTTCCTTTTAGCCCTTTTCTTTTCTTGACTCAGGGAATGGAACGAGGAAGAAAAGGCCACTTCCCATATCTTTGGGCAGTTGGTTGCTTTCTCACTGTCCAGCTTACATGAGAGTTAGAGCTGCTACTCTAAAGGTTATCCAGAACACTCTGTGCTCCTGCCATAGGCACCTTCTGCAGTGGATGTTCAGTCAAGCCTATGCCAGACAAACTCCATATGCTAAGATGTTTTTCCAAAGGCTATTTTAGCAGTGTGTGCTTTCTTTAGCTGCTGTAGTGCAATAGAGACATACTGTGACTGCAGTCCGAGGTCAGCAGTGCCACTTCTTCTTGCTTATGTCAGTGGAGGGAGCCGATGAGTGCACTGAAATTGCAAAGGGAATATATTTTTTTGCATTTCTTGTAAAGGAGGAAAATCTTAATTTATGCCACTCATCTTTAGTATTGCCTTTAAACAGGGAAGCACATATCTTAGTCTTGGCGTTTTTTTTGGCATCCACACTAAAAATTAAACAAGAAATCTTGAAATTAGGACAGCTTGTAATTGCTACCTTATCCATTTTTTTAAGATGTAAAGTAATTCTGAATTTGAATTAGTAAAATAAATAGAAATCCATTTTAGAAACAAATGGCAAATAATCTGTTACTGTAATTTTTTTTCATACTGAACTCTCTTATTTTTTATCAGTGCAATGACTAAGATACAGTCCTTATTTAAAGAGTCCTTGGCTGCTGTAAGAATTTTGGTGCTAGGCTGTACTCAGTGTCTTTGCTTATATGCCTTTTCTGCTGCATGTACAGCAGATTTCTCTATTCTTAGTGCATGGTGTATACAAATTGAGATGTCTGATGATATGATGCAAGCAGAAGTTTTAATACTTAATGAAAGATCAAGTCCTATATGAAGAAACTACTGGCTGCATTATACAAAGGAGATGAGAGACTGTCCACAGACTCTCTCCTGGATAGGTTTCTTGTGCTAAACTCTCTTGCAGTTAGTGGAATAGCTCATGTGGCTGTGCAGTAGACAAAATTGTGAATGTCATTACTTAAACTGCTCAGAGTAATGCTTTAGTTGCTATAAATTCTGCCTGTCCAGGCTCTTGCAAGGCAACTGCTTTTTGATATACTTCCACTTTTCTGTACCCTATGCTTTCTGAATATATTAGATGTGGTATTGCTGCTGTTGTATATGTAAATATATCCTGTTGTATATGTAAATATATTTCTCTGTATATGAAATCACAGGTTAATCAAGTGGGGAGGAAGATAAGATCAATTTTTTTGTCTAATTAATTATCTTAATTTCTACAGGAGTGTTCCTGGACTACTTTTTCACAGGCTGTTCTGTTAAACCTTTCTCATTTTTACCAGTTTACGTTAACAGTGGTATGACTTCATTAATAGTGCTGTATTATATGTAGAAACTCAAAAGTTGCCTAATTGCCATTGAAGATATTCATGTATATGTTCCATATTTTTGATTTGGTTGAAGTTCTACTGAGGAGGTATATCAACCTCTATTACACCACATAATATATTTATTTTATATTTAGATTTTTACTCTGAGAAGAGACCAATACTTTGTTCTCCACTATGTACTAGCTGAAAATTGGTTAAATATAAAAAAATGTAGTGCTAGCTTTGAACTGTCAAAAGTAGAAATTTTTAATTAAGAAATTAATAGCTCACAGTTTTTGTTGGCATTGCTGTGTGGCCAGAGATGCTGTCAAGCCTGTGGCTACAGTCTCTGCCAGTTGCCTCTGCCTTATTGCATGACTGGGCATGCTCTTTCCGTGCAACTTGGTGAGGGGTTGTGCTTCTGTCATGTGTTTCAATGCGTGAAGCTGTCTCTGCATTGCATAGCTCAGTGCTGCAGACCCTGTGGCAATGGAGAGGTCTGTTTAAGGGTAATACGCTAGCTATAAGAATATAAAAAAAGATCTTGGCATTTTTAAATAGCTCTCTGAAGAATGAGTTTCTATTCTGTTTTTTTTTTTTTTTTAAACTAGTGTAAACTGTGGAAGGAGACTTTTGCATGCTCTTCGATGTTTACAGAATAAATGTAATGCAGCAGGAGGCACTGACTTTAAAAGGTACAACTTCTGGGCTATTGCAAGGCTGGAAGTATAAATTTAGCTTTATTTCCTTCAGTGAACCACTCTTTCTTGGTGGCAGACTTGCGTTGCTGAGTCAGAGTAGTGCTGGCAGACCTTTGACCTAAGCCCAGACAGGTGGCAGAATCTGCATGGTCTAACTCAGTTTATAATCTTTAAGGATCTTTTGTGTTCCATCTAGTCATTTGTTTTGAGATACGTAGTATTTTATTGTCAGTTGTTTGTGTACATCGGATTACTTTGCTTTTAAGCTGAGTAATTTGCCAGGGGTGCGGGGAGGATATTCCAACGATGGCAGAGTTAATATTTCTGTAAGAAGAGGAAACTCTGAAAGTGTCTTTATACCATAAATGAATGGGTAGACATTCATTAATGAAGACTGAAAGCCTCCATCTGATGCATAGCAAAAAAAGTCTCATTATGGGTCAGTTTTACAAGCTATTGAAAGTCTGTGAAAATTGGAATGATTGGAACTAAAGCTATAAATGTAAGTAGATGTGTCAGCTCTTGTAGGGAATATGATTGCAGATATTCACAGGAAGAACACTAAATCCTTGTCCTGACATGCATTTTCATAAGCCTTTCTGCAAACAAGATGAAACAAATAAGGTAACACACTTGTTTCATTATTCATCACATTTGACTCAGCTAAAAATAGTGCTTTAAGACAGTATTATAATACATCAGAGCATTAGATTATATGGATGGGGAAATAACTTTCTCATCCCATGGAGTATGAGCTCTGAAAACCTTTCCTGTTCAACAACAGAATGAAACCAGAGCCTTTCAAAGTCAGAGTGTATTTTCTTTGGTTATTGTGTATTTTATATTGCACTATTGATGAGGAGCACAGAAATAGCACCAAAACCACCCAGCAGTTGGGGCTTGTGGAGCTGGGATGTTGGGCTGAATGCCTGAAGTCCCTACTCTGAATCGTGCACAGCATGGGGATGTTGGAGTATGTTAGTCATTAAGAATGGTGGGCTGACTGCTAGATTGTAAAGGTTAGCTTTAAAGTGTGATTTTTTTCCTCATGGTCTCTCTGGATACTGCTGTTTAAGAAAAGCAGATCATATTTGTGGGTTATGCGCTCCTTTAAGCACTGTGTGTGTTCATCCATAACGAACGCCTGCAGTTGCACGCTGCACAAAGCTCAGCCTGCCACCTTCTTGTGTCTCTCCAGTGGCTCACCACATACTCCTCAAGACTTCGGAAGATTTGCAGCAATGGTGTGAAAAAGGAGGGCTCAGGGCACCGATGGGTTTATGGGTGTATGGGTTTAACTTCTTCCTAACTCCTGGGAAGAGTGTGAGTTGTAGAGGTTGTCAGAAAATGTACCTTCTGCTTTGGGAAGTTTAATCAAATGTGAAAAAAGTATAGACTTGTTGGCAGGAGAAGAACATATATACAAGGGGGAGAGATTTGTTTACAATCTGAATAAACACAAATAATCAGAAAACAACATTTTATTGGAAATATTGTGATGGTTCTGTGTGCAAATAATTCTTTGTGCTCTTTGCATCAGACGCTGGTGAGAATATGCTTACCATGATGCCTTGTGCCTTCCCAGTGTAGCTGTGAAATACAGTCTGTACAGGGATACCGGAATTTAAGTTACACTAATAGCTGTTGTCCTTGCTCTATATTAGGAAGGACTGATTAATCAGATTGGATCTCTTGGAGGGCAATAAAATTTCTGTTTTGCTGCCATGAAACACTAGACCCAGTTGTTGCTGCCATTAGTTTTTAGTTTTTAAAGTCTGGGACCAAAGATTACATACTGCTCTAGGAGCAGTCTAAGAACAGGGTGTAGGAGCAGAAAAGAGCACTGCTGAAGCAGTAATAAGGGGAAAAAAAAATAATCCAGTATGCAGGAGCAGTGCTTCTGTTTATAGCAAAAGGATTATAACAGATAAGGCAAATGTACTGCATGACTAAAGATCAATATGAATTCCATCTCCTTACAGGCATATTGATCTTGAGCACGTATATCACTTGTAATCTCCCTGCTGTAACTGGCAAATGAAAGTAAGAAACTAGGATGGCAGGACTGTGAGTTAGGAGATTAAAGAAGAAAAATGTTAAGAAGTGCACACTTTTGATCCTTGGGATGTGAAAAGGACAAGGTCATCTGCTGTTGTGACCAGGTTGACTATAAAAGCGGTGACACATTGATTTTATACACCTATCCTGTACAATATTTTGGTTTATATCATATAATAGTCCTTTCCATTAACTAGAACTGAATCACTTTATAAGCAGCTTGAGTTTAGCGTATTAGTCAAAGATTGATTGTGACTAGAAACTAAATTGTGTGGAGTACTAGGCTGTCTAGGTTTGGGAGGACTATGTTTTTTTAAGAGCTGAGCAGATAGTAAGAAAAACACTGTAGGCATTTGTATGAATTGGTAAGTGGCTTTTTGTGGTGTGGTAGGTTGTTTTCGGTTTTTTTTGTTTTTTTTTTTTTTTGAAAGTGACATTCAGTAAAGAGCAAAGGTGTGACATTCTTTTTAGTACTAGTCTTTCGACTTCAAAGTTAGTAATACCAGTGGGAAGAATTTGCCTTGTATACATCAGTGTCATTCCATGAATAAAACCTAATGACATCTTTGATCTTTGAGCTGATTGTGACTAATTGTGCAGTTCACATGGATGAGTATAAGCAGGCAAGTCCTTTTGGTGCAAGCGCAGGTACTTAATCTTTTGTAGAAAATAAGATTTATTATAGAAATTAACATCCTTTCTTTCCCAGACCAAACAAATCTTGCTCCAACAAATGGCTTTCCAAGACAAACTTCAGGGTCGTTCACTGACTGTGTTAAAACTGTATAGGAGAATCCTGTGTGTTGTTGGGTGGGGGCTCTAGTGTAGGAGTTAAGCAGTACGCTTCGTTGCTTGTGTGCACAGAGTTAATGCATTAGCCCTGTTTCACAGAAGGGAGTCAGATGATGGGATTATATCAGTGCAGTACTTAAAAACAATGTGGTGGAGACATGTGCAATGACTGTACGGTATTGCGAAAGGTCCACAGGTTACTTTGAATAAGAAGTTTGGTGGTATTTTATATTGATGTGGAGTCACCCATGTATGATTCTCATTGAGCAGTGTTACAGTTTAACCCCAGCCAGCAACTAAATGCCATGCAGCTGTGCGCTCACTCCCTCCCACCCATCCCACCCCCACAGTGGGATGGGGAGGAGAACTGAAAAAAGGTAAAACCTGTGAGTTGAGATAAGGACACTAATAACTGAAACAAAGTTTAATAATAACAACAATAATAATTGTAATGAAGAGGGGGCAGAGAGAGAGGAATAAAACCCAATGGAAAAGAACAAGTGATGCGCAATACAATTGTTCACCCCCTGCTGACCGATGCCCAGCCAGTCCCCAAGCAGTGATTGGCCTCTCCTGGACAACTCCCCCAACTTTATATACTGAGCATGACATTCTGTGCTACGGAACATCCCTTCTGCTTGTTCAGGTCGGCTGTCCTGGCTCTGCTCCCTCCTGGCTTCTTGCGTACCTGCTCACTGGCAGAGCATGAGAAACTGAAAAGTCCTTGACTTAAGGTAAGCTCTACTTAGCAACAACTGAAACATCAGTGTGTTATCAGCATTATTCTCATATTAAATCCAAACCACAGCATTGTGGAAGCTACTAGGAAGAAAATTAATCCTAACTCTATCAAAACCAGAACAGTAGCAGCAGGGTCTTTGTGGTTCCCTCCCCCTGTGTTTTTTTGGTGATATCTACATTGGTCTCTGGAGAGAGTGTCTTTCTGTGCTGTGTCGATACATTGTCTTCTTGAATGTGAATTATTCAGTATGTGTACTTTAAATTTGGGGAACTAGTCATACAAGGAGAAAAAAGCTCACTTGAATACGCATGAAACAAACATACTGAGAGCAAAGCTTAACTGTTACAAAAATTTCAAAGCTTGTGACTTTGCTGTGAACTAGGTGATACTGTATGATGCTTGTGTGAACAGACATGGACGATGAAATGTGAGGATCATTCAAAGATTTAAAATTTAAATTTATATTGGACTTGTCTCAGAGCTACCCAGCTTTTTTGTGAAAACTTAAATATTATTTGTAAAAAATGAGGGTTGGTATGCCATCCCTTCTGGCGTGGAAGGAGGAGGGAAGAGGGAAAGGAGAGGAGCTGGACTTGCTGCTGTTGCTGCCACAAGTGGTGGGATGGACAGGCATGTGGAACTGCACTGGCTGTGACAGCAGCAGTGTCCCCAGCGGCCTTGGCAGCCAGCCTGGCTTCCTGGGGGCAGGGCACAGGTGAAGTAGGCAGTAGGAACAAAGGTGATCTGCTGCTTTTGGTAGTCTGCTGCCCTTGCCTACCTCTTGAGCTATTACTCTGTTTCGTGTTCTAAATTGTCAAATAGAGGGTCTTTATGACTTGAAGATATTTCCACTGACTGCCGTCTTGAACATGCAGTCTGGCCAGCTTTTCAGGACTTCTGCATGGACCATGGCTGCAGCTGCCCTGCTTAAGTCCACCTTGCACAAGGTGTTGTCCTTTAACAGGCTTTGAAAGCTCCATGTGAATGATTCACTGCAAAATGCTGTTTAATGATTTTGCCAAGAGCAAAAGGAAAATTGGGAAAATGTGGGAGAAAAATGAGGGATGTCAGCAAGTATAATTCTTACCACATTTCTGCAATGTTTTTGTTTTCTGGCTCTGTGGAGATGAAGATGTCTTTTGTTCATGTCTCAGTGTTTATTCCCAGACAAATGTATACAGAGATTATTGAAGTAACTCTTGAGTATCAGTTTATCCACAGTACTTGTGTACGCAATTATCTCAATCCAGAGGTCACTGTTATTAGTATTAGATAGTTTTTGTTTATGTCTGTAGAACAGCATTTTAACATAATTCATTAAGTACCTAGGTTAAGAAGCTTCTGACTCTTATTGTTGTTATATAGATCTCATTTTGCTTTCATTGTTCATATTCCAACATGACATTTTACTGGTAATTGATGTTTAGCACTGAGCTTCTTTTGGGGATAAGGGAGAAGGACAATCAGTTTTATTAAGCAGGGCTATTTCAGATTAAAATCTTCAAGTCTGACACAGATGGTAAGTGACTATTGGTTTGCTTCACTGCAACTTAACCTTTCCAAGCTATGCTGAAATGAGATTTTTTAATGAACTTTAAAAATGCATTGTAATCTGGAGTTCGGTGTGAGCTTTGGACTCTTATGTCATCACCTGAAAATTTTTACCTTGTGAGGGAGGGAACAGAAATATGGCACTACCCTTGCTTTGACTTAGCATGGTTAAGGGTATAGCTAAAATAATTCTTAGTGCATGTGTGGCTGAACAAAATACATGGAAGTTCGAATGGATGTGTGAAACAGACTTCATTTCTGTATTAAGCCCTCTATACAATCTATTGATTCATGAATAACGTACTTGGTGCAAAAACAATGTATTCAAAACATGATTGATTTTGCGGTGAAAAAATTGCTTGAGAAATTAATCGGGGAGCATTTTTGTGAAACATTATTTCATCTGCAATCATAATTTCGTTAAGGGAAATCAGTTAGCTAAGCATTCTCATGAGTTTTTGGGCTGAATTTCCTACGCTTCTGTTCACTTTCTTCTCCATGGTAAAATAATGGGGTTTTTTTGTATTCCCATACTATTAATTACAATGCATGCTGGTCCCCAGAAGGACTGTATTAATATCCTCTTCACCAGTGCCCTCCTTCTCTTCTTTCAACCTTTGTCTTCTATTAAAAGGTCACTATAAGAAGGGCAATGGAGTGTACTATGAATACCTTGAAGAGTTCCTTGTTATTACTTGGGAAATAAGGAGATAAGCTGGTGTGAGTAAAGTTGGATGTGAATCAATAGCACATCACTTTCTTGTAGTGTCTGCTGACTGTATGCTTGCGCTCTTTTTCTGTGGCAGGTAGGTGGTAGCTTGCCTTCAACAAAGTGTCATTTCTGAAAGAGCTGCTTCCAAAGTGTCTTGGCCATCACACCCCAGCTGCTCCTGTCCAGTACTTCCTAAAGTGTTTGAAGATATTAGGCTGGCACACTCAGAGAGAACTAAAACATGAAGCAAATACCCACCTGTGAATCAACATCTCACCTCACCTGAAAAGAGAGCAGTGCACATTATTTAAACATTAGAAATTCTTCATAAAGAGGCAGTTGCGGCAGGAAGGATGACTGACTCGAATATACATATTTTTGGAAGAAGTTTTTTCTTCCTGCCTGGCAGCCCTGTAATCAGGATGGTGCCATTTATGTGAAAGTAAGAAGCAGCAGGCATTTCCTAATTGGCTTATAGGTAACTGGAGTAGAAAGCAATTAAACATGGACAGGTATAATAACAGCCATCTATCAAAACTAATGGTTCTGTAAGCTTGAGAGCTCTGGGTGTCCTGTTAGTCCCCTACTTGAATTTAAACAAGAGCCATGGAAGAATTCTCTCACGGCAGAGACTACACTTTAAATATTTCTTAGTAAGATGGCAGGGAACTGCTTGTAATGGATATCATCCAGTCAGCTGTGACTTTTAATTTTTACTGGTCAAAATCAGGCTGTGCGTGCCATGGTTATAAGCTGTAATGAGGATTGCTAACCTGCTGCTGGAAGGCTACATGGACTGTGATCGAGCTGAAGGAGGTTATGGGGATTGTAGCGACCCACAAGAGCAGCACAAGGCAACTCCGAGCTGCAATGCAGACAAAAGTATAGGCTTGTGTCTCAGCAGGCAGAATCGGGGAGGCAGAGGAGATGGGACTGATAGAGCAGCGTGGAGGAGGAGGAAGGGATAGAAGAGAAGGGAGAGAGCCTGGGATGGGATGCGGACAGCGACTTCGTGTGGACAAATTCTACCTCTGAAGCAAATCTAACTCTTGTGCCTCTCTTACATAGTCAGTGCAAGGACAGGAACCTTGCCATGACTGCTAGCAGGCTGAACACAACCTCCTAGTTCTTGAAGTATGTGCTTCCCACTGGCAAGTTAATGCATTAGGATGCAGCAAAATGAGGTCAATTGTTGAAAAACTGAGAAGGAGACTTGCTTGCTGGTTTGCTTTCATATTTGCCAGTAAGATTTAAACATCTTTCAGAATCAGACAGAATCAAAGTATATTAATCTAATTGGCATGTTATGTAGATTAATAAAGTCTAACACTTGGAGTTAATAAGTAAATTTAGAGTTTATTATGACTGTTAATCAGAATTAAAAAGTTATGAAGGAATTATAAAGCTCTGAGGAAATTTCAGTGCCATAAGGACTCTTCTACTCATACAGCCCTTTGGTATAAACTTACTGCTGATATATCAGCTTGTCATAAAAATGGAAATGAGGACTGTATGGGTATTGCAATGTTCTTTCAGCATTAATTTCTTATAGCTTGTGCTAGAAGACTCTCATTTGGACAGTAACTATGCCAGCAATAGGACGCCTTCATAGTTGTCTGAGGTTGCTTCTGAGATCCTGAACTCATACCTGTGTGTCCCAGAGCGTAAAGAACAGACCCTTGGGATTGTTGCTTTGTTTTATTTTGTTTCTTAATTCACAGCATATTATTTTAAAGATTCAGATAGACTGTGGCTGTTTTGAATTTGACACAGGGACAAGTTATGGCCTGATGGTTAAAACTGGAGTTCAGTTATTGACTGAGAAAGTGTTAAACCTTTCAGAACTGTAGGGGAAGACGTGTTGTTTGATTGTTTTTCAAATCTGCTACATGGAGTATGGGGTTTTGTTGTGTTGAGAGTTCTGTTCATGTCTAAATCTGCAGGACAAAGGAAATATTTAGCTCTGCTTTGCTCTTTGAATAGGCTGTTACAAACCCATATTGAGGGTACAGGAGTCAAAAGCAGTTTTAGAAGTTTGATCATTAATATTTCAAAATACTTAATTTTTTTCGATACCTTCTTTGATCTGCTAACGTATAAATTGCAGGATCAACATTACTTGTGACTAATTCCATGAACTTTGGTGTAATTCTGCCCAAGGATAAAACATCCCTAGATCTTTAATTACATAACTTCTAAACAGAGGTGCTCTCTTAGCAAGCCTATAAAATCCGTTAAAAACAGTGCAGAGATAAGTGATGCTTGTTGCTTTGTGCTGAAAGTGCAAAACTAGTCTCTTGAGTTCCTCATCCCTGGCCAGTTTTGTTCCTACTGTGTGTACAGTAAATTTCATAAAATATTAACCTATGGTAAATATTTAATACATAATTTATTTGCATTATATAAGTTCACTCTCCAATATATGGGGTGCTTGAATAGATAGCAATATAAATATTTTAAAGTTACAAATATATAAATATTTAAATGGCTAATATAAATATTTCAAATGTAGGTACAAGGGCCATATTCTCCCCTTTTTTTGCTTAGAGTTGAGTAGGTATAATTGCTGACAGCACTTTACTCTGCAATTTTGAAGTAACAGCCTCAGCCAAAGTAATGTACTCATTTCAGTAAACGTTAGATTAGGTCACTAAATGTAGTAAGTTTCAGTGTCGGATAAGGACAAAAATTACATTATGGTTTTATATATTTAATAGAATTTGGTGAATGTTAGGAAGAGACAGGGCAAGTATTAGCTTAAATTTAAAAATTAATTAGCTATTTCATTGAATCGTAAGGGCAATACAAAAGAAAAGACTCTGGTGAGGGAATGCGTTTATTTTCACTAATAGGAAATGGGAGGAAAGTTCTTTCAAATTTGGTAGAAATAATTCTTGGGGGTTACTTCCTACACCACAATCAGGTCAGTTCACATAGGAACATGGAATGAGTTTGTGTAATGCAGCTTGCCGTCTCCAGCCACTCCTGTTGCAGAAGAGGGGGAAATCCAGCTTATTGTCTTGATTTGGGCTGATTGCAAATATGTTCAGAGGGCAGTTTACCCTGTAACTCTAGGGTACATTTTACCTGCAGTCATGCAGAAGCTTGGTGAATCTTATCCTACTAAAGATTCTCATCAGAGTACCCCTGTGACATAAATAGTGTTTTTCTTATCACTTTAGGTAGAGTGGCAAATGTGCTAAAACCCCTCTTATTTTGGTTGTGTTAAAGACTATGGCTCTGCCCACTGCTTCATGCTTTCTCAGTATACTGCTTTTATGTATAAGCTCTTTTTGTGGCCAGTGACAGGTTGCAAGCCACAGCTGACTTATGTGCTGCAAGGAAAGTCTTGGGTCCCTTGCAGTGTTGGGGAGAGATGGCTTTGTAGCTCAGGAGCTACAGTGCAGCTTTGGAGGGCTGCCTGTCTTCCTTATATGTAACCTAGTAACTGCAAGCTTGTGCCTTCTCTTCTATTTCTACTACAGATTTAAAATGTCTCCTACCTTATAAAGGAGGTAATTTTTTTTATTCCTGATGACTGGAGATTTTAAATGATAGCAGAATATAAGGACTGAAATGCATGTGTGTGGGGTTTTGCTTTTAACTTGCACTTTTGTTTCTTTTTTGTGTGTATGTTTTTCTCTTTTTTAAGTCTTGCTGGCCTAAGAATAGGAAAAAATGCAACAAGGCCCAACATTTGTGGGGGTTTAGGGTCTTGAGCTGCTTTTTAATTTGGAAGAATAAGAGAACTGAGGGATCTGACTAGTGTTTTCACTTTTTTGAATGCTTAGTTTCTAGTACTGCTTTTCTTTGGCTAAGAAGAACTAGTGAGCAGCAAAGACCTTAGCAGTTTAGTTACTAAGAACATTTGTAATCCGAACTAAGAGTTACTCTGTACTTCTGTATTACTACCTAGTTGACATAGGAGAAGCTCTAATACCAGCTATTTCTTACCATGCCAAGCTCAGATTTGTCAATGCTGCTTTTCTTAAAATTTGCCCATAGTCAAATAAAATTTATAATATTAAGCCTGTTCCATTGAACAAAAGATGTTGGTGTTATTAAAAATATGGCCAGATCAATCTTCCAGCTTGTATTTTTCTATGCAATTAACCCTGCAGACTATTGGTGAAGGTGAGTAGCATTGTGACTTATAAAAATTACAAGGAGACATTAAATGCTAAATTTGATAAACTAGGTTAAAAATTATTATGTGCAAAGGGATGTTAGACTTAAAAAGAAATAAGGCACACTTCTTTTGATCAGCCTCGTATGGGTTGATATTTTATGTGCCTACACAAAACTTGTCAAAACAAGCAAAAGTCCAGTAGAAATTCTGGGATGCTCACCAGTTTGAACACTTTAGCAGTTGCACCTCAAATAGGCATATTAAAGAAGAGGAAGTGATCAATGCATTTGTAAACGAAAAAAGACAGCTGGTCCATCATTTCCTGGAGGAAACAGCAAATGCTGTTTGGGGAACTTGAGAAGATGAGAAATTTGCACAATAATATAGTTGTTTATAAGCTGTATCATTGGTGGTGATTGAATTATTTTTCTCTCCTTCTTTTCCCATTTTAATGAAAGTTTCTTTTTCAGATAATGGTACAGAAAGGATCATGTCATTATTACTGTGGAGTTAATTTGAGCCACAATTATGTAAGCTGAAAAACAGTTGAAAACTGGGAAGTTTCTCCTTGTCTTCTTTAAAGATGTCCCTTTTTAGGGGACTCGTTAAGTCTGAATTCCTGTTCACTGTCCAAGAGAAAAACCAATCACCTCTGAATAACTTATGTTGTAATTTCTAATTTTAAATACATCCAGTTCATTCAGCTCTTAAAACAAACTCCCCACCCCTCTCCCCCTAAGTTAATGTTGTTTTTGTAGCATGAAAAAAGTTTTTCAAATACATTATACTGGGTTTTGCTTGCTTTTGTTTAAGCAGAGGCAAAATAAGGCACAAAGTCAAACTTTCCTGCTTCGAAATTTACTAAACAGCTTTTGTGCATCTCTCAACATTTTCTGAAAGAAAACTTCACTGTGTGGCAATTTATTGCATGATAGGAATGGCCTATTTAGCAAACAAGAATTATCAAATTTACAGCTGAATCTTACAGTTGTTTCTATCAAAACTGTGTTGGTACTCTGTTACTTCCACAGTGCAAAGGTATTATAAAATACATTTTGATGGAAGTGCTGCTGTGTGGATGGTGATCAGTATGTAGTCGAGAAGGACTTGTGCAGTCAGCTAATGATCTGCCTAGAGAACAGCCTGGACTGCATACAATATGCAAGGAAGCTGCACCATGTTTGATATTTTCCTCGGTGATAAAAAAAACCAAATGCACTTATTTAAGGTCAAATTAGACAACTCATGGACTTCTGTGTTGAAACATTTGAGCTCCTGAGCAGTTTGGCCTGGATCTCCTGCAGCATGGTATATTCTAGTGAATGTTCATGAAGGGGAAACCTAAATGTTAAAATTGCTTTTGGGTACTTTGGGATTGATATGTGTCAGGTTATGAGCAGACAAATCCCAAACTAAAGTCTGATTGCTTCAGTATCAAAACAGGTATACATAAAAGTGGTAACAAGTTGATTTGGTGTATGTGTGACAGTGGTGCGTATATGGGATATACACTGTATGTGAATGTTACTTTTTTCTAACTTCTTTATGTGGGCTCTCTGTGATGGACTGAAGAAGTTTGAAGGATTATTTTCTTTTGTCTATATTCCAGAGCAGAATTGGGAAGAGAGTGGTGAGGGAGAGCAATTAAGCCAGCTCCCAAAATGTAACCTGGTCGGGTCAATCAGAATCAACCTTACTGCACAAATTTACACTCTTCTGTTTGCAAATTGTATGCAAGTCATGTAGCACACACTTGAATATGAATTGGTGGAAATGACCTGCTAACTGCATCAATAAATTACAATTGTTCATAACAGTTCATTGCAGGCATTCAGTACTCAGAACTTAAAAATGGATTGCTTAATTTTGGTGGAGACTTTTATTCCCTGTTTTAGTAAGGAAAAGCGCTTATGTCATAGCAACATCCTAGTTTGAATTCTTAACTCCATAAGACATTTTGAATCAATTTTTTTTTCTTGAGGTTTGCTTCTATGTGCTTAGAATTTATTTTCATAGCTCTTAACACAAAATGCATGGGCTGAAAAATTCATAGCTGGTAAGAACTAAAGACACACAACAGCGAGTATAGTTAGGTTGGGGTTTTTTAGGCACAAACACTTGTTTTTAATAGTCGCTGAGCCATAATAAAGGGGTTTAGAGGTGGAAAAAGTTTAATACAGTATATTTCATAAGATTTCCTCCCTGTGAATTAAATATGTCAACTTTTAAAGTGGTCCGTCTGTCACTCATGTTCTCAATGATCCCAGTTCCTACAGCAGGTCAGTTTCTCTTACAAATAGATTGGGATGTGGAGGAATTGGGGTTTAGTCTACACAGTTATCTTTGGCTTATTTAGCCCTCAGTCAAGTATAGTTAGAGCTTAATATATAATCTGTCCTCTGACTTAGCTAAAAAGGTGAAGTTTACAGCATGTTTTTGGGGTTTACAAAACAACAACAAAAAAGAAAAATACTCCTGTTTTTACCAGTTTTTAGTGGCAGAATGCTCTCTGTGCCCTGTTTAAAAGGATTTTTTGTTTCAGTGAAGGAGCAAGAACCATAATTAATATACGGGCCTTCCCAGATGCCTTAGTTTTCTCTCTATTATTTGTGAGAGGAACCTGAGTAATATGACAGTAACAATCGCAGGACCTCCTCTTGGAGACATAAATCTATAACGGTAGGGAATTTGAGTGAAGTTCACACACGAACAGTGTATTATGCAGTGTTGGCCTGATTTTACTGGCTCTATTATGTTTGAACTCCTTTCAATCCAAAGCATGACAGAAATACCTTTCTCTTCCTACCCCTCTCTTTTTTTTTAGTTGGATGCTGTTTGATTCTACAGATGGTAAATCTATGGTGAAGAAAACTAAGCTGCCCCAGGTTATTACTTTATTATTCAAGAGAGTGAAGAGTATAATCTACTTTTTGAGGAGGAAGGGAAGTAAGATGAGAAAGTTAATAGATGTCGATGTAATTCATCAGATCTGCAGAGATGCTTTTTAATTACTGCTTGCTTGATTGGAGTTTGTTGAAGCTGATTACGTTTTTCCTCATGAGTATTAATATTCCTTTTATTTGTAAGTTAAACGGACTGCACAGTATCATTTTGACCTCGCCTCAATAGTAGCAGATTCCGCAAAGGATATGTAATAGGACTCAGCTTGGTGAGATGGTGCCAAGTACATGTTATGCAGTAGTCTCCACAGGGATTATACAGATGATGAAACTTTTACACATACCTAAATATCAAATCAAGCTCACTTAGAACTAGGCTTCAAATTAGCCTGAGAGTGTATCAGTGGAAAAAAAACCTGTTTTCCTCAGCCAGAAGAGTATTTCAAGTTACACAGATGTAATTTCACAAGAGCTGACAAGTATTTCTTGGATTATCACTAAAACTACCAAACACGGTCTTTTGAGAAAAAATGTACTTTTAAAATCTATATTCTACAGGAATTTCATTTCATGTTTTAATCCCCTAGCATAATTGTAAACTGGGTACTCACAGGCATGTATAGAAGAACTCATTTGTATCTGGGAATGTTTGTGAGACCTTGTTTGTTTTGGTGTAAGGTGTAGGCTAGTTGATTGTGTTTAGATTTCTATAAGGTAAACAAAAACACTTTCTCTTTGTCCTCTAGTGAAAGACCAGATAGCTGAACAGCATGAAATATACATGAAATCTGTACCTTCAGTGCAGACTTAGAAATACTTTAAATGGAAAAAGAGTAAGTAAAAAATGAGGGAGTCTCTCTACTGTAGTGGAGCTCCATGTTTTTAGCCAGTGTAAAGTATCTGTCAAATAACACAGTCCAGTCAAATTGCGCTCATTGTTAAGATTGCTGCTCTACAGAGGTTTATGTTCAGAGGTTTGAGCTGTGGTTATTTAGAAAAAATGGTGTTTCAGAAGTTCAATTTATTGCCAAGTGCTTCAGGGTCCTTTGGGAAAAGGTCTTTGTTGTACCAGTTACCTAAGTACTGTATGTATGTGCTTTAGAGAGGGATGTTGCGATGTTGGTAGTAAGGCGATAAAAACTGCTTGAGGGAATCAAGCCACAGAAAAATTAAGCTCTCTTGGAAACAGCTAGATGAGATAACCTCAGGTTTCTCTTTAGCCCATTCTGTACAAACTGGTTATTCTTCTTCCACTTTAGAGAAAGCTATCAATAAATTTTTGCAGCAAAATGAAAGGATGAAGAAAACAGTGCCTGTAGCCAGATTTGCGACCGTGGAACTTCAGGAAAGCAGATCAGTGCGTCAGGTAACTGTTACTGCCCCAAGGCTGCAAAGATGTCTGTAGACTTCTCACAGAATTTGAAGCACTGCCAGCATCTTTGAAGTGGAAGCAACTAGTAAACACAGTGTAAAAGGAAGAGCAACAGGTCTTTGTTTATAAATGTATATGGCATTTTCTTGAATTTATATATGTTATGTACTCTGGTTTCTTTAAAGAGAGAAAGTAAAATTGGGTTTCTAAAAATACTTCTCTAACAGGGGAATAAGAAATAAAAGCTATTTCAGCAAGGATACCCTGTTAAAGCTGCTTCTTAGAATCATAGAATGGTCTGGGTTGGAAGGGACCTTAAAGATCACCTAGTTCCAACCCCCTTGCCATGGGCAGGGACACCTTCCACTAGACCAGGTTGCTCAAAGCCCTGTCCAGCTTGGCCTTGAGCACTGCCAGGGGTGGAGCATCCACAGCTGCTCTGGGCAACCTGTGCCAGTTTCTCAGCACCCTCACTGTGAAAAATTTGTTCCTAATAGCTATTCCAAATCTATCCTCTTTCAGCTTAAAACCATTACCCCTTGTCCTATTGCTACAGGCCCTTTTAAAGGGTCCCTTTCCAGCTTTCACATAAGCCCCTTTTATGTACTGGCAGGCTGCTATATGGTCTCCCTGGAGCCTTCTCCAGGCTGAACAACCCATCCATCTCAGCCTGTCTTCACAGGAGAGGTGCTCCAGCCCTCTGATCATCTTGATCGTGTATTATTGTCAGGGACACCGTGTAAGGACTGATTCCTGAAAGCACCTGGGAAAATAAAGCTAAGCTCCCCTCCACAAAAAAAAGTTGTCCTTAGCAAAAGGACTGCTGGTGAGCCACACAGCTGAAGAATTTTGAGTCTCTTTGCTCTTTCTCTCCTCCCACTTTAAAGGAGGAGTATGTGGCACACAATAACATTATGGAAAGATTTGATTTAATTTTCAAAGTGAATCACTCTTAGTGGCTTTGGGGAAGGGGAGGAATTGGGGGGAATGTGTGGGATCCATGACCTCTACACATGCAGTGATAAAGTAGATGAAGACCTTGATGTAGGATGAGCAGTCCTGGTGCTTCCATCACATGTATGGTCTTTTCTTTGTGGTCCATCACTCTCTACTGGTAGCTATGTTCTTCTTTCTCAGTAGTGGACTGCAAGACTTGTGTACTGTTTTCTTTGGATTTTGCTCTTTTCTGTGAGCTTGGAAGCAGTATTTGAAGCGACTACTATTTAATTAGTGCCTGTGAAAAAGGGATTCTTTGCAAGAGAAGTTTTAGTGTGGACAAGGTAGGTTTGGTTCTTACCAATTGCTGTTGCTTTCATCTCTGTTCACCTCCTCAGACCAGCTGAAAATAACACAAGAAAATAAGTGTGTACTTGCATTGTACCTGAAGTACATGTGCTCCTAGGTCATTTGTGAGTTGGGTCAAATAAATCTGCCCTACTATGCTATACTATAAGGCTATGATATATGGGTACTGTGGTATACCGCAAGACAGAATTCTGAGCAAATTTTTATGTTGTATAAATTATGATGATGTGCCACGCACACCTAACATTTAGCTCTTCTCAGGAACTTCTCTGGTACTCTAACCTCCACATACTCCAGAAACCTTCAAGGCATTGTCTCAATTGTAGCTTCTTGTTTTCCCACCATAATAAAATGCCTTTTTGCTTTTACTGATTTCTGATCTACTTTGAACGTCTGATAGTAACCCATGAGACACTTGAAGGAAATTCACTGGAATAGGTAAGAAGGGAAAGAAGATGCCAACTGCGGCTAGATAGTTTGGCTCCTTTGGCCACTATTTGCGTGTTCTTTCTAATGTCTCTTAGCTTGCACAGATTCTGCTTTCAGTTGAAATGAAAGCCAACGTCACGTGCCATGTTTCAAGGTAAATGAGAGACGCATACTTTTCCAGTAGTTTCATGAGATTGGCTGGACTTGATTGCAGTCTGGAAAGAAAAGGAGTGAGAAGGTGCCCGAGATTAACAGAGCGTCCTTAGGGGCAGTGTGAGGTATATTTGTGGTAGCTGAAAGAACAGTTCTGTTCCGCTCACAGATTCTCAAGGGATTTTTCATACTCTTTGCTCTCTAAAGAGTGAGAAACCAGGGTGCAGCATTGTCTAGTATAGTGTAAGAGAAATGGAACTGTACTCGCTAAGTCTGACATGCGTCTTATGGCAATGTGAGCATAGTGTTAATTACCTGTCGTTTTAGGGTCATATTAGTACTAGAATTGCAACTGCTTATATGAATACTGAATTCAGTTAACTCACTTTGTAGAGATAGGCATAGAAAGGAAACATTGTAATGTCAGTAGCAAAAGATAAAATGGTTTTATTGATCATGGGACAGGCCAAATCATCTCTGCTGGATTTGTGAAAACTTCCAGTGGAAAAGATGTTCTGAACAACAATCACACCTGGGAGTTCTTCCTCTCTAAAATAAGAGGTCTGGATTTAGGAGGAAATGATTGTATTTTACCACTGAGTGCACTCCTAGAAGAATGAAGTACAACAAACAAAACCATAACCCTGTATAAAGACTAGATAATGTAAGGTATAGTCTTACTGACAGACTGGGGTACCTATATGTAGTAAGTATATACATTTATATACTTAGATATAAAGTAAAACTTATGTTTTAAGAAGATGAATTCAATATGTGTCTGGAAGTACACTTTTCTGCTATACAGCAGGTGTAGGAGAGGTGTTGCCAGTACATACATACTGACACACTTATCTTGTAGCATATATGTACAGGATATTGGCAGAAAGACTTTTCCTGCTTAAATGTTGAAACTCCTTTTCAGAAGGTAAAAGTGAAATCAAAGGCTTCTGGTGAAGTGTGTCTGTATTCAGGACTTTCCCTGTATGGCTGCCAGCAGCCATGGGATTGCCTGCCTACCTGTATGCCTCGCTTCCTCTTCCTCCTGTAAGCTCATCCTCAACAAAAGGTGTGTTGGCAGAGGTTTGTAGTATACATAGTTTATAACTGCTCTTTACCTTCCTACTGTGTTTATAACTGCTCTTTACCTTCCTACTGTTTTTATTTCTATCACAGGCAAAAATTTGAAAGGAGAAATGGCATAGGAACAGCAATAGATAGCTGTCTTCTGCCACAGATACACAACAGTTCTAAGTAAAAACTTACTTCCTTACTGTAAAAACTTACAAGAAAAAGTTATTGCATGGATTATTGGTCTTCTGCAAAAAGTTGTTAATTTTATATGATTGCGGCTGGACTGCTAGTTATAAATTGCATGTAATGTATTTATACCTTTTCCTTTGGGTGAATCTTCTTCAACAGGTTAT
Source organism: Ibycter americanus (assembly GCA_035590275.1). Taxonomy (NCBI): domain Eukaryota; kingdom Metazoa; phylum Chordata; class Aves; order Falconiformes; family Falconidae; genus Ibycter; species Ibycter americanus. The sequence goes on from JAVJGI010000037.1 coordinate 10,102,690, forward strand.
GTAGAAACTCATCTTCACCCTAAGTGTAGGTAAGCATCTAATCTTGTTGATGTGAAATCATATACTATCTTTTAATACAGTTGGTCTTTAAAGAATAATGACTTGGTGGAGGGAGGGGGGAATATCCATCTCATCTGTTGCTTTTGCTGCTGCATGTTCCTGAGAAGTTTGGTTGTGAGGGCTTTGTGGGATTGTATTCAGCTGTGGCGGGAGAGCCTGAAAGCTCAAAGTTAGTTACAAGGGAAGAGCCAAGAACAAGTAAGTTCTTGAATGGAGATGTGCTTTCCATGAGCTTCCAGAGGGACCCCAAAGTGGAGCAGGTCACTGTTTATTCCCTGACCCCATCCCATACTCAGAGACCAGCTCTCTTCACAAGAATTTGGTTCTGACTGGACCAAACTGTGACACCTAATTTGTTTTTGGTCCCTGTGTTACCTCTCCCCATTCTTTTGTGCTTCCTTGCTCTTATTCCTGTGCTGCCTTGAAACCGTAACAGTTATCGCATCTGGTGCCTTAGATTCCTCAGAGTATCATCAGAAACACTAAAAATAAACTGTGGGAGAGGTTGTCCTGTTTATGTACTTAATCAGTTACTACACAGTGGGCATTTAAAATCAACGGGACTAAGTGCTTTGTAGAATGGGAATAGATTTTAAAAAACACTTCAGGAGAAGAAAATGTTTTCCGGTATATCCCAGATTAAGTTATCAAGAATCTTGATGCTCTAAAAATGGTATTTAGGTTTTTTAGATTTCTGAAGTCTTCAGGATGATATTTTTGCTGTGAGGTTTAGAATTCAGTAGGAATCAGGACCTTGAGAGAGTTTTTATATTCTTTAAAATAGTGATGCATAATGAAAACTGGCGATGTTTTTAAGTTCTGTTGAATCAATGTTTTAGGATCTACGGCCTGTTATCTTGTTTGAACAATTGATTGGCAGCTTTGGACCCAGAATGAAGTGAACATGGTTGACCTTTGCCACAACTTCTTAAGATCACAGTATAGTAACACCTTTAATTTCCTTCTCCCTCAAAGAGGGGAAGAGGAGGTCTGTGACGTGCATCTCTAATTCATTGCTCTTCTCAAACTGAAGGGTGGAAAGGATAGGTATACTATTAGCAAAGGGTTGAGGGAATGGGTAGCTCTGAATTCATTGCCTCTTAGGTTGTATCTTTGGATATCTGCATAGAAAAATGGAAAAAAAATGTGAAGGATTTTAACTTCTAACCTCAGCTGATTGTTGCGGAAAAGAACATTTCCTAAATTTTTATTGGCACTGAAAAGTTGAATGATTTACATTGCACTTTAATTTGAAGATGAAGTATTTTGGATTTCAAAATAACTGTCATATTGACTTTTTTTTTATGCCCTTGTTCTTGGTTATGGCCTGACTAGGCTTTATCATTTGTGCTCTATCGTGATTCATTCTGCTGAGCAATCATGGTGAAGTGCAGGAGTCTTTGTTCTTGTCAACGTAGTGGTTCTGAGACGAGGCAATTGCAAACTGTAGTTCCAGGCAGTCGTGTTTAGGCTGCTGTGCCAGTGCTTTCAAGTATAAGTACTCTGATCTCCCTGTTCTGATTTTAATCAAATGCTGACTTTTTCCATGGATGCAGGTGCTTTTTTATTGTTATTTTTTACTTTTTGTGGAAAGTGAATCTTAGGTGAAATAATTTCTTGGGGAAAGCAATACTTTAAAGGGAAGATTTTCCTTTAGCTTGGATTTTAATTAGGTTTTATTTAGCGCTTTCCATAAATGTTCTTCAAGCTTTCATGTACCAAGTCTTTATGTGAACGTCTGCGTATATTTTTCTTTTTCATTCTTCTGCCTAACTCTTCTGGATCTGCGTTCAAGAGGGGGAATATGAGAGACTTTTGGGAGTTACCTACAGAAAACCACAACTTTTACTCTGAAAAGAATGCTTTTGCCCAGTGAATATTTTTAGGTTTCCTTTTAGTGCCTTGGGAAAAGCTTGTAGTTGTATTCATGTTTTGAAATGTATGATATAGTAGCAACAAGTAGCTTTTAAAATGGATTTAAAGTGCTTTATCAGTGGGAGTACTAATAGAGCATCTTTTTCTTGGGACTTAACCCATAGACTCAGTGTTACTAAAGATGAATGTGCAAAGGCAGATTTTGACTCTATAAGTTTCATGTTCTTATCAAATTAGTAAAAAAACAGTCTGACCACTGGAGTTGTGTCTTGGGTTGTAGTCAGCATTTGGCATCTGAAATGCAAGTTGTTACTGAAATTTGACTCACAGGTTTTAGTGTGTCGCTTCTGTTACATAGATAATTTTTTGTGGAAGACTTTTCTACGTTTTCTGTAGGGCTTTGCAGGCATGACTTTACAAAACTGCTCTGAAAAGGATCTTTATTTGACAGCAGCTGAATAAATTCGGAAGTGTAAACTACAGAGATGATATTTTATTGTGCTTACATTTTATTTAGCAAGATCCACTTTTTCAGCAATTGACATGAGACCTGATGAGAAATGAGCTATCTTCATAGTCAAGTTTCCCACCGGCTGAGGTACCAAATGCTTCATAAAACTAGAAGTTGTATTCATTGGCTGTCATTGACTCGCTGTCATTTTGATTGTATTGCTTCATTTCGGTGTTTCACTATGGTACTTTTAAAACAGAAGGCAACCTATAAAATGTAAGAACTGGGCAATGCTTTTCATTTGGGCTTCTTCACACTGTTAGGCTGTGCTGTAAATCATTATTAAGATTGCTTTATAGTTCCCTTTAACAGGCGTGTATTTATTTGCTAACTTGCTTTAACTACCTGTATTAAAGATCTGGCTCAGGCTGAGTTCTAGAAAGTTTCTGACAATAGCTCAGGAGCTTCTGAAAATGAGGTTAGGAAAAAATGATTTGCTTATTAAACAATGAAAAACTTTTTGACATACTATAGTACACCTTTACTTTGTAAGGGAGAGAAAATAGTTGATGAAGGTTTGTATATACATTTGCCTTGAAAATTCTCTGAAATGTGGACTTTCAAGCCGAAAGTAACTAACTGAAGGGAGGATTCTTCCAAGGAAAGCAGTTTGTGATTGTATAATTAGTCTCGCATAGTGTATGCTACTCCACGTGGCATTGTAAAAACAATCTTCATAAAATGGAGGGGGCTATTATGTGTTTAAGGAAGATGAAAAGAGAATTCATAGTTTTTATGCAGATGACACAGTTTGCACTTAAAAAGCTGCTCTAAAAGCCTGAAGATATTTTTTCTGCTTAGCAAAGTTGAAAATTGAAATGTTATCCATAAAATGGAATTACTGATTTCTCTTACGTTTCTCACTTTCCATCTTTTTGTGTTAAAAATGAAACAAATTAAGAATGGAAGAGAAGGAAGATGTAAAAATGTAAAATGAGAATAGAGGAAGGCTGAAATTTGAAAAAAACCCCACCACCCCACAACCAGCTTGCTCACTTTCAGAATCTTTAATTCTTTACGGTTTGAATATTATCTGCAGCTCTCAGTCAACTGGGTTTCTTGATTATTTTCACCAGGGATTTTAAAATCAGAGAACAGCATTTTCATAGGATTGGGCCCTAAGGCTCTGTTCCATATATTTTCCATTAACCTGTGAGTAAAAAATTGCTGAATTCTCTCTGGTATCAGCATGACAACAGCTGCTGACAATGGCTTGTTTTATGCACTGTTTTTTGGGAAATGCTTTCAAAAGGAAAGTCTTTCCAGAGCACCAGGTAGTTGCCATAATAACTTTCCATTTTCAGGACTGCTTGTAGCATTTTAAGTGCAGTAACATTTTACTCCATTACAGTGCTGCAGATCAGCGTAGTGAAAATGCTAACAGATAGGAAAGTGGGTATTTCCTCCAAAAAAGCAATTGCTTGCTGACAGTTACTCTTTCTGTAGTTATCCATGATGATTTAGGTAGGGTAGCCGGCATGCACCAGGAATTTATGTGTTTAAGGAAAGATATAAATTGAGTAGTGGAAGGTTCTTTTAGGGTGTTTAGAATTCATATTCCAAATCCTATTTATTTTAGGTAGCCTGAAATAAAAATAGAAAGATGATAAATCTTATTGACACCTTTTGTCTAACTATTTTGGAACCCTTCTTTAAGAAGCTGGTTTATTGGCTTCCTGCCATTCATTTACTTTGATATAGGGAAGGATGTTTTTTTCAGTGCTTGAACCTACACCCTTTGAAAAGAGAGCTTGTATAGACTTCAGTGATGCAGGGCCAAGGCCTTCTGCTTTATATTTTTTTGCTTAAGCGGCTCTCATAGAGTGCTTCTTGTGAGGCAACCTATTGATGATTTGTACAAATGTACTCTCTATTCTAAATAAACACTGACCCACCTGTATTGCACCTAGGCTTTTTGTTACCCATGATACATCAGTCAGAGCCTGGCAAATAACTCGCCCCATCTAGCACATGTGGAGGCGCAGGTTCATTGGAGAAAGTTGGTTTAAGTGGAAGGTGAGCAGATGCAAAGCAATGCAGATGTATTCTCGGAATGAACGTGTGGTTTGACATAGTATTTGATATTCCCAAATTAGGTAATGTTTTTTAAATTGTGATTAGTGCAAAGGAACATAATGGAACTTTTGTTTCTTAATTGGTTTACTACAGCTTAAATATTAGTTAATCTTTACTGGTGATTAATGATTTCTATGGTATATTTGTTACTTTTTTTTTATACTTCATTGTACGGAAACTAACTGCAACTGTCTTATGTGCTATACTTTGCAATACCTCTTAAATAATGAACAGTAAAATCCTTCTTCAAGCTCTTCATTGATTTTTGGTTTATCCTCAAATACCTCCTTTGTTTTCTTTCAGTGAGTGTACATGTGTACAACGGGTTCTTGTGTAGATCTGGAGGTTTCTGTGGACTCTGAGGTTTGAACAAATGTAGTTGTGTTGCAACTTGTATATCCCCCCAGCAACCCACCCCCTCCAAGGGTTGCTGTCAAAGGGAAGAGCATAAATCCTGCCATATTAGTTGGGTGACCTCCCACAAAGAAAAGAACAGAAGCAGGTGCTGATATACATTTACATAACACGATGCACAATTTGAAACAACAAAGACTAACTGTGGCTGTCTGTTGAATTATCCATGAATAAAAAAAATAAGTAGTAGTGAGCTAAATTATTGTACACAAACATTTGAAAGACATTACTTGACAACAGTATGCTAGAGAAGGGAAGCAATAATATTTTTTTTGTAATGGCAGTGTCAATTGGACTTGCTCTCTGTTGGCTTTCATTCATAGATATCTAAGGGAGTGTGAGGGTACATAAATACAGAGAGTCAAATTCTTCATCAGTGACAAGCCCAGCATGTGTGGATAATTGAGGTCAAAGTTGGTGCCACCACTCTTATAGATGTCCTCTGTTTGCGTATGGATTTTACTTTGGAACTGCCAGTGATATGCTGTGAAGTAATAGCAAAAGCAATGCATGATATTGGTTTGTTTATATTAACCTTCAGTGGATGTTATAAGAGATTTAATGAGTCCTTACCTTGTGTGGATAGGAAGTTTTTTTACTGAAGCTTGTTTTCTTAAACAAAGAAAAAGCTTGTTTTCTTAAATCTGTAATACTCAAAACTCAGTGGTCTCAGAACCCACAACTGCCCATCTGAACAGCCTTATGAGTAAACTAAATTGTTTGGTCTAGTGCTGTAGGCTATCTTCAAATATCATGTGGTAGAATTTAGCTGAAGACAGAAATTGTGACAATGGTAAGTATTTTCTATTTGAAGAGCGACAAAAATCTTTAGTGTGAAACAGATTGCCTTAAGACTCTCAGGGCTTAGCCCTTGGTTCCTGCCACATAAAGTGGACGGTTTGGGGGCTGGTTGTTTGCTATTTAGCAGTGACACATTGTTCACTTTTTTAGGCTTTTTGTAAAATGCCGCTTAGAAATAAGAGATTGTTTTTAAAAATGATGCAACATGGGGAAATAGGGGTCTTGCATATGAATCATGAAGTGTTACTTTCATAATAAAGATAATAATAAATACATTATATATATATAAAAATAAATAAATAATAAATAAAACCCGACAAAAATAAAGCCATAACTTTGACATCATTGTTTCCCTAAGCATTAGGATCTTCCGCTTTGAATCAAGCTTATTTATCATGTGACAAACTAATGTACTGTTGGACATCTTGATTTATTAATAGGTTCTAGAAGTCTTATTTTATGGAGAAGATGTGGCTGACTCACATATGTTCTGCCTGTGAAGGGATAGCCTCTATATGTTGCCTTAGTTTCGCCTTAGTCATTTAAGACAAAGGGCCAACAGCTTTTAACAGAATATCTTCTTTTTATGTCTTAATGTTGCAGACATATATATGAAAAATGTAAAATCATGGAGCCAGATTGCACGACCTATTGAATAAAAGAAGTATTTATACTTAATCAATTTGATTTTAATAGGAAAAAGTGAATAGGGCAGCCATGAGTAGCTGCTAATAATCTCCAGCCTCCAGCAGATGGAAATATTGCTACAACTTTCCTGATTTCAGTATCTTGAAGTTTTTCTGTTTCAGGGAAGCTCATGGTTCTTTCCTTCTTTCTCATACGTTAACTTGTTGACAACCACAAATCATATAAACTGGTATTTTAAATACAGAATACAAATCTAATGCATTTTTAGGCTTTCATTCATTATTCACTTTTATGAAACTTGCACAAATATATCAAGTAAAATGAAAATAGCCATTTCTAATTATGTTTATAATATACTACTCTATCTGTAACTGCTGGTTATCTGAAAATGACAAACTGATACGGAAAGAAGATGAAACTGGTTTCCAGTTTTGACTTATGCTTCAGCTGTATGACAAATGATTGGCGGGGG
>JAVJGI010000037.1:10109646-10180632 GCA_035590275.1 Ibycter americanus
GGTGAGGGGCAGAAGACTACAGTAGAAATTAGGGGTCATCAAAGATTTCAGTTTATATTATATGCTACGGGCCAAAACTAGGAATGTTGCAGTTAAATGAAAAAGAAATTGTGGTTTCTTAGAATTATTTATGACTCTGTAATGATTCTTATTAAAGAAAACTAAATAAAGGATACGCTATGTGTATCTCTAAATATGTATACGCACATATATATAAAAGAAATAGAAGAAAAAAAGGAAAAAGGATGAATAGGTATGAAAATATATAGTAGAAAAATACATATAAAGAAATATGCACACTATATTTCTAGTATATACTAGTGCTAATACACACACATATACATATTAGTAAATCAAAAAACAAACTAGAATAATATAGGACAGTCCTAGAAAATAAGACTGGACCTTATCTTGTTGGTTTGACTCCAGGCAAATCAACTTGTACATATTCATTACAAAGCTTTGTCTAGACTATTTTTGAAAATATCCAGTGATAGTCTATTGGTTCCTCCACTGTCGGCTCCAGAGCTGTCTTGACTCTTAGGTAATTTTGGTAATCATCTGGGTTCGTAACCTGAGTCTTTCCTTTTTTAACTTCAGCCTGTCTTGTACCATCCTAACTACAGCTAATACAGAAAATAACTTGTTCCCATCTTGACTGTAACTGTATTGACATATTTGAAGTACACTGTCAATACACTGACAATTAGGTCAATACAACGATGTGCTTCTGTGGCAAAATGATAACTAAATGGGTCAACCATTGATGTTCTTCCCACACTTGCCTACTGCCACATATATAGGGTGCTGAGGTATGGGGATAATAAATGTCAGTTCTACTGATGCAAAACAAATCTTACAGGAGCCCAGTTGTTTTGCAGGGATTCTGGATATAAATACCTGGGGAGCTCAGGATGGAGAAGGAGCTTTTATTGGCTGTCTCTCAAATGCACAGTTTTAAATTCTGAATTCTCCTGGTCTATTTAGTCCTTTCTACTTAGTTATATTCCTCCAGATTAAGAATGAAGGTGCTTTTATGCTACTTATGATCAGCCTTGCTAAGTGTGACAATAAATACATTTGCAGTAAGCAGTTTGTAGACCATTGGGGACAGTGGAAAGGGTGGCCTAGAGAAGTTATGGAAAAGATTAATTCACTGATGAAATATTCCATGAACAAAGTAAAGGAAAAATCTGAATAAATTATTTGCTGCAGTGGCTTGGTTTCCATCTGCACTGGCAATGATGTTGTTTATTTCAATATCATTTATGAATTCATTTAGAAAGACCTACAGTATTTAAAAAGCTGATAAGAAGGTCAGCCAGTGTGAGACTGCTTTGAAAAACCCAGCATGAATTTTTCACATAGAACATCAGATTGTCAAAGAAGAAGAGAAGAACAACTTGCTTTTCAAATGCTAAGTTGTTGCAAACACTATCCTCATGTTAAATTGTTAATAATTTTTATGGAGTTTTAGGTAGTTAAAACAGAAATGTATACTAATACTGATAGATATTTTTAAGCTCAAATATGTTTTCTATTCCAGTTTTTAAGCCAAAAGAAGAAAGTGGTGAAATATTGCCAAATGCCTGTACGTTAAAAAGTTATTTTTGAAATTACACAGTAATTTGAACAGATGTGTTAAATTCAAACATCAAAGCCTTCTATGCACTTGTACATTAATCTCTGCTTTGATCACTGCCCATAGTTATTTTCTTTCCCCTCCCTGGGAGATCAGTGTTTGTGGATTCCCAGCAAAGTAAACTTTAGGATCTGCTTCTCATTGTTGTCAACTGTTCTAGTTTCTGGTGGTTTCAGGTTGGGAACAGTTCAACAGTAAAGGAACAGTGAAGTAGTTCCTTTAAAAAAAAAAAAAAAAAAGGTGTTCGTTTTTCCCCAAGGGAGTATATTGCTTTCAGACGTGGGCTGTAAGATCCATGTTACTGTCTTTTGATCTTTGGTTCTGTGTATGCACTTGCATTTTTATATCTTCTGTAGATGCTTAGCCAGAGAATGCATATCTTGATTTCTCGGAAAAATGAAAAAGACTTGGTCTACATAGAGTCAGGACTACTTAGTCCCATTTTGACTGCTGACTATTTATTAATTTTTTTTCCTTTCAATGCAGTTTCGCTGTGTGCCGTCAGACAATGCGTGGGGTTTTAGGGGCAAGGGGTGGCAGTGGGCATGTGAGTCTAATTTCTTATAATGATATCCAGGTCTTGGATTGTTGAAGGGGACAGGAGTAATATCCAGGTCTTGGATTGTTGAAGGAGACAGGAGTAATAAGAATCCTGTGATTTATCTTGTGGTCTAATCTTAATTTCAGTTACACCTCGATTGATTTTACAGTTTTTGCTAGAGTTCATTTAGATGTGTGTATGGTATAGGGCAGTTCTAGGAAAAAAATATCTTTGCGTGTAATACTGTAAGCAATGGATGTTTTGTCGAGGACTTTATTTTACTAGTGCGTTTCATCCTGTCAAAATTGAAGCTTCCCCAGAGAGAATGGAAGAAAAGCTGGCTGTTTGTTCTCTAGGCCTCTAGTTATCAGAGGGGAGTAAAATAACAAGTGATTGGACAAAATAGTGGTGCAACCTCAGGAGAAAAACATGTGCATGTCTGGAAAAAAAAAAAAAAAAATTATGCATGCTTCCTCTGTTGGCTTAAACTGCTATCAAGAGGCATCTTAAACAAGGTGAAATTTGTCATTTCTTGTGGACTACAACCAAGGAGAACTAATTATCAGGAAAAGTTTTCCCCGGTGGACTGCAAAATCAGTCTTTAGGTCAGAGTAAATGATAATGAGGAAGTATGGTTATTAAGTCTAATGCATGGTTTCTACAGAATAAATATAAAAGGGCATTCAACAGGGTATTACCATACAGAAGCTTTCAAACTTTCAGATTTTGATTTAGTTAACACAAGATGCTGAATATTTAACAAATTTGCACCCTATATGCTTCCCTTATCTCTGATGAGTCATTAAATGAGAAAATGTAATTCCCAAGAAACTTTAACGTGAAGATAGAAGGGAAACTCTTTCTCTTCTGTGAACCCCATCTCTTTCTGTGAAAACCAAACCGGTAACAAATAAGAACACTAAAAATCCTGAAAACCTAATTAAAATATTTCACTGATGGTGACGGCTGGTAAAGCATGTTGTATGCAGGAAGTGGGAGCCTAAGAGAGCATGGAGATAACTGTGGCTAGAGAGCAAGCTCAGGTTGATGCAGGCTCTGTAGTGGTTATACTTCAGGTGGTTCCATATTGGAGAAGGCTGCTGGCTTTTGTTTTTAATGCATTCTACTGATTCTGTATACCTTAGGTCGATAAGGGCTAGCAGAGTCTAGCTTATTTTAAAATTACATACTCTGCCAGATCAGCTGGCAAATGTAATAGAAAAGAATAGTTCTGAGGAGGGGGGAAGAAAGAAAAGTGATATATGCAAATAAAAGCATTATATGCTCTCTGCAATTCAAGACTGGCCACAATATGCTTTTGTTTTTAACATATTAATTAAACCTGTGTTTAAATTTTGTTTTGTTTGTTTTTTAAACCTGGGATGAGCTTCTACAAGCACCATAAGCAAGGCATTGAATGCTTTTCTAGCACTCTTGTTAGATGCCTAATTTTAAACCTCTTTGTTGCAGCATAAATGCATTACATCTGACCATGAAGATCAATTCATTACCCTGCTTACAGAATTACTTTGCATATTGGGAACAGGGTATTCTTCACTCTTCAGGTCTTTCCTCGCATGCCAACAGGTTTTCCTTATCTAATAATTCTTCTTGTTCCCCTGTGGACAGTTTTCTACATATTTTTGGAAGGGTCCTGCCCTTTGAAGGGAATATCTTGAATTGAAATTAGGTTTCAAAGAGACTGAAGGTTTTTATTAGATTTCAGACGTATGCACTTGAATGCCTTTGAAAACTTGAGTCCGGTGGCGTACAGAATCCAAAACAGCTCCTCCACCATGCTGCCTACTATAAGATATATTGGTGGGTTTCAGTGTGTAGATGAAGTGGAAAAGAGATTACCTACTGTGATTCATTAATACAATTTTCCTTATTATTTATGTATTATTAATGTTTAAAAATGTTATAAATAGATATTTAAATTGTCTTGTTTCCCTTTCCCTCCACCCTTCCTTCAACCAACAGCAGCTCTGTTCTAACTCCCTCTGAATTTACAGAGGTATTGGGGTGAAATACAAAACTTTTTCGTTACTGCAGGGAGAAATTACTTTGCTCTTGCCTTCCAACTCAAACATAGTATCAGAGATACTCAATACCTGTTGGATCCATTTTCTATTTTCATGTTATCCTTTAAACTTCTGAATTTGTTCATTTGCAATGTGGATTAGTTATAGTTGTAAATAGTTCTAAATTGGGACTGAAATGTGAATGCTTTATTTAACTTTACCACATACATACAATGCCAGAATACCATTTTCAAATAGAAATATCAGTGTAGCTGTGATAGCTTTGTGTAGGATGCATACCAAATGTGTTTTTTACTTTTTTATGATCCAAAGAGAAATGCTTGTTTAAAAATTTTATCCATTAATATTTCGCTCAGGTTTTTTTCTTTTTGCAAAGCATCAAATAAGAAACCACTTGGGGAGGCAGCACTAATTTGAAGTTAAGATGGTCAACTTAAATATAGGAAAATCAGGGTTTTAATTCTTGGGTTTCCCCATGAGCTTTAGTGTGATTTGAGGAGTCAGTTTTTATGCCTTTCTTTTCTGATTGAGAAATGGCTGTGTTCCCGGAAACTGATTTTATGAAAAAAGTTCTAGCTTCTTTTGGAATGAAATTTTGATTCAGGATGTGTTTTCAGAGTAGTTCTTATAACAAGCTTTTATCTGACAACTTGTTAAACATTTTTGGAACAAAACATAACTAAAGAATACAGCAGTGGCTGGGATCTCCTGGATTGTGGCGTGCAGGTGGATAATAACTAAATGTTAGCTTTTCATTTGTCAAATTTTTCTGGCGTACTGAAGTATGTAGAAAGGAATGTGATTGATGTATGTCTGGGGATTTCTAGCTAGTTCTGAGTGGAAACTTTTAACTCTATTTCACATTTGAAAGTTTTGAGCTATTATGACCCCTCCCCTGAAATCTCTGGCTGGTACCAAAAATATGCAGAGGTGAAAGGTACACTTATATAGAGGAAATTAAGGGAATTGTTAAGACTAGTCTAGCCATCGTAGCACCAAAGTACTCTTTTATTATTATTATTGTTCTCTTTTTTGTCTTCTTTTTTTTTGGTCACAATTCTCACTAAGTACAGGGAGTACTGGTATTTGAACCGAGGTTGTCCTCCCTTCTAACTTTTTTGCTTTAGTGAGAGTCAGTGGGAATGTGAATGTTGTTTTTGAGCTAGTAAGGTAGTCTTCGAATTTGACCAAAAGTTCTGAAGCTGAAGAATCTCTGTAAATGGTACAGGAAACGCAATCACAGCTGTGCTACCCTGCTAGCCAAAATGTTTACATAGTCTTGCATCTGCTACAATCTGTGTTGAAACAATGAAAATAATATTAAAGTATTATGTATAGCATGCTGGCTTCTTGCTTTAGATCATATCAGATGAGAGTTCATTTATGGTTCAGTTCTTGATCTATTTATCTTTTTTGCTGTCAACCTTTAATATTGTCAAGGGAATATGAGAATATGCCACTGCCAAATCCAGTCACGCTGTTGGTATTTCACTTGATCTCTACCATCTTGTTAAAAACGTAAAGTCTTGGCAGACATGACTGGCACTGAGCGAGCATAATTCCTGTTTGTGTTTTTGGATGCTGTGGTGGTAAGAAAATGGTTAAAGAGAAGCCTGGTTTGGGCATAAGATTTGTATTAGCTTTAAAGGAAATGGTGCTAGATGTCTGTGGAATTTAAGTTAATTTTCCACATCAGTGTAACACCAACTGGGTGAAAACTTCTGCTGGTGTCTGTGCTCCACATTATATGTAAGAGAATATATGGTGTCCAGTGCATCTTTTTATGCACTATCTTATTAGACTGGAGAATCAGTCTAATACAGATTCTGCTGGTAGTACCATTGTTACTAAGTTTTCCTACCTTTTCCCTCCACTTTAGCTTCTTAACAGCATTTTGGAATTTGAACTGTTTGGAGTAGAGTTTTGTTTCTCAGGCAAACTTAAGGCCACAGAAGTTCAAATACTTACGTATTGAGAGGAACACAGCCAGATTAGGTGACATACCTCATTAAGGATTAGGTATCGAGGATATCTAATATCAGGATTGAGTGAGAAACACAAAAAAAGGGAATGGTGATTGCTAGGACAAGAACTAGGCAAAGGGAGAGATGGTGGCTGAGGCCAGAGGGTGAGAGTTGTGTCTCTGTATGCGTGCCTTACGTGCTCACACAATCCCTGCTTTGCTCCAAGTGTGTGAAGACCTTAGTCATAGTGAATTAAGGGTAAGATCACAGGGTAGGGAGGCATGGTCTCACTGCTAAGCTAGTTGCATTAACAGCTGTAATTTCTTAACTTTACTTTCAGAGCTGGCAATTTTCTTGCACTTTTGGTGTTTTCTGCTTTTAGTATTTAAAAAATTACTTAAAGCCACAGTGAGTATCTACATAATGTATTTCCAAGAGGTGATGTTTTTGATATCTTTAAATAATTATATTTTTGGTAGATTTTGTAGTTTCGTGATGGAATAACATATTTTGAATGGAAATCATGAATGCCATAGTCCAATTTTCCTCAAAAGACTAGGAGTTGCGTTTCATAGTACTTGTGTGCAAATATCATTCAGCAGAGAAACATGAAACTGTACTTAAAGCAAATTTGGTGGTATGAAATAATTTCAGTTTTGCAACTAATAGTCAACATCTATGAGAAGTCATTTGCTTTTACATTTATACAGTTGTAAAATGTGTTTTCCAGTTGTTTTCTTACCTGCCTTTTCTGACTACTTCAGTAAAATCTTTTCTCCAGCTCTGTTCTAGAGGTCACATGTGAACTCCTGTTGTCTGAGCAGGACAATTTCTTTTAGTTCGGCATGTTGGCAGACCTGCAAATATCGTGCTTCTGCTAATGAGGAAATTACCTTTGTTGGACACATCTTAGAGTGTAATGAGCTACCAAGTAGAAAGATTAAGTTGTGCAAGCTAGACTCCAGGGATATAATCACTTAAAAAACATGAAGTGCTTAAGTTTAGTGCATGGCAAATACGTTGCGGGGGTAGAAGACAGTATTTTCCTACTTTACCACTGGTTTTTTATTCCCCCTAAAATAACCAAGTATAAGAAAGGATGTACAACATGCAGGACAATGTTACAACATAGGAATAAGGATGATCTTGTTCTTTAGATGCTGGACTGCATCTTAGGCTTATTTCTGGTTCGCGATATTGCCCCACTTCCAATTCTGGCCAAGTCAGGTTTTTAAGGGCCTAAAGCCTTTCCAGCAGTATTCTGTCTCCCATGATTTAGCTTGTATCTCAACAATATGTAAGGTAGCAAATTGCCTAGCGTAAGGGAACCTAGATCTCTACTGAAGCCTCAAGACAGCTCCACAATTCCTGTCAGAATTAATACAAATAATACAAATGGATGATTAGAATAGTAAACATGAAGTTCAGTGAGCCTAAAACTCACATCCTTTGGAAGAATGAGTGGAAAAAGAATGCCATATCGTATGAGCACGGAGAGAGAGAGACCACAGGTGATGTGATGTATCTTTTTGACAGGTGTTGCATGAGCTCCAAAGCTGTCAAAGCACCACCAAATTGCAGGAGCTTTGTAAGCTGAGCGAATTAGTAGACTTCAGTTTCCTGTTCTGTTTATACTTCCATTCTGTAGTGCTTGTGCTATGACTGATGGAAAACCATTAGAGCAAATAAGCTTCTAATTAAAAGAAGGAAAATTGTTGTGGGTGGGTATTGAAAGAAGAGAAACCTAGCATACAACTGGGATTTTTTTTGTGTACAGCTGTATTGAATGCACTAGAAAGAAGTTGGCTACCAACTTACAAAACCCTGAGAAAAAGCCCCCAAGTTTTAATAAAATCACGTCAGTGTTATCTTTTTGCTCTTCTAAATACCAAAAAGATTGACCTCCTAAGTTCTGGAAAACAAATTCTTTTGTATGATTTGCTTTAAAAATGGTGCCAAATTTGAAAAATTTAAAGAAAACATTATGGCATCTAAACAAACTCTCCACACCAAATTGTTGAATTTAATGCAGTTTCATTCCACGAAGTGGTGAGTGTACAACTTGAAGGAATCATATGTCATCGAATCAATACTTATGTTTACAGGTAATCATGTAGTAGGTAGGTAGCTCAGAATTCAGGCAGTTCTTGTGCCTGTGTCTCATAACCAGAAAACAGATTTTTGTGCTTTAATCAAAAGCTTTAGTGGAATGAATAAAAAGTCTGCTAAAAAACCCACTCAAACCCCTGCAAAACCCCAAATATGGATGTCCCATGTTCCTGTGGTAACAGAGAATTTAAGTGAAACCATTCGAAAATTGCTTTTTTTCCTACTTTGAAATAGTTTTGGAGGTAGTTGGAGTTTGATTTGCTTTAAAGTGATAAAAAGGAATTCATATAAACATTTGAATTAAGTATGCTTTATTGAAATCTATCTATCTCTGTGTCAGTAAGCTTTGATGTAGTACTAAATCAGAAAAAAAATTAACCTTATGACTTCTGGTGACCTGGGGTTTTGCTGTCTTCAATCCTGTTCCGTTTTCAGCTTTCATATGGGTAAAGGCTGATGTGCAATATGAAGTAGTAGTGGCTACATTACACTGACTCTGCTTGTGTCCTGTCACCATGCACTGTCTTATAAGCTAGCTGTTGTTCCTTTCAAAAGAGTTATAGCAATACAGTCTTAATTTAAACCTTAGGTTATTGTTGTGATAACCCTTTCAACTGGGCAAATGATGGGAAGGACTGTAAATTGATGCATGTTGTTATTTAGGTAATAAAATCTGAGTGTGCTACAAACACTTCAAGGCATTTTAACACCTTATTCTTACCCACAAACGTGGGAATTTTTAAAAATCAGTGCTCACAGTTGGACTTACCCAGTTTAATTGTAATTTCTTTGTAAATCAGTAATTTCTTCAAAGTCCAGGTGCTTGCTGTAATGAGCTCTAGCCTGGCAAATTCAGTTTGAACCAAGACCTGGCCAGCCTTGTTAATGATACTGTGCTCTCCACACAGTTATCTATGCAGGTTTAGTGAGGTAGTTTTGAATGAATTTCTTGCATGTAACAAGTATGCAGAGACATGCTTCAGTAAAATAGGTTTTTACCACATTACTATCATGTATTTGAGTGAGGAATAATGGACCCAAGTTTATTAAGCAGCATAATGAGAAAGAAAGCAGACTTATTTAAGCATTTATAGAAAATTAAGTAGGTATTACTACTTCTACTATTTCTCCTTAGCAATTGCTTCAGAATCTTACTAAAAAAAGTTATTTTTTTAGTTGTTTTTCTCAAATTCTGTTTTTGACTTCTGCTTGTATTTCCTCAAACTCAAAGCTACAGTAGGAACAGTTCCCCTCAATAGAAGAGGTAATATTATAATTTGCTGTTTCCAGACTGGAAATGTCCGCTTTCGAATCTACAGGCATGATTAAAGCTATCATTAGGAAAAAAAAAGACTTGATTTTTTGCACATCACAAAAATCTTAAACAATACATTTTTTTTCAAAATAAAAAATCTGAAAGATGCATGAAAGTGTACACAAAAAGATTTTTTTATATAATAACATGAACACTGTGTTTATAACACTTCGTAGACCACAGAGTGCTTTGCTAAGGGAGAAAATAGCGTCTTAAAGAAGAAACCCTTTTTAAATATAAAATGTATTGGTTTTAGTCACAGATAATGTGGGTATATATGCTAATGATGGCTGAGTCTTGGGGTATGTGTAGTGTGGTTGTCATCAGCAACTTAACATTAAAGTCCTCAGGTAATTGCAGCTGGTACCATTTGACTCTGGTAAAAGCAGTATCACAGTTCTGCAGTCAGAAGTGACTAACAGTAGGGTTTTTAGTGCCTCCCACTGTAAAACAGTGTGTCTTTACAGAGCTTTCTAAATATATCATATCACACATTTATCTTTTTCTACTCTACTGATTGACTCCAATTCTCCTGAGAGATATTTAAAAGTCATTTTATCTTTCAGTTGCAGAAATGCTGATAGCTTATCCTAGAATGAAAATGACATTGAACAATATTTTGAAAAGAAAAGGCAGAAGAATTTCAAACAACTTTGTTTTGCTTATGTGTAGGCAAGTGGTTAGTTCTAGTATTGTCTGTGGTTGTTAGTTTTAAAAAAAATCACATTGATATGAGGGGATATTTAGAGAATATTGGCAGATTGTCTCGTAAATTCGTGTTTTAAATTGTCAAGGTAATGAATTATTGCACTCAAAATGGTTGTTATGCTAGGTTTTTTTCCACTGTAGCTGCAAAAACCCCTATTGAATGTATTCTGAGAGGAAGAAACTGGGCACACCGTTATGCGTTAACAACAGATACATTCAATGACAGATGGCTATGCATGTTGAGTGTGGTTTTAAGCTATAATTGGATACTTATGTAAGTATGCTTAGTCAAATAAGTGTAATTAAGCTATCTTGGTATGCAGGCTAACTTAATAGGTCAGTCCAGGGCTCAAAGATGTCAAAAGTAACGGTTATACTGGACATACCTTTTTCTGTTGCAACTCTTATCTAGACAAAATACAAATAGAAGCATCTGCTGTTTCCATTTATTGCTGTTTACTGCAAATCTTACAGAATCAGATGAAGACATAAATGATGTGAAACAAAATGCCATAGGAAGTGTTAGTCTGTTTTATTTTTAAACTTCAAGCCATGATATGCTTATGAGTGAGAGAATGAAAAGGAGTCACAGGTGGCATTTATTCTTAACACAGTTGGTAGCTTCCTTACTGTAATGAGGTGCAATGGTAGTGCAGGAATTTCTAGCTGAAGACAGTAAGCTGGTGAATACTAAGCAAAGCCTTGAAAATTGATATGGTTGACTGATTTCTGCTTTTAATGAGGAATATCTGGAATTCACTTTTAACTATAGCAAAAAAAAATAGT
This sequence comes from Ibycter americanus, assembly GCA_035590275.1. Taxonomy (NCBI): domain Eukaryota; kingdom Metazoa; phylum Chordata; class Aves; order Falconiformes; family Falconidae; genus Ibycter; species Ibycter americanus. The sequence continues at coordinate 10,120,757 of JAVJGI010000037.1, forward strand.
CTGTGACCACGAGGTGTTCCTGCTTCTTGATGACAAGCAAACCCAAGCTGCAGAAATGCAAGTTTGCTGTGCTCGTATGCTTTTGCTTTACTACTTTTGTGGAGAGCAGAAAACCTTCATTTTCCATTCATACCATAGCAAAAGAGAAAAGCAGCAATGCTGGAAGAACTGCTGCTCATGTTCCAACCAAGTTTAATTAGTCCTATATTAACATGAAACTTGGCTTATTTCTTTAAATTAGTCCTGAGTGTTGACCTTGTCAAAACCATGGTAACTGTGTTGAGTTCTTGTATTTCTATTATAACTTCAAAAAATGATTTGTAGTAATCACCTTAACATAAATTTTATAGACTCACCCTGAAAACTGAGCCTTGATACACATAGGCCAAGGCGTTCTCCATCGTATGGCTAAGAATAAAGGACCCTTTTAATTTTACCATCAATGTGATATTAGGAGAAGTATAAAATAAGACATAGGCTCCTACTGTAAACTAGGAGAATACTTTTTTGAATGTTTGCTTTTTTTCCATACACAAATCATATGAGCTTTGAACAGGAGCCATCTGCTGGTGTAACAGTTTTAATAATACATATAGTTGATATTTTTTTCACATGCTTTCCTTCAGCAAGATGGATTTGCAGGAGGTATGATGATCATCACCTCCTTTTCTACTGAGCATGATCATGTTTCCTAAAAATGTATTTGCTGGCTTCCATACCCACAAGTGGATCCTCTGTTGTAGGTACCAAATGAACAGAAGCCTTTGCTTTTGGCTCTACACCTAATCCTCAGAGAAATGCAGTATTATATATAGTTCCTATATTTGCATCTCATTGCAAGGTTTTGCTGGCTGTTTGGAACTGTATTCCCTGGAGCCTTATTTTCCCCAGAAACTGAATAAGGATGATAATGTATTTCCAAATTTTGTTCTGAGAGTGAGATGCTTCATAATTAAGTGCTTTAAGTTCAGGCTTTCCAAGTCTTTTGCTGCATCTTGTCTGGAGCCTTGAGCAGTCTCCTGGAGATTTCAAGTTGCTGGGCAACCAGGAGATGCAGTAAAGTTGGAAAATATCATTGTTTTTCCTCGTAACTCCTCCCATATCTTTATAAATGCTGATATATGAATTACTTTTTCATTTTGTTTGGTGCCTCATCAGTAAATATAAATGTCAATTTTAAAAAAATGTTTGATTTCCCACAAAGTGAAAAGATTATGCATGTACCATTTTTATTGTTGTCTTGTTTAAACTACACCCTTGGTCAGAACGTAAGTTGCAGCTTTAATCCTTGACCTTTGGCATTTCAGGTACCTTACCTTCTGTATCTATCAATTTGCAAGGAATATTGTTTAATGCAAATACTAAAATGTAATTAACATATTGTTTCTCTATTTGTAAGGTGAATTTTTCATACTACCTTAGCTTTATGAGCTAGCTACATGAAGAAATTGAGCCCTGCAATGTTGCCTACAATTGAGTATTGACACTTGGGAATAATACTGAATTTATTCCATACAGATGATACTTTCATTTAGAACTATATCAGCATATTTTAAGCAAAATACCATTGCTTTCCTATGTTACTGAAAATTGTTTTATAGAAAGACACTTGTGTTGTATGTAGCAAAAGAAGAATTTTCAGACTGAAAGGGCAACGTGGAAAGTATTCCATCATTATTCAAGTTCTGCTGTAAAGTAGCTATATTTGTCTGGAATGCCATTTAATGTGACTCTTGAGGATCATTAAATGGTACTATGTTTCCTGTAGTTTACTACAAAACTGTACCTGAAATTGTCTTTTTTGATAGAACATATCTGAAAGTCCTTTGGAGGAATAAATCAACTATGGCCTTTTTGTAATGGGTATAAGCCTCAGCTGTGATGATGGGAGATGCAGGAGAGGTTTGGTGAATGAGCTTTCTAGTTAACCACAGTGAAGGCTCCAAGTCTCTGTCTGGGACTGACTTGGTTCTGTTCATGCTGGAAGGAACATTAGGATGAAGAGCTGGAAATGCAGTTGCTGTTCTCATCACAATTATTTCAGAGAGGTCAAATGCAGCAGCAGGAAGCACTGCTCCAGGTTTTGATTTGTATTCTTTTACATACAGTCCTTGGCACAAACTTTTTGTGTTGAGAAGGGCAGAGTTCCCATCAGGACAGTATACTATCAATCAGGCACTAGACATTGCCAGTGTAACATATTTGTGCTTTGGGATCAAGCACAGAGATTTACTTTTATTTAAGGTTCAGAGACCTTTGGAGGTCTGGACTATGTAGTTGGCTGAACTCTCTGGAGACAGTGGGTGTCTGTATGCGACTCAAGAGTTTCAGTAAGGTAATCACAAGATTATATGCATACTTGGCTGATGTAAACACAAGATACAAAGCCAAAGTGTATATTGTATGAATGACATGTCTTAAATAAATCTTTGTAGGATGTCTGTAGGTTTTTTCTTTCAGGTTCTCTTTAATGCATTTCTTCAGTCCCTAAATCATTTATTGTAGCCTGATGCTTTATGTACTGCACCATTAATAACCAAGCAGTGCAGAAAGAAAAATTATGATAAAGGATACAGACTTACTTCTTTTTTGCATTTGCTATTAGTTTGTTAAAACAAGAGGAAGTGTGATGTTTTGAGAAATTAAGAGACAGCATCTGCTGCTTATGGAAAAAGGTTGTATATGTATTCCTTTTCCTGTCATTGATACGAGAAGAGCATGTAAGTAGTTTTATATTAAACTGCCGCTACTGAAAGCATTATTAGAGGATGTACTGATGAAAAACTGTTGGAAAACTACTGTGGTATGGGTTATCTTCCTCATTCACTATGTTACCTGCACCTTTTCTTCCCCTTCCTTCCAAAAAGCTCTGGGAAAACGTCCCAGGAACTATAGTAGTTACCAACAGGTACCTGTTCCTGTAATATGTCTTGGCAAAAGGACCCCATAAACTTTCCTTTTTTTAAGCTGTGGATGGTGGCATGGTGGAACTCTGAGCTTGGTTCAGGCATGTAATTCCCTTTAAGAGGTCAAAGATGGATATTTTTTGTGACTCATTGGTAGGAATACTGATATACCATCCTTCATATCAGTGCTTGAAAAATAATTTCTAAACTGAATGTCTATCATAAAAGCAGATTAAGAAAATTTTTCTGAGTAAATTTTAAATGTCAGAGTTTACAATTTGTTTGCATGATACCTATATATAACTTTACTGATGACCTTCTGAGTTAGTCAAACTGCTTTATTAATGTATGACTGTTTCCGTATCTGATGAGAATGATGTAATTCAAATGTTCAGAATCAAATACCATTGGAGAGAATGATATACTATTTTTCTGGATTTCCTGGAATGTGCTCCAACAGTAAGAGGACTACTGCATAATCATTTTGTAGCTAGACCTTTTTTTCCTCATACTTCGGTGGCAGAAATAAAAAGTGAATTGGATGACTGTTACATAGACTGTGATGTTACATGTAATCATTATTCTTGGCAATCAGAGATTGTGCTTTGCCATGAAAATCGTTTAACATTTTTCTCATAACTTCAGGAGAAAGGAGCAATACTAGCCAATTTGGTTTGATTTCGTTTTAAACATATACGGGCTTAGTAATTGTACTTAACCTTTGATCCTGCATGTGATACCGTCTACACCAGCAGACAAGTGTAAGAAATGCCAGTTCTTGGCTGAGTTAGGTGAAGTGATGAGGCAGAAAGGCTTAATTATGTGAAACAACATCATTAAGCTGGCCTTATCGTGACTATTGCCTTAGATTAAATCATTCAGCAGAATGGAAAAACTAGAGCAGAAGTTGTCTATTGGGTCAAATTTCTCTCTTGCTGTGTAATTGTTCAAGACAATCAGCAGTCTCAGCTATTTTCGTAACATCTTTTCATTAAATCGTACTTGAATCTTTCACTTAAATGAGCTGTATTAAACTGCAACATGTGAGATCTAAGGTCGGTGTTATCAGTTAAAGGCAAAATACCATATAAGTTTTGCATATATCTGCTCAGAGGGGAAACTGTAAAGCATAAGCAGGTTTGTGTGTATATGTTCCTTCAAATCTGCTGTAAAAGGGACACATCGTAATTTAAAATGTGAAAAGGAAATACAATAAGACAGGCAAGACAGTGATACTCTGTGGGATTGCACCAGGGTGTATTAAGTGGATAAAAACCCTAATTTTGTTGGCTGCAGTCTTGATAGAAAAAACAATGAGAATGGAAGTTGGCTGCCCTCTGTTTCAGGAACCGATGTGGACAGTTGTGCAAACCAACTGTTGAAAAACTTGAAGATCTGGATTTTAAAGGCTTGCAATCACTTAGCCAACTTTTTATGAAGAAACTTTAAATACAGATAAAATGCATGTTTTGAAACTGACATGAGGCATCTGATACAGTTTCCATTAAAGAGGAGCTCTTAATTTTTTCACAAATAAACTATTTTTCCTTGCATAGATGAGTATTTCCCTTATTTTTTTAAGCAGTGTTTTTTCTGTACAGTACAACTAGTTGGTAGTACTGTGTCCATAAAAATAGCTACAGTTTAGCAGCCTTCTCTAAAATGACAGTATTACCAATTATACTCCACTGCTAGCAACATACACACATACGGTATGTTCTTCTCTCTCCTTTACTCCCTCCCTCTTCTTTTCTATAGATGCCTCTGAAAGGTTGGAGACTGCTTTCCTTTTACCTGTTCCAGGAGACTATAGGAGTAGGTTGTGTGTAATGATGATAGGTGGTGTTTGTTGTTAGAAACAAGCAACTTCTTTCTGTCTTCTGGGGAATGTTGATACAAGGTGTCTGCTTTTTCCACAGTAGAGTCTGAGAAGCGAATGAACAGAAGCTTTTTTTCATGTGTAGTGGAAAAGATTGCTTTGTTTCAGGACTTGAATGGTTTTAAATATTATGCACTAGGTAACTGTAGTTTAGATCTGTGTTTCTGTTCACACACAGAATAGAAAAGTAAAAAAAGTCAGTTTTGACATTGGGTATCCTCCACTGTGGATTAGGGGCAGCAAGGCTGCTAGTAGCTTGTGCATATCTACTGAACCAGTCTCCCACTTCAGCTGTTCATTTTTTCTGTCCCCCTTCTCCCAAGGAAGAGCAAAATCCCAGGTCTCACATTCTTATTAATGTTAAAGAAATTTGAGATCAGATTGACAAGAAGTCCTGTGTAATACTTCTGAGAATGAGAGACTTGGTCTCCAAGCTGATTTTTTTTAATTATTATTTTTTGGGGGGTTTATTTGTAGAATCTGTTACACTGTCCGCAGTGATTTCCCTGGGGTCTAACTCAGTCGTTCTCTAGCGTGTGAATGCAAGATAATACATTAATTACATTTTTACACCTGAAGACTGTGGAAAGTCTTAACCTAGTGAGTAGCAGGCAAAAGCAGACTAGATTGCATCTGGATGATAGATTTATTTTTTTCTGGGAAACATCTACTCAAGTGCTTATTTGCTTTCTTATGTACAGTGTTTATCTTGGAGCTGTTACTTTCTGAAACGAGAAAGCTTCCTTTTGTGCAGACCCTCTGGGTATTTTTCCCCAGAAGACTGGAAGCCACACTTGTCAACTATAGGCAGTAGTGACTGTGGCATTAACATAAATTGCTTAACTGAGTTTCCTTAGTAATAAAATATCTTGCTGTTGTTTTGCGTTGGTGCATTTTTTCCCCCCTGATATACCAGTTTTAAAGGGAAACTGAGGACTGAGATTCAGCTCTGGTAATTTGCATGATTAGCTTTCATTGAGCACAGTATTAAGCATTGACTGTACAAGACAAAAAACAAAGGCATTTTCTCCTCAGAGCATTGTAGCTTAAATATAGAATAAAATAGACTATTCCACTTGGAAGGGATCTTCAACGATCATCTAGTCCAACTGCCTGACCAATTCAGGGCTGACCAAAAGTTAAAGCATGTTATTAAGGGCATTGCCCAAATGCCTCTTTAACACTGACAGGCTTGGGGCATCAGCCACCTCTCTAGGAAGCCTGTTCCAGTGTATGACCACCCTCTTTGAAAAGGAATACTTCCTAATGTCCAGTCTGAACGTCCCCCGATGCAGCTTTGAGCCATTCCCACACATGCTATCTATGGACACCAGGGAGAAGAGCTCAGCACCTCCCTCTCCGCTTCATCTCCTCAGGAATCTGTAGAGAGCAATGGGGTCGACGCTCAGCCTCCTTTTCTGCAAAATAAAGAATTTCAAAGTCCTTAGCCACTCCTCACAGGACATTCCTTCCAGCAGCTTTGTTGTCCTCCTGTGGGCATATTCAAGGACCTTCACATCCTTCTTAAGCTGTGGGGCCCAGAACTGCACATGATATCCAAAGTGAGGCCCCACCAACACTGAGTACAGCAAGATAATCACCTCTTTTGAGCAGCTGGTTATACTGTGTTTGCTGCACCCCAGGATGCCGTTGTGCCCTCTTGGCTGCCAGGGCACACAGCTGGCTCATGTTGAGCCTGCTGTCGACCAGCATCCCCAGATCCCTTTCTGCAAGGCTACTCTCCAGCCACTCCTTTCCCAATTTATACTTGTGCCTGGTGTTACTCCATCCCATGTGCAGGATCTGGCATTTGGACTTGTTAAATTTCATCCCATTAATCATAGCCCAATGCTCCAGTCTATCTAGATCCCTCTGCAAGGCCTCCTGTCCCTCAAGAGTCAACAACACCTCCCAGTTTGGTATAATCAGAAAACTTGCTAATGATGCATTCAACTCCTGTGTCCAGATCACTGACAAATATATGGAAGCAAAGTTTAGGGTCAGCTTAATCTAAGAACAACTTTCTTCTATGAGAACAGAAGGGGCTGCTGAGAACTTTTTTATTTGTACGTAGCGACAGATAAGATCTGGACCAAAATCTTAGCATTGCTAAGGTGTACGGTACTGGAGGAGATACCCAGTCTCTGCTTTCCCCACTGGATCAATCAATAATATGTTTTGTTGAAGGAAGTCCGGATGTTTTATTTTCTCAGTTTTAGTTTTATCAATTACATATGAACTTTTCATCCTTGGGTATTGAAAGAAAACAAATGCTGCTACTCTCTTCCTAGACCGAAGAGTCATGAAACTTTTTGGAAATGCATTCCGTACATCTTCAGACAATCTTTTGTTCTGCTGTTGTCTATAGTTTTCAAACAGTAGAAATGACTGCACTAGTTTTGACATGGTCAAAGCGCCATTTTTTTTCCCCTTACTTTCTAGTAAATAGCAACCTCAAAAATGTAAGGTTTTCTTTTTATCTGGTTACTATGAATGTGAGGAAGAAAAATGTGCAGTTTGTGTTTCCCAGTACAGTTCATCTCTGTTTAAAAAGAAAAAAAGTATCATGCTTCCTTAAAAGAATTCAAACCACCAAAAACTAGAAAAAGTACGTCTTGAATGAAAGAAATCCTTCTTCAGGTGCTATGCTAAATTAGCTGGGGCAATGAGGAGGCTTTAAAAGCCTGAATCCATCCTGTTGGGATTTGGGATTGTTCTGAACATTGTTTAAAAAAAAAAAGCCAAAACCAAACAACCAAAACCAAAAAATAACCAACAAAAAACCCATCTCCAAAACTGTTGAAAGCTGATTTTAGTATTCAGACATTTACTTTGTTCTAGGTAAATGTTAGCCAAAACTTCTGTTTAGATAAATTAATACCTTTTGTTTAGATAAATTAATACCTTTATTGCCACACTCCTAATTTTTAATCTTTCAGGATGTACGCTGTGCAGCAGCTTGTGGAGTTTTACGTTTTGCCAAAGTATTATCTATGCAGCCCAGAGAGGATGTTTTGTTAAACAAAAACGTAGATTTTTGAAAAATCTGGATTTGTTCTTTTTCACACTTTTCCCACTGTTCCCTATCCTGTACATGGTTATGGAAGCCCTTGCAACTTGCTTAATACATTTCTTGTCATTGCTTTATTCTTCTTAATATATGCTTTTAAAAGAGTGACTCATCAATTCTTCTCTAAGTCGTCATAGGGATGCAGTGATTTTTCACGTAAAAGCCTACATGTAGAAATGTTTGGAAATGTATGCAGTGATCCTTTAATCTTTTTCTCTTTGTGAATATTTTCGTTTGAAAGCCTTAATTCTATGATGACAGCTTTGCACTCTTCTCTCTTTAATTGCTTATCACTCTGCATTCATACCAATACTGTCCTTTTAAAGTATATCTACACAGAGTAAAAGTAAAATTATCTCTAAATATTACTGCCCCTACCAGTCTAGTGGTATGACGCATATTTTTTTTCTCTCCAAACATGAATTTGTGCTTCGTAGTGTTACTTTAGCATATTTAGTCCAGACACTGTATTAGGATTTATTCTTAACTGGCTTGGGAAGCAGGTATGACTCTAGAAATAAGAACCTGTGAATATATATCTACCTTTTTGTAAATAAATGTACATACCTTATGCTTTCAAGTTAAGTAAGGATGGAAAAAATGATAGAATTTTTGCTGTTAGATGAAAATTATGGCCATGCAGATATTTTTAACATCAAAATAAAAAATTTTACAGATTAATTTTTGTGCAAAGTTTAACATTATGGTGGAGATAACACTAAGTCTTTGACAAAAGAGACTTACCAGGACACGCTGCAAGTTCTCTGTATGGGGTGTGATTTGCTGCATAATGCGTATAACTGATATAACTGTGGACCTTTAAGACAAGATCTGCATTTTGGTGAACCTGCAAAGTATAATCATATTAGAAAAAACAGCCATTACAGTTTAGGATACCGTGACAGCCACGGGGTTAAGTTAGACTTCTCAGAGCTAGTTTAGCTCCCATGTCTTTGGTCATTAGTTGGTGAGTTTATTAAGGTAGAGTTCTAATTCTTCATAAACTCCAAAGCTGTCTTTTGCGATCAGTTTTACACTTTTAATAAGGGAAGAGCCTCCATATGCGCATTGGATTTTACAAAACTCAAATAGTCAGCAATCTTATTAAATACTTCTGAACGATGTTGTGTTACAGGAGAGTTGAGGATGGGCATCCATTGCTCTTGCATGGCTCAGGCAGAGTCTTAGTATAGAAATGCCTAAATGGAGAAAGAATAGCGTGACTTGTTCCTGCTCAGTAGAGGTTGGTGTTTTGTTTTGAACAGGGTTAGTGATTCAGTTCTGGTGAATTCCAGCATCTACAGCAGCTGAGCATCGCTGCCACTCGTGGAAGCAAGATAATTTCTGATGATCTCTAGGCTCAGTTCCACAGGATTCAGGAAACATTCTAGTAGAGTTACCCTGCAGTTTAAGGAAGAGGAACACAAGCTGGCACATGACTCTTGAAAGAGCCAGTCTCTGGCCTTGGAATAGTGAAGTATCACAGGAGCACAACTCTTTAAGAGGCAGAGCAGTCTTTTTATCCCCTCTGCTCCTGAAGGGAATTGACCAGCTGTTACCTGTGCCATCTGCTGTCATGCTTCTGTCTGTCAAAGGACCTAAATGAAGGTACCTTGTTCTTCTAAACCATGTAATTTCTTTCTTTTTGATGTGGGATTAGTGGTTCTGCGTGAAATCATCATCCCTGGAAGCATTATAGACTGATGGGTTCAGGTTATGAACAATGTAGTTTAATTGATGCAAGCTCTGCTTTAAGCAGGTATCAGAGCATGTAACCTCCAGCGGTCTCTGCCAGCCTGAACTATTCTGTGATTCTGTTAACTTAATTTTCTCATATTTTATATTACCTGTGTTTTGCTTTTTCTTTTTCTTTTTACCCTATAGGGTGTTGGTTAAACTTCTTATATTGTAATAACTGTTAGTAGCAGCTTTTTCTTCTTGGTCAGTCTTATAGCCATGTCATGCTATGTTTTCTCTACTCACACCTTATTCTAGATCTTATCTAAAGTTATTAAGAAGATCAGTCACCTTCAAAGAAATGTGAACTAGGTACTCTTTTTGAAAATCTATTGAATGAACATGGGATTGACTCTTACGCTGTCCTGCACCTTTGGCATTTGCAGCAATTATACCTATGAAAAAAATCTAACTGAAAATACAGTCAAATGAGACTGGAAAGCTTACACTTGTTTTGCAAATAAATGAATGCAGTATGTGTAGGGCAGTGAGGATTAAAGTTTTTAGCCTTTTACAATATTGGGAATAATAAATGTGGAAGTAAAATTTAGAAGTGAGATGGAAAGCTGTTGAAGTGGTTCAGAATTCAAGTAGCATATGTTTGGGTGTTCTAATGACTAGTTCAAAATGGAAAGCTGTGGTGACGGATGCCTGATATTTCAGGTCAAAGGAACAAGATTTCACACAATTATCATGCAAGAAAGTGGTTCTTCAGTAACAGCAGCAACTGGCATAATATTCAGTTGAATGTCATGCTGTGGGGTTTGGCTGAAAAACGTTCAGTTCCTATCCATTAGAGACAAATTAGTTACCAAGCATTTGATTTATTCTAAAAGAAAATATTTTACTATTTAGAAAAAGGAGAGAAAAAAAGTACGGTACTCTTATATGGAACTGCCATTTGCTGTCCTCTTTAAAAAGCTGTGTAATAACAAAAATAACTTTCTATTAATCACTTGTTATCAAACAAGCCTATACTGAAGCATCTGTGTGTTGTGATATAAGGATATATTTTACTTTTGCATGGATAGGTGTCTATAAATATCTGGCAATGAGTGTCTTAGATGTGGATAATTGGTGGTTGCCTGGTGAATTCAGCCATTATGTTTATTATAAAGCATGCATTCAAAATTGTTTCTTGAAATGTAGATTCATTTTAAGGTAATTTCTGTCAGGCATAATATTTCACAATTTCCATCTTCCATTCTTTCTAGTTAGCATGTATATCTATATCTAGTTACAGAAGTAAAATATAAAAATATGTATAAAATAAAAATGAAATGTATGAAGCCATTACGAGCATTTTCTTAATCTAAAGATGCCAACTACTGAAAGCACAACAGCAAGCTAAAATTTATTGTATTTTAAATTACTTTGGAATGTTTACTATAGTAAGTGCTATATAAGAGCTCCAGCACTAAACTCTAGGTACTGTTTACTTAAAGTATTACATGCTATGTTACTGGAGAAGAATGCCAACTGCTCATAATATAAGAGTTAATTGAATGAATGGTCTATGCAGCAATGTTACAGTGTTAATTGAAAGTTTAGATGTGTTTGCTTGCAGGTAATATTCCCTGAACGCATGTGTTGTTACAACTACTGGGACTCTGAAAGCTGCAAAACATGAACATTGCAACTTATTTCTGCAAAACATGGCATCTCTAGTGGAAAAGACAATGTGACCTTGCTGCTTTTTATTTTGCTGATAATTGTACCTATAACCTATATAAAAAAGGAAGAAGAGAACTTCATAATAGATCTAAGCCTTTTTGGACCAGTGTTCAGCACAAGCCAATTTCTTGTAATGCCATGGAATTATAGCCTCAGAAACATCGCTGATGTGTGTATGAAGCTTTTTACATCACATTTTGCGTCTAATTGGAAAGTTGCAGTTGCCATACTTCCAGAATGTAATGAAACATTGGACCTAGTTAAAGAAATCTTGATTTTATCTTAATGTGTGAGATGCAGTCAGATTTGTACTTACCTTTTAAAGTCTCTGATGTTTTTATCAAAATTAAAATAGCATTTCTCAGCACATGCAAACATCTAGTGGTCTCTTGAGCCCTTTCTTTCTTCCTTAAAATCTTTCCTCTCTTTTGGTGATTAGTTTCTTCAAAAATTGAGCTAGATTCTTTGAAAGGTTTATCAAAGCTTAAAAAGCTTTTCTATTAACATGGAATGCTTAATAAGGATGTAAAATATTGTGAGAAACTTATGCTGTAATGTGGTCTGCAACTGAAAATGGTTAGAATGTGATGGGTTAGAGGCTGTTTAACCCTCGGTGGAGCAGCTGAAAACTTTGTCAGAGAAAAAAGGAATATTTTTGTATTAACCACACAAAGGTTCTTTTTGAAAGGGGAGAGAAGAGAGCTTTCTAAAATCTGATTTCTTAAAATAAGATAGGAATTTTTAGGAGCAGAGATCAGATTTTTGCAGTGCTGTGTGTAATAGAATTGAGGTAAAGATGTGTTTGCAATCTTTTTTTCTTTAGAAGCTCAGTGTATTGAGAAAAATAGAATTTTAAAAGCACATCAGTTGCACCTCAAGTGAAGTTTTTAATTTACATGGAAATAAAATTCTGTCAAAAAATTGTAATACCCTCCTTGTAACTGCAATGCTAGAGGAATGGCCTAATTTTTCTGAATTAAAATGAAAGAGTAAAAGAAATCATGTTCCATAGGTAGTGATCCCTAGTTAGCTCTCAACCTTTTGACAGTTTATTTTGTGGAAGTTATATAGACTAAAGAGATATTACTTTAACATATTAATTAAGACTATTTCATAAATATTTGTCTGGGATCAGCACTGGAAAATAAGTCTTCTGGCAATTTTTTTATGTCCTGAAAGCATTGGAACAATTACAGGAATAGAATACCAAACTCATAAAGCAAGATATGCATCTGAACTTCTAAGCTCATTCCTTTTTAAGGTGAAAGAAATCAAACTGTTAGACATTCATGAGTCTTATTAAACATATTACTAAATGGGTCAGAATTGTTTCATTTTGTAACAATAAAGCTAGTCTTCATCACTGGATGTCAAGGTGATTTACAAAGGAGTTAAGTGTTGTTACACCAATTTGACAAATTGGGATGCTGACATGTAGAAAAGTCAAGTGATTTGCCAAAGATTACTCAGCAGACTAATGGGAAAAAAAAAGAATAGGCTTTAATGTCTTCATTTTGAGTCACTCCAGTCCTGTAATCATTGGGCCATAGAATGAAATGTGAAGGATTATAGAGGTTTTATTATGTGATGCTGGTTCTCTCTTCCTGTGTTCTTAATGTGTGTATATGTTGTGTGACAGCTGACTGACACGTATACACATTGGTGTTCGGTTATATAACATTAAATCTTACGTATCTTCTGCTGGTAATATTTTTCTTGTTTCATAAACCCAGCAGGAATGCAGCTGTCATGCTTTTTTTTCCACGTATCCTTTACAGAGCTTTAAAAAGATTAGTATCTAAAGGTCCCTACTTAATTCCTGAAGTTTCATACTTTTGAAGTCCATGGAAATGAGCTCCAAATTCACCCGAAGAACTGAGCTTTTCCTTTGAAATCTGAATGTTCACCCTTCTTAAAGTTCAGAGGTGTAAGAAATGTGGATTCACATTCATGATTTATATAAATGGAACCATTACTTATGTCTTCCAAATTGTTTGGAAGAGATAGGTATTATTTTTGTATGTAGAATTTCATAGGAATGTGGGGTTTTAATTAAACTGCATTTTATGGACACTGAGCAGTAGTACCAGTGAAGTGTGTGTGTGCATATGTATTAATGACTTGTCTTACGTGACTGCATCATCGCACAAAGCCTTTCTTCTTTTCTTCAGTATTATAGGCTTTTCAACATGCAATTTTGATTTGTATTTATCTAGTTTAGTTTCTTCTTGAAAAAAACCTCTTTTAACTACACAGTCTTCTCCAAGCATACAAATCTGTTCATGTAGTGCATTGGCATAACAGATCTTGTACTGTTACAAGGCAGTAAATACTTCCTTCCATCAAGCTGCAGACCTAGGAGTTAATTTGTTAGCTTATACAGGCATTTGTATACTTTTCAGTGGTGAGAGAGTTAAAGTCAGTTTGCAAAACTCAAATTTTTCTGAAGATTGCATCAGGGAGAGAGTTTCAAGAGTAAACAAGAGTGAGTTAGTCAGGATGAATAAAGCAACTGTCTGCATTATGCATAGAAAATAGGGTGTAAGGCTTCATGAAACTAGGTTGGCATGACGGAGGAGGAGGGAACTAGAAAAGTCCAGAAGGGCCTGGGAAGTTTGAGTTTGACTTCTTTGGGGATTTTCCCTGAAGACCACCAGCAGACTAACTCACAGTATTTGTGGGGGGAAAAAAAAGAAAGTGGAAATGAAGAATTTTTTAGGAGTAAACAAGAGTTGGAAAGTCAATAATACTTGAATTTCATGTTTCATTTAGAGACATAAAGACTTTTGTGGGAAGGGTAGGTTTGCACTGTAGGGAGGCAGAAGTGTTGTAGGAGCTGGAGCCTGGCTGATGCCGAACATGTGCTGCCAAGGCTGAGAGCGCAACTTTTCTGCAGCATCTTTGCTGTGCGGGTAGCTGAAGTCAGTGCCATGCACGGTTGTTGCTCTGAAGATAGCGTAATACTGCTGCTGAGCACTTGGATCAGGCTTTTAGCATGGATCTTACAGTCCAACAAAATACATTTTTAGAGAAAAATGGAAATAACATTATAATTTCCAGTCCCTTTGAAACCTAAATATTGAGACTGCCCAGAGGTTACTGGGTAAAATAAATAGCTGTAACTGAAACGAGTCAACAAATTCTGGTTGGAATTATTTCTGTCTTCCTATTACTTTGTGTATTCAGAACTCACCATATACCTGCTGTTTTACTTTTGACTGTGATTTTCTTCCAAAACCAGCTTTTATCTCTGAAAGGGACAGCATGTCTTCCTCTGTGGTTTATTTTTTTCCAAATAGTAAATGACATTAAAATAAACCTTCCATCTATCTATGTGGAAAAGAAATTATAAAATGGGAAGCAGTGACACAGCCATCACAGCTTGAGTTTACAGCTGCTGTTTTTTAAAGTCTTTGTCCTATGAATTTAGTCAAGTAAAATTGCTTTTAGCTGTATAGATTGAAAATGTACAAAGAAAGGGGAAAAGAACCTTCAAAAAATAATCCTCCCAACCTCTGTGATATCTGAATGTTTTTGAGGAGTGTGACCATTCACCAAGAGGAGTGTGCTATTTTAGTGTTGAAAATTAAATATGCTGCCCTTGTACTTTTTTCTGATTGTTGCTGTGTAAAATGGGAAAGTTGATTAAGAAATTTAGAGGTTTTCATATAAGCTGTCAACAAAAAAAAAAAAAAAGATTTGCATCTCACATTCTTGGCCTTTATTGGGCATACATCATCATTTTGAAGGACAGACAGAGAAACTAAGGTGAAAGAATGGTTCCCGCAGCTCCAGTAGTGAACATACCTTAACAATGTTAGGCAAAGACTGTTGGCAGCACCGCAAAACACAAAGTTAAAAACTAGTCAAGCTTTTAACACCTGGAAAAACAATATTAATAATGATCAGCTGCCAGCCATAACTCTGATTTTATTTATTTATTTATTTCCTAGTTCAAGCAAATTGTTTCTGGTTTTTGCACTGAACTTGCATTACATTAATATACATTTAATCCCTATAGTGACATGATGCTCATAAAAGTAGAGCTCTACAAAGTATTGTGCAAGAAAATTAGAAGTAAATTACATGTTATCCTTTAATTACTTTTAGTATAAGAGCCCAATTGGTAACAATCTGCTATTTCATATCTTTTAGAGGGCATATTTGATTTTGAAATCCTGAAAATTTAAGGTGCAATTGAGGTTCAAATTTGTGGTTATGTTATAAATGAAAATGTAAATATAGCTTCCATTGCATTATTTGTAACCCTGTGTTGAAGGTAATATTATGTAATAGCAATCAACTTCTAGCTCCTTTTTCATGGTTAGGGATTGGTTTTCTGTGTGGTGGGGTGGTTTTTTGGGTTTTTTTCCCCCCCTTCTACTTTCCAAATAGGGGAAAAAAAGTCAACAGAATCAAACAAAGTGAAAAAACAAACCCCAACATACTGGTCAAGATATCTCTCAAGACGGTTCATAGTCCTTAGGGGAATTTGGGATTATATATTACTTTTCTCTATTTCTTCTTGCTGATGAGAATATAATCACATCACTGTATACAACAGTGAAGCAGTAGCTTGTATCTCAGCTAATGTTTATTGTCATCCTTTTTTCTATTAGTATATGGTCTGATGTGCCTAGGTTTCAGATGAGAAGGCTTGGGATGTTCTCCTTTGAGCTTTTGGTAGCTGAACTGGCAAGGCTGCTGTTTGGATTGGAGGGTGTTTTGAAATATGAATAACAATAACAAAATGGACTCTAGATGTGGAAAGCTGTTCTGTGAGAGTTTAACATTTAAAAGGACAATAAAAAGACAATTATGAGGAAAGAAATAATCAAAACTTGTGCTCTGGCATTTCTCATTTAAGGTACATCTGATACTTGGTAGTTCTTGCTAGCTTAGAACTCCCAAATGGCAACCATTAAAAAAAAAAAAAAAAGGGAAAAAAAAGTATACCCTAGGAAGAAGACCTTCAGTGAGGTGACAGCTGTTGGTCCTGCGGTGATGTTGTTTCTAGCTCAATGTAACTGTGCTCACTAAATGATAACTTTGAGTGTTGATGAGCCACAGAGGTGGTAACGGGAAATTGAGCTCTGCGGAATAATAGGCTTCTGGTAATATTAGTGTAACATTGTATCAATTTGGACCAGTTTTATATACATTTGCTGATTATTTTCAGACACTTTTCAATGGTGGTGTTTCCAAACTGACTTTAATTGCGTCTGGTTTTCACTTTGGCATATGTAAAACAAGAATATTTAATACAAGCTGCTGAAACAACTGCTGTGGTCAGGTCCTCAGGTGCTGGACAGAACAACTGTTTATTATTCTGCAAAGTTATTCTAGACAGCACATAGTATTACTATCTAATATTGCTATCTATGCAATTCAGTAAATTCTGCAAAACTTGGAGAAAGTCATAAAACAAGGTCTTTCTTGTGTTAATAATACTTCTTATGTAAGTGAAGTGCTAGTCTGTATTTGAGACTTTTCCATAACGAACATGAACAGTCTTTGTGGCTGCAAACATTCATTTCCTTATCCCTCTTCTGTGATACACAGGTTCCAAGATTAAAACAATATGAAGGAGCTACCTTGAAATGCACTCAATATCTGGAGGCATTTAGAAGTCATTAAGTCTTGGTCTATAAGCAACCACTGTTCATGTCCTGTGGCAGAAGGGAGAAAGGCTCCTTCAGTACAATATTAGTTCTATTTCCAAATTTTAGATGAAATACAAGCTTCTCCAACAGCTCTTAGGCTTAGTGATGATTTGCAGGTGCTTAAATTCAGATGAAGAAAGCTGATACACCCTGATGACCATAAAAACTACTCCTTTGTGTAGTTTTGGTTTCCCTCTCTGTATCCAAAATGCTTAGTGTTCATACAGTGCCATTGAATTAGATGCTTACAGGCAATACTGGCTGTACTGAATATATTGAAATAATTGGAGGAAGATTGGGAAGATGGGATAACATCTGTGACAGTACTGTGCAGTATCAGGTGAAAATTCCTGCTATAGAAAACTTGAAAATAGCATTTTTTCATTTTTAATCTTTATAGTAATGTTCATCTGTTTCATTCTCCATGCAACCCCTTGCATTTTGTCTTGCGTGGTGGTAATCAGGAATTTCTGGTGAACTCAAAATCACTGTGGATTATCCATGTGGAAACATTATGTCTAGGTAGTGTGCAAATAACAGATATCTTGTTACCCTACTTCTTTTCACAAAAATGTATTTTACAACTTTTTTATTTTTTCTGTTGTATTATTGGCCATTCAGCAACGAAGAGAAGTTCCTTTTTCTCATCTCATAAACAGCAAATAGCCTCAAACGTATTGATTTTTTTTGCTAGCTACGAAGTTAGAACCGTGAGTCTTTCCCCTGTCCTATGCTCTCATAGCTCTGTCCTGCTGCTGCACTTGCAGGAGCAGGGCAGTGCAATACTGGTGACTTGTGTTTGGGACCACCAACCACAGTGCCAGGCCCACCTGCTGAGCATCCTAGGCAAGAACTGTTTAAGCTGTCTGGTTATGTGTGGCAGTAGCAGATTCTTATCATTGTAGCGTTCAAGTGGGGGTTATTCTAACAGGAACAAAGGACAGGAAAAATTTCAAGAGCAATCATAATTAAAAGGAAGATGGATTAAGTGAACAGAAGAGTATCTATGGTTGTTTACTACATGAAATGTAAGTTGTAGGTGTGCAACTCTGGCATCTGTGTGGATTTCCAGTGGTTCCTGTGGAAAAAATCTTAGATGTTAACCTTTAACTTTCCTTGAAGACAAAAAAAGGAACAATTTGGGAGCATAAGAATCATGTTAAGTTAGGTGATAACATCTGGCATGGATAGTCTGTCTATAAAAGATGCATTAAATAGTTAAGCTTGCATTAAGTGTGAGTTGTTTTTGAAGCAGAAATGTGGAAATTCAGGGGCTGTAAAATGACAAATATAGCAACATAAGATCAAAGAGACATGAGAACAGGGGAAAAAGAAATTAATGTCTTTAAAATATATTCTCTAAATCTGACACTCTAAAGATTTCTCCCCAGCCTAGATAATCGGGAATTGTAGATATGTTGAAGAAAGTGAACAAGAACTTTGTATTTACGAAGTTGTTACAGTGAGTTAGTAGCTTATTGTATACTTTTAAAAAACAAAACCACCTCTTAATGATAATTTTTTAATAACAAAGTATTTAGCACAGTGGAAACATTATATGATAAGAGTATCACTGAAAACACTTGCTTCAGCTTGCCTGTCATACCTGGTCAAGGGAATAAATATGAAAAAAACCTGGCATAACTGGTATGTATTATAAATAAAGCTGTCTTGGAAAACTGCTTAATGAATCATTGAAACAGACATATTAGTAGTCAGTATCATCAATCATTTCACTTAATCTTAGTTTAGCAAAATGTTGATACACCATATTAACGTTTAACACCCAGTATTGAGAGTGAAATAGGAACTTTAAAATGTCTTTGAGTTAAACCATGAACAACTTAGAGGATCTTCAGAGTGCAGAAAAGTTACGTGTGCAACTCAGAGCAACGTGGATGAATAATTGTGTAGTTTTCTTTATACCTGTTCCATCCTTTTGTTTTGCTGTTTCATTTGACCAAAAGAATCGTGCTTTAATTTTCTTCGTTTCTTATTCAGTCTTTCAACATGCTGGTGACATTTCGACTATGTACTTAATATTTCACAGAATCAATTAGGTTGGAAAAGACCTTTGAGATCATAGAGTCCAGCCATTAATTCAGCACTGCCAAGTCTACCACTAAACCATGTTGCCACATCTACATGTCTTTTAAATACCTCCAGGCATGGTGACTCAACCACCTCCCTGGGCAGCCTGTTCCAATGCTTGGCAATCCTTTTGGTGAAGAAATTTTCCCTAATATCCAATCTGAACCTCCCCTGGAGACACTTGAGGCCATTTCCTCTTGTCCTATTGCTTGTTACTTGGGACTAACCACCTCGCTACAACCTCTTTCAGATAGCTGTGCAGATCTATCAGGTCTCCCTTGAGCCGCCTCTTCTGCAGACTAAACAACCCCAGTTCTCCCAGCTGCTTCTCATAAGACTTGTTCTCTGGACCCTTCTCCAGCTCCATTCCCATCTCTGGACATGCTCCAGCACCTCAATGTCTTTCTTGTAGTGAAAGGCCCAAAACTAAACACAGGGTTTGAGGTGCAGCCTCACCAGTGCTGAGTACAGGTAGCCACGCACTGTTGGTGATGCTCCTGGCTGCTAACGCTCCCTAGGGGCCTTTTTTATAGGTGTGGGGGCTTGGCTGCCATTATTCATGGCCCTGCCCAGGTCCCATCAGCTGCTGTGGTGCGAGCCACGGGCTCCTGGCATTGTTTGGCTCCTTGCCTCTGCTAGAGTTTAAAGGGAGACCTAGAGCAGTGATAAAGATTGGAAACAATTTTATCTCAGAATATCTGCTAGGACTTTCATGAACAGATGGTCTGACCTTATAAGGGTAATTATATCATGATCCTAATTAATCACAACAAGATGGACCTTTTACTGACTCAAAAATTAATTTTAGTTAGAGAATCTTCAGTCAAACTTGGATATTTTTTTTATTTTTCTTTTTTATTATTTTTTTTTAGTATTTCATTCTTAGCTCAGATCTAGATATCCATAATGCCCTGTATGCAGTAGGGCAGCTTCAAAAGATAAGAGAGTAATCACATGGTGGCAAAGTTGGCACTGGTCATTGCTTCATGTATGATCACATGACTTATAGGTGATCTCTTGAACTGACGAGTCCAACTCTCTCTTCTCAGTAAACACTTATCCCGCTTCTGCGTTGTATTCTATAGCTGTCAATGAGTTTTCTTTCCCAACAATATACTTAGTAATTCAGCAAGTCAGCTTTTTAGTAATTTATCTTCCCATCTGTCACCAGGAAATCTTTATCAGTTTAGTCTTGGGTCTAGGTTAAATTCATTTACTTACATTCTAAGTCCTAGTAATTTCTTTGCCCATTTCTGCTAAGGGTTTACATGTCTGATTTGTCTGGGGCTTTTTTTTGGTTTGATCCTTCTGAAGACTCATTATAACCTTGCTGTTAGAACTTTATTTCCCCAGATAGTAATGCACAAGTGCTGATTGGTTATTCACTTTACTGCAATTTTTATTCTATTTCTAATTATGTCTATTGGGAACTTTAATTGTTGTAACTAAAATGTAAGTTACTGCTTCCTATTGGAAAATGATTGGTTTTTACTCTGGAAAATCCTAAGATATGATGGTCAAAATACGAGCAGAGAAAACAAAAATAAAGCAAATAATGTCTGTTTTCATTTAAAAAACACAAGCACTGTAGTTGAGATTTTTTACCTTTGCTCTTCCTTTTCTTTGATCAAGTGTTATTAAAGAGATGACATGGAGTAAACATGGTTGTAGCTCTGACTATGCATTTCTTTTGTTGTTTGTGTTTGTTTTGGTTTGAAACTGCAAAACCCTTAAATGGAGTAACATAATGGATGGTCAGATGAAGTACTCCAATTCTTTAACCCAGTAACTACCTCTAGCTGTGGATGAGAAAAACTAGAAATGAAATGCTGTAAATAAACAAGCTCTTTAAGAAGCTGAGACATTTCCTGAAGAAAAAAGGGCAATAGGTCATTATTTGTTTCATGATCCTACTGACATTCCTAATTATGCCAAATATAATAGTTAAACAAAAAGAAATGTGCCAAGGTAAATGTTGTGTATTTCAGGTGTTTTACTGAATGACACTGAAAAACATTCAGCTAAGTGTACAGTTACATTCTGAAAATAATAATAATAAAATATTCTGAGGTTCACAGCAGCTTGCAAACAATGAGATAAAAACCCCACAACTTTCTGTATCTATTAATTAGGTACACACGTAACATAAATAAATTTGTTTCTTTGATCTTCATTTAATTCTAGCTCTAATGCATATTCTCCTCTTCTAGAGCTGCAGAATTCTGCCTGCTACTGTTGCTTTTCTCTTGTCTCATGGTCCTTAGGAAGCAAACTTCTGATCTTCAAATTTTAGAAAAGAGGTTATGTCATATGTCCTGTTAGGTAGCATTTGTTTTTTAGGAGAGAATTTTTCACATTTCCTCCTCAGATTTCCAAAAACCTGTCTTAGGTTCAGTTCCCTAGCTTTTCTAGTGTAGTAGGAAATCAGATTTTTTTTTTAATGGTAGGTGAGATGAAAACAAAAGAAGAAAGTTATTTGCTTTTTATTTCCATTCCTATTTTCTTTTGCCTTTATTTGTTTATAATTCAATGCTTTCTGTTGATCTTCGGTTTTTTCGGACTCACAGCAGAATGCTCATACTTGAGAAAAAAATGGTGAAAAAGATGTTAACTTCTGAACATTGCAAAAAGAGGGACTAATTGTGTACTTAAGACAGGAGATCTTAGATAAATTAGATGGCAGTTTAAATGACAGACTATTTCCAAATGAGAGAAACTTAATTCTTGAGGAATGATTAGTGGTAAATATGGCTGGGAAATGTAAAACATGGATTTTCATTTTGGTAATTATGCAAATGTCCTATCTCAGCTTAAGGAGCTGGTAAAGTCTTGTATTTCAAAGGTGGACATGCCCATGTATAATCTGTTAAAATCAAATAATGTTTCTGTAATATGCATTGGAAGTAAAGTTCTTTTTATTTTCCTTAAATTTTAAAATACTCTCTATTTTAATAAAGAGCTTGGTTAAAACTATGGATTGATTTGAATAGCTTTCATCTCTTTTCAATTTCTCTTGTCTTTGTATTTCCTGCAAGTGAAGTTTTGCTTTGAGGTGCTGGAAGTATTTAAGGTTGCACCAACTCTGTGAGTTGATGCAATCTGAGTGTACCTGAACCACGTGGATGGTAATGGGGATGGAATGTGTCTTTGCAGGGTCACATTGCCTGGCCACCTGCGTATTACTTATTTGCTGCTTATTTTTGCAGTGGAAGGTTGTTGCATCACTGACAATGTCGTATCATGTTCTCCATTCTCATTTCATACTCTCTGTCAAGGAAATAACATTAATTTGTGTCCATTTGAATAATACTTGTTGTCACATGGAAAGAGATCTTGTGACAGGCATGGGCTTTGTTTAGCAAAAACATTTTTAAGAAATGGCAATTTTGAGAGACCTTTTTTTACTGGAAGGTATTAGAGTAGCCAAACAGTTTTAAACCCATGATTTATTATTTCAGTTTGACCATTTGCTGATACACTAGGCATATGATAAATATAAATCACTTTTCATGTTGCAATCTAAACACTCTATAAATACAAAGATCAAAAGTTCTCTGAATTTCTGACTGTTACCTTTTTGTTACCTAAGTGATTCCAAGCTCATTGATGTATCTTTGTGCTTACCGTGTGAGTGTTGTACATGCTCTGTACACGTACAGTAGAAATGAGCTTTCCCAGAAGCAGCCGCTGCCGTTTTTAAATACACCCCACAGCAGGGCCAGGGGCTGCTTTGGCTGGCCACAGTCCTCAGGGACTCTTGGGGCAGTTGCTGAGCTGGCTGGGACAGGCACAGAGGGAAATCTGTGTCCTCATCCCACACAGGGCACCCTGCAGTTTGCGCCACCAAAATCCTGCTGGTTATACCCAATACAGCAACCTAATGCTAAAGAGATTCCACCTGTAAGGATACCACTGAAGAGAGTCCTGCAGATTGATGAAGAAGGTGCGAAAAGGAGGTAATGTGATTAGACTGTGACCAAGGCTACTGCTGGGGCTTCCCATGCTAGAATTACTGCTGTGGTACAGGTCAAAGCTCTTCCTCTTAATTAGGCAAAAGATTGGAATACTGTTCAGGCAAAATGGGATAATTTTAAGAGCTACTAAAAAAATCCCAAACAAACAACCCCCCTTCACCCCCTGCAAAACTCCCAACAAAACTCCAGCAACCCACCACCAGACAAAAAAGCATCAATGGCCCTGCAGTTAAAGAGAGTAAAATTTCTGCATTAAGCTGAGGTGATCAAACAGGGAAAAAAAAAAGATCCTTGTCAATTATTCAAGATCAGGAGGTTATCTACCCATGAAAATGCAAATGCAGCCCCAGGAAGTGTCACCCCTATGGTGGGCTGTTTTTTTTTTTTACAAAAGTGTTAATGACGTAAACCCTGAGTGGTCATTTTCTGAGCATCCTTTTTAATGAAAAATGAGCATGAAGTAGGATTGAAATAGAGATGGACAATGACTATAACTAGTTTCATCTTATGGGGAGACCAATGGTTTGCCTTTCTAATGTAGGGAAAACAAAGCATGAGAGTAGATCTGATTATTTTTTGGGTAGCTGTGTTTAATAACCACATACCCCACTCCCCCTGCCCCCCCGCCGCCCCATTTAAACTAGGAACCAACATTGGCACCACACTCCCCCACCCCCCCACCCCACCCCCACCCCCGTTTAAACTAGGAACCAACATTGGCACCAGTTTTTCATATATTATGGAACATACTCAGGAGGCAGAACTAACAAAAATTGTGCTAAAGCAGGATTTATTGATAGGAAGTTCATACTGTAGCTTGCTGGTAGTCTCCAAACTGTATTCATATTCATTTCAAAGTGATATTGTGGCCAAACAGCCAAATATTAGCACTTTCTCGGAAATTATCACAGTGATATCAGTTTGGTACCTAGTTACCAAGGGAGATTGAACAGGAGGCAGCTACATAACCTTAAGCTCCACCCTTCTATACATAAAAGCATTTGTAATTGGGAAGATAAAGTGCATAACGTATCGACTAAGAGACATGCTATGTCTTCTAAACATTTGAAAATATTTCTTGTGCTAGATCACAAGAAATACTCTACTTCTGGAAGCCCCTGAGGACACTTAGTCACTGCTCAATAAACCAGCCTGCAAAGCTGGATGGAAATGTTTTGATCAAGTCTATGACACTTCAGCTTGTCCTTTTCAACAGACAATAGTATCTTAGAGGTTGTCCTAGCACTTTTGCTATCTTATTTCTGCCAAGATTTTGTTAATATCAGCTACTCCAAACCATACAAGAAAACCTATTCATCACAGTTTTAATGTCAAAAAGTCCTTAAAAACATTTACGTTAGGCAGACCTTTCACAAAATGCTGCATTTAGTGGCAATTAGTTTAGTATTTTACTTGCAACACAAGTTATAAAATGTGTTAAACTTGATTCTCTAGCTCACTTTTAAGACAATGCTTAATGCATCCCATTGCACATATTGCATTTTGGGGCTGTAAATGAAAAATATATGTATTCTTGTATTTTCATGTTTACTGTTATGCATGGAGACTTTTCTTATGGACTAGGACATCCAAGTCAACTCTAGCAAACCTCATGGAAGAAAAGTAACACATCTCAAATTGCATTTTCTTCCTATGCTTATTGGGAGAAATAGGTCCTAAAATGCATTCTGTAGATTGTCAGGCTATGTTAAAGTGGTCTGAGTGAAGCAGCTTTCTTCCTGGATGCCATATTGTGATCTCTTTGCTGTGACTCTTACAACAAATCTTGGAAGCCACATCTTACAGTATTTCAGAATGAGGTGTGCGGGGCCCATCTCAACATGCAGTAAGCCCTGGTAGTCTGAAGATCCTCATTTGCTGAACAAATACTGAGACACAGAAGGAAATAAACAGCTTGGGAGCATCTCTTTACAACGGGATATAGCATTGTCCCGTTAGTAGTATTACCCAAGGTGGAGAGCAGATCAGGATAAACTGATGACTTTGTAACAAGCTTTTTTTCCTTCTTTTTTTTCTAATCCTGATATTTTACCACTCTGTCAAACTGAATGGATCTCGATTTTTGCCTCTGCTGGGTGGTGAGGTTAGAGAGATCTCAATAGCCATGTGAAAACTAGGCTTCGGAGCCTACAACAGTATCATCTGCCATGTATTGAGCCCCTGCACACATTACCTGTGTTAAAATGTAACTGCTGACTTCAAACAAATACTAAGGAGAGTACTTACCTATCTTAAGTGTATCCACAGCACTCATCTGCTTTTCAAATCATGCAGTTTCTAAGGGTGGTTTTCCTTTCTTCAGATTTGGGCTCTGTATGAAGAAAGTGCATTGTTTTGGCTCTTCCAGGTCCTTTTTCCATATTTTATAGAGGTTTTGCTTACTATATTTCAGATTTGCAGAACATTTTCCTCACAGTACTACTTCCCACAGACAGTCTTAGAGCTATTTGAATTTGAAAATGTAAATCCTGCTTAGAGGTGGATGTTAATAATCCAGTGTTTTCCAACCAGTGACGTTTTCTGTAAAATATTGTAAACTATATATTGACTGGGTGTAAAGCCTTTACTTTGCATGCAAATACGGTGTTAAACCTTTTCAAGCAAATATACTTCCAGATGTGTCTGTTACACCTCTGATAAATGAACAATGATAAATACTGAATACAAGAGCCTAGGCTGGTCTGTCTTTCTCTGTTCCTTTCCAGAGTGCTAAAGAGGAAATCTCATTAGCTAAGCCTAGCAGGAGCTCTGTAGTACTTAACTGATGATCTTTCACATAGTCTCACTCCTCTGGGCCATTTGGAAGGTCAGGAGCAAAGGGTGAAAACCATGATGAGTTTTCAATATACATAAGCACAGTTAGAATCTGGCACAAATTTACCAGTGAAAGCACAATCTACTTTCTGTGTAGGTAATTATGTTATTTCTACTTCTGTTGCACCTGTGTAGCTTTTCTTATTCCCTCCTTCAAGATCTTATTGAAGATAAATGAGATGCTGCAGAAAACTTCTGTAGGTCGGCTGTCTTTAGAGGAAGGGAGCAGGATTTACGTGCTTGTGTACTTAATTTATAAGGGTTTTTTTAGCCTTTGAGTATTAAGTAGTTCACCATTGCTGCTTTTTTTTCTTTTGGTTCATTTTTCTATTTCTTGTGACTCAGTTAAGGTTACAAAGGGGTTCCAGTGCTTTGAAACTCAAAGTATTAGCTCTGCATTTATTCCTGGGGAACAAACAAGTGTTTTATGAGTTGTCAAAACATTTTAGCCATCTGACTGTCACTTGTTAACTTTAACCTCTATTCACTCAGAATTATTTTCTGTTAAGGGACAGGACACCTGAAGTTCAAATCCTGCTAATGATTCAAATGAGGAAGAGTTACACAGGGAGGGACGTTGAGAGTGTGAGTAGGATGTGAGCTGTGTCCAAGTGACAGCTGCCTCTAGTTCACCTCAATATCATGAAGTTTGCATGCTTCTAGCTATTTACTAGAAATGAAGAGACAAGTGCTATATTCTAATGTGTGCTTGTTACTTGTCCATCTTGTGCTTAACAGGTCTTTCTTGTTCTGCGTTGTGTGTGGTCTGCCAAAAATGATGTAGATGTGGCTTTAATGTAGGCTTAGGTGATGCTGCTGAGCTATTCTCGATGCATACTGTTTTTCTTACTGGTAAATAACTGGCATTGGTCCATGGTGCTTTGCTTTTATGCTGTTGAGGGCAATCAATCTCAGTAAAGGCATTTTCAAAGAGTGAAACAGAAGTATGATAAAGATTTATGCTTAAATATATGGTGTGCATTTAATCAAAATACTTTTAGTGTTACTCTTTATAGAGATACAAAGCACATCTTGTACGATAGTATAAAATCTAGCTTTGTAGTTAGCTTTTGCTCATAAAAGTATGCACCAGAGGAAAGAATTTTTGTGAAGCTTTTTATTTTGGGTGAAAATGTCATTACAGAGTGAAAAAACAAACTGCCTGAAGTCTTTGTTCTCTTTTCTAAATAGCCTCTTTTTCTTAGTATGAAACTTTTTAGAGCAAATATTTAAAAGTGAAAACAAGGTGATGGAATCATATAGCCAATAGCCAATTGCTCAAGTTGTGTTTTCTTGTGAAGTTGAACATGTTTTGCTGTCACAGCTTATGTTATAATGGTGTGGAAAAATCATGAAAAATGCAAAAATTTTGTTTATCAGCAATAGCTTTTGTCTTAATGTGTGTGTTTTGAAGTTTCAGGTTTTACTATTCAGTGCCTTTTTTCCATAATGTCTTTAATACCTGTTGAATTCTCTAGAGAATTAAGCTAGAGAAAAAGGATGACTGAGACAAGGTTTTAAGTGGCTAAATGTTTCAGAAAGGATGATAGAAAAGGTTTCTGTCTGTGCTAGGAGTCAAAGTGAAAAGCCAGAGAGATGTGTCAGGGAGAAGAGGCTGGAATACACCCATACATGAAACTGAGAGGAGTCAGATGAGTGGATCTGCACTGAGTAGTGGCAATCTTTCTTTGGTTCGAAATTTAGTGGACAGTGAAAAATGTGTAAATTTAGTAGTGGACAGAAGATATTGCAGGATATAAAGGGAAAGACCAATTTTCTGCTTTCTGGGATGACATTATGACTGAGCAAAAAATTGTTTGGATTTGTAAAATTATGAAGGTTTAAGACAATATAATAGATTTTTCTGTTTGTTTTTTTGTTTGTTTGTTTGGGTTGGGTTGGGTTTTTTGTGTCCTGAAGACATGAGGAAGATTCTTCTGAATCTTGGGTAATGGAAGTAACATTTGGATGTTAATTCAGTGAGAGTGGGAAGTAAAGTTATTGACAAAGGAAAAAGAAGATTTGGGTTAAATAAAAGCAAAATTTGGACCTGAAAAGAGTGCTGTGGGAACCACAGAAATGCAACAAAGGTCACTTTACCCAGAGGAAGGACTTTGTTTGTGGAAACACTCCATTATGTTCTAAAACATTAGTGAAAGCTGTGGTGTATCCAGCAGCTGACAAGACAGACAAATAAAACAGAGCCAGTAAATGAGCTGGGAGATGAATCTGGGCAATATCCAAATGACACTTACATTCAAAGTCAAAGCTAACAACCAGAAGCCCTTGAAGGAGAGATGAAGAAGGGAAGTGTGGTTAGTCATGGAGCTTTGAGATGCTTCTAAGAAAATGTGGGAAAATTATAAATAAGAAATGAGACATTTAGACAAACAGGCTTAAAACTGAAGAAAAGGTCCTAGCTACACTACTTAAAGGGAAGGACTGATAGATTAACAGCGGACTAATAGCAGAATAGCTGAGAAAGGTGTCAGGAAAAAGATCTAAATTTAGAGTTTGCAGAGGAAGAATCCAAATGCTGTATTTACTTAAAAATAAACAGGAAAAAAGCCCCACAACTTATTCTGTACAGCTTCCATATTCCCCTATAATTTCTACCTAGTGTACAATGTTAAGGGAAATACCTTTTTTAAAGTTTGGAAATTTACTTAATGGAAGGGGAGGTGTTCATCTGATCAGATCATGGAAAAGTTTTGGCAAAACTCTTATGGGATTGCTTCTGCTTCTTGCTGAGGAACATATTGAAGGAATTTTCAGTTTTGTATGTGGTGAGGTGAGGTTTTAAAGGCTAAAATATTTCACCTTTTCCTTGGTTGTTATAGCTATCCTTCCTCCAGAAGTTTAAGCTCTTCACTTTGAGAAGCTTTGATTTTTATAGAAATTACTCAGGAAGGCTTCAAAGGAATTCTGAGCTTTCACTAGATGTATTATATCGCATGTCTTTGGTGGGGTTTTTTTGCTTTGTTTTGTTCATTTAGGTCTGCTGGAGACATATTAGTGTCTTATAAAGGTCTATGGATTATCTGTCTTTCCTGTAAAATTACTGTTATTATTTGTTCCTCTTTTTGTAGTAATCTTAATTATTTGTCAGACCAAGCTGTGATTTTTGCCCGATGTTCTTTCTCTGATGGTGTCTGTATTGAGAATTTGCACTGACAATCAGAAAGTGAAAACCACTTACATACAGACTCAGTTTCAGGGTCTTGGAAAGAAATAGGCTATATATATTAATATAATTAATTGGTGATGTCAGAAATCTTTGGTAAAGATTTACTTAATTCAGGACTCTGATGTATTTAAAACTGAATGGAAATTTTTATCAAACCAGACGTAATTATAAAGCAGCAATAATTCAGCTAATGTTGATAACATTTGGTGTTAAATCATTACAAAGATCTCTTTGAATTTTTAAAGCTGTAAAGCTTTCACTAATAAATAGCAATTGTTCAAACCAATTGCTACTTTTGTTTGTTATGCTGGTTTTGTTTGTTATTTTATCTAGAGTAAGACAAACTTACTGGGGTATAAACTTGAAGGAATTGCCCTACTGAAGAGGAGCTAGATTGTGACATGTATTTCATCTGTTTGTTTCAGAGGAAAGTGGATCTAGGGGCCAAACTCTTTCCTGTTTTATCTCGTGTGAAAGAAATACTTATCTGAAGTTTTGACACTGAATATTGACTCAGAATTCCAATTGCAGTTGTGGATCAATTACAGACTTCCTGTGCTGCTGTAGCAAGTAATTTCAGTGATACTTTCCTTCAGTTTCTCCTGTATATAATGCTTTGCTGAGGCACTGCGATGATGAAATCCACTACTAACTTGTGAGCTGTGTTGATTCTGCAGTGTGAGGGCCATATTATCACCTAAATGAGTTGTCAGAAATGTAATTATATAAAATTATATAAATGTAATTATATATTATCCAATTATATTTTTCTGAAGAACTTCACAAAGACAAACTCTTAGTTTCAGAAATTAAACCTGTATGCCGGCTAAAGGATAGATGGGATTGACAGTAGGGAACTGAGTTGGAATAAAACCAATTTCTGTCTTCCTCAGAGAAATGTATTTTTCTTTGAATTCAAAAGAAATGTGAATCATAGTGTCTGTGAAATCAACATGTCGCATGTAGAAGTTTATTTTAGAATCTATGTTCTTATTTAAAAACGCAATTTCTAATATGTGTGTTAATGAAGGATGCCTCAGGATATTTCTTGGTTTTTATTTTCTCAAGCCCGAATATTGATTGAGTATTGATTGACTGGCTATTTTCCACCATCAAAATAAATCCTGTGAATTTGTAATGAATCTGTAATTTCCAAAGGTGTAGCTGTACGGATTTCATTAGCCAAATGATTGTAGTAAAACAGGAAAACTTGTACTGTTTTCCTAGTTACCATATGTATGTGAAAAATATGTTCTATTTTTTTGTCATTTTCCATGATGATGTGTGGTCATATTTTTTGAAGACTGAATATTTTTTCTGTTTCAGAGCCTGGTATTTAAATGTTTAACCAAACGGAATCAAATTGTGATTTGTGTCTCAGTAAGAATCACTGATATCTTTAAGTCACAAAGAAAATGTGTTGTCAGCTGGTAAGGTATATTTGTGATTAAACAATGTCCTAACTACTTACTAAGATGTTACAGGGCATTTTGCTACTTACCTATTCATAGAATCATAGAATGGTTTGAGTTGGATTGATGAGGTATCCTGAATTACTTTGAGCTCCAGCGTTACATTCTTTTACCAATTACTTGCAATTGTGAATTCAGCTATAAGATATATAGTTGTATGCTGTAAATATTTTAAATAATATTTTATTCATTCAGGGATTCATTTCAAGAGCATGCTTAGTTTTGTTAATGCTTAAGAGTGGACTTAAACTTGGGCATTAGACATTAGGTAGAATTTTGTTTCATTGCAAATACTAACATTGGACTGATGTCTTTAAGCCTAAGAATCTTTTGATTCTGGGACCCACAGAAATGGGTCCCACGTATGGTAGATATATTCACTGCATGGAAGCGTTTCTATAAAAGGAGAACTTTTCTAGTGTGGATAATGTTATAGAATTACAGAGAGCAGATTTTGAGGTCTCCTGTTCGTTCTATTCTGCTGTAAGGCAGAATAAATTATGTCTTAGTCATTTCTGCCTTAGTAATTTTTGATACATTTTTTCTAATACATTCTTTCCTTCTTCCACTCCTTTTAGTAATTAGCAGTGTGGCAGTCACTTAAATATACTCCACTAAATCACAAGTACTGTCTTTTGCTAGTGGATGTAGAATTAAAACCAAAATTTTCTTTAGGCATTTGCAGCCCAAATGTTCAAAACAGCTTTGGAAAAGTAGCAAAAAAGAAAGGATCATTTAAGAAGGATCAGTACCAAGTAAATGTGCTGATCTCTGTGCACATCTTAAATTTCTGGTAACTTTTTTCATGGTCATATTTCAGTATTTCGTTATAAGGGTATGTGGTTGAGATAAGCCTAAACAGAGATATTAGGCATAGAATTTGTGTTTCTTATTCATAACTGACAACGTGGCTTTAGGGGAAATATCAGCTTCAATGACAAAGCAGGAGAAAGATAATGTACATGTGGCCTAATGAACACCTCTCGCTATCAATGTTGGAAGAACTGAGTTATAACTTGTAAAACTGTGTCCTTCTAACCCACAGCTGGATTTAGTTCTCAGTGTGGGAACGTGCAGGTGCCAGGATGAAATCAGATCTGGTTTTTAAATCCACCAGACCACGTGCTAACTTCAAAACATCTTTATGGAAAGCATGGATATAGCTCAGTATTTGGTGCCTTAATAGTGCTAAGTTCAGTGAAATAAGTACCATGCAGTCTTTAGAAGACAGACCTGACAAAATATTTCATTTGTAGTTTAAACAGCTTTGCTTTTATCTTGAGCTGAGACTGACATCTGTCAGATTGTGTGGTATAGGGGAAATATGGTTTAAAGGTTACGAGTGTGGATGGGATTCCAGGATTTCAGATGAAAGTGAATGAGAAGGTCCCGAAACCAGTAAATTCATTGGGTTTTCACTCCACTGTTAAAACTATTGAGTAATGTTTATGGAGATTAACAATTCGTAATAAAGATGAAATAAACAGAGAAATACAGAGGTATAAAATGCAGTAGTAAAATGCTGATTAAATTGATGAATGCCACGGTCAGAATTCCTCTGTTCTACTGAGTCTATGTATCTGTTTAGTACTTGGGAAACTTTATTATAATTTTCTATCAATAACATTAAGCGTGGTTTTATCAAGGTGTAGTTGTACCAATATCTAATAACGGCAAATCAAAATCCATATTACAATTGAAGTTTTTAGTTTTCAACATTGTAATTGAAGCTTACTAGTATAATTGTATTAGCTGGTATTATTTTGTAAAAGAAATTATTTTCGTGTGAGATTTATAGTACTTAGCACGAAACTCTTAATATCATTGTGTACATTATTGTCTTCCATAAAACATAGCAACAGGATGCTATATAGTAAATGTCTTTGGTTATAAGCCAAAGTTTTAATCAGCGTTGTAAGGATTCAAACCTTTGTTGTAATACTAAATTTACTACTAATAAGTATTTTTAGAAAAACATATTAAAAGATTGAAAATTCAGTGAATTAACAACAGTGTGTCTCTGAAATTAATGTCTCTGAGTAATACAGTTCTGCTCATAAATGTTCAGATTCAGTGGATGTCCAGGTTGTGGTTATTATAGATTTGAGGACGATTCTTCTTTTTTTGTACTTTCTTACTGGTATATGTAGTTCATATGTGCCTTCTGCAGGTTTAGGGTTGCTCACATTCTCAAAATCCTAACTTTAAGAAATAAAAGTATAAACTGCTTGTACACTTACATTATGTGGAAAAGTTAAGAAAAGTTCATTGTTAGGCAAAGCATTGTGGTTAACAGAGCATTATACATGATTCCTGAACAGTTCTGTTGCGTTCAGCATTTCATAGGCTGTCTGCCTGGCTGACTTGCCCGTTACTATCAGCTGTCTTTGTCCTTATCTGCACATAAAAGATGAAAATTTAAGTGGTGTTTGACAAGCAGAAACACCCTTGTGGTGTTTCTGGTTATAATACCTTTTTTTTTTCCTAATGAGATTAATATTTTCAACTACTTCCAAAGGAAACTCGGGTGGGTTTTTTTTTTCAGTGGAAATAGAAGCCTAATACTATATGAAAATACAGAACAGTGAGACAAGAGATGTCATGGAGTTATCAATAAAGTGACAGAAAGTCTTAGAATTTTTTGAGTGGTTACAAAGTGCTTACTTAACTGTTAGAATTAAGGAAAAATGTTGTAATGAAAGAACTCTTTCTTGATGCCAGTTCAGAAAGTTGGGGGTGGTCGTGGTAGTGGGGGAAGCATGGTGGCACCTTAACGTTCTTTCTGGAGTACTGAAGCAAAGTACTGTTAGAGGAAAAAGAGCAGAACTGAAAATGCATTAGGATGGATTAACTATGCTTATTGCATTGCAGTCCGTGAGCTCAGGCAGGAGTACGTTGCTATGATATTCAGTTAAAAACAGCTCTGCTGCCATTTTGCAATCAAGAGAATCATCAAAGCAATCTAAACTGTCTCGTTCTCTTGACTTCTAAAATCTGCAACTACTAATTCCAGGAAACCGATAAAATCCGGTTTACTGAACATAAGGTATGTAACACTCTTTTCCAAGAGTTTCCTAGAGGTCCTACAGGCTGGATATCATTATTGCTTGCTTCTGTTGCTGCTGTGTTGTGTTCCATGCTTCCTGCAACTGCATTCAGGCCTTGGGTATAGTCTGCTATATTCCTCCGGTTTTGGGTTTTTTCCTGTATCTGTCTCTGTACTCTTAGTCTCTGAGTTGTTCCTTAATGTAAAGACTGACCAAAGAAGCATTGAAGTAGGGACTTCAACAATCAAAAGCAGAGCTGTCTGACTAAAGAGTGTAAGGCCAAGTTTGGAATTGCAGCATATCCCACATATTTCCCAAGCAGTATAAAATGAAAATTGTTTGATGGTGGGGGCGGTTTGTACATTTGAGAGATAGTGTTTAATTTGGAAATACCTGGAGTGCCCAGTGAGGGATAAATCAGTATTCTGTAGTATGGGTTTTAATGAATTCACGCAGATTCAGCAGGATTTACCTTCCAAACAAACTGCAATATAAGCTTTTACTTTGCCTTTTGTGGAGGCAGTTTTTGGGGGAATCTCATTTCTAACAAATCTTATGTTGTTTACACCTACAGTTTTTGATCTTCTGTCTATATACCAGCTGTCAGGAAAACACCAAGCCCACAAATTACCAATTAGCTACACAGCACAAAGGGCACAAGCTGCTATGATTTGGAAAGCTCAGCACTCTTTCCAAAGACTTTGTACCAATTGAACTGTACCAGTTTTACTTTCACTAATGATATATTGTACAGCTTGTTTGTCAGTGAGGAGTTTATCATAAATATCTCTTTTGTTTAGTTCTGAAGTCAGGTTTACAAATGTAATTACAGTTACTTGTCATCAGAGGTCATGTTTATCAGTATAGAAAGAGATGCAATACCTTTTAAATAGTTCCTTAATGAAAATGTGCATCAGCTGCCCATATGAAACAGCAGTGGGGTCATGAGGTCTCAAAAAAGCTTTTCATCAAAGGTTAGAAATAATCTTTGGCATTCAGGAGAGAGTGATTTTTGCAAAGAAGCTGAGCAGGCCACATTATCTTTACAGTCTGTGTGCCAATTTGCTTGAGTGTTGTTTTTGTTTTGGTGTTAGTATTTTTATTTTATTTTATTTTATTTTATTTTTCTATCACCCTATTACTAGCTTCAGCTTTCAGGCAGCAGTATCTGTTTTCTGGAGACGGGAAAAGAACACTGTGTCAGGAAATCCTTTGTAAATATTGTGGTAGACAATGCATTTTCATACTATGCAAATGCAGTTCAGTCTCCGTGAGCCAGAGCTTCAAAATGGGGAGTCTGTAGCTTGCCTCCCAAACCTATCATTTAGCACCTGTATGAGAATGGTGTGTTTCTGGGGGACTTCAAACACCCTGCACTTACCAGTTTGGGTATACAATTGGGAAAATCTTTGAAATGCATTATCTTTTCTGAAGAACATAATGCATTCTGTGATTTTTTCATATTTTTTTTAATTTTTATTTTTAAATTGTGCTCTCATTCCATTATTGTGGGTATGCAATTTGGATCCAGCTCCAAAACCCAGACAAGTTGGTGTCAGTGAAAATTCCATCTGTTCATTTCAGAAGGTCGGTACTCCAATGCACATCAGGAAGAAACCTTGTAATGTACTTCTCAGTGTACAGCTACACAGATGGGTCCCAACTCTGCAAATGATGAACTGGGTTTTAGTAGCTCCATTTAGGGCAGATGTGTGACTAATCACTCAAAATGAAGTGCCACATTTAACAAGGCTTCATTGTGTCTGAATTTTGCAGATATAGTTTAGATGTATTCCATTCTTCTGTGCAGACATAACCTAACCTCAGTGTCAGTATTTAACGTGCAGAGTGGATAAATTGTCAAAGCTGCTAAAAGTTCACTCTCAGAACTTCTGTTTACGGTTTCATGTAGTTGTGTTTCAATCTCCAAGCTAACAGTCTTTATTCAAGACACTTCTTTTCTAAATAAACCAGAAACTTCAATGGCATTTGGTAGCAGCAGCTTTTAGTTAAATATAGGCAAGAGTTGCTCTTTTTATAATTTAAAGTCTTTGTGCTTTTCTTTGATTCCTTAGACTAGGCTTTTTCTTTTCTGAATCAGTGGATGTAAAATTGAAATTAATGTTGAAAAATTAGTACAGGTAATTTGGAATTTGGTGCCTTACAGACAATGCAACACTTTTTTTATGAGGTGCAGATAAATTCTGAATTATTCCATCAAGGTTAAATCATTTATGATCCATTTTATGAGCTTAAATCTGAAAACATGTGATAGGGTGCTTTGTTTGGGACGCAATCCATGTGGTAGATGTCATCAGAAAGGCTTAATGAAGAACTTTCTCAGTCCTTCACAAAACTTTTAAGTAAGTGGGCCAGACTAGATGCTTTCTGCTTGCAAACTGAAGAGGCAATATCTTCCAAACACTAGTATTGCAAAAGAGCTATTTAAAAAATGAAATACTTGTAGAGAAGGAAACTGGAAAAGATAAGATAGCTCTGTACAACTGGACCTGTGTTTTGAAGATACATGAACACATCATTTTTGTTATCCTTCTTTGCATCTCTCACCTTGCTTTCCATGTGTCATTTCCTTTCTTCAGATAATGAAATATATTAGTGAACTGTTCTCTATGGGAGACTTGATTATTAAAACTAAGGACAGAGTAGAAAAGTAATTTTGGTGATCACTGTGGAGTTCGAAGGCTTAGTGGAACAAAAACCCAGAAACGAAAAAGTTGATTTAATACAAAATACATTTTATGGTTTCTTTAAATATGCTCTGGGTTTAATGACCTTTTTACAAGACCTGTTTATAAATTTTGTGGTTAAATTAAATCCAAATAGTGTAGGGATTTGAACTTGCATATTGCCTGTCATTCCCTAAATGTGAAGCTGTAAACTAAAGCTGTCTTTTCTTTTTTAGCCTGTATGTATAAGAGATTCTCAAATTCAAAAATTAGTTTGATCAAAACCTGTTACTCTTCCACCTTTTCTTGGGGTGGAAGAAAGTTTGAAAGGTTTTATTCAGGTTTACATTTGCAAGATTAGATCATGGTTAGTTAGACTTCTATGAAAAACTTCTGTTTAATTGTTTTACAGCTAAAGTGAAAACCTGGGGAGGCAGGGAAAGGTAATGTGTTTGTGCAATCCTAACTATTTTCTTCCATTCTCCAACTAAAATAAAAAAAAAAAAAAAAAGGAGAACAGAGAGGGTTTGGATAGGTGGGTAACTAGCAACCTGCATGATAGAGATAACTTTCTTTGTTATGAAATATGCTTGGTTTGAGACCTGAGCACTTTTAATAAAGAATGCCACATTTTAATTATACAGGCAAAAATGTAGACTCTTTATAAGATAAATATTTTTCCTTAGCTATAGCAAAATTCTTTTTTTTTTTTTTTTTTTTTTGTTGATAGAACAAGAAATACTTTCCTGGGTTGTATCTGACAATACAAATATATCTGTCATGTATTTGTATCTCAAATTTTGCTGTACATGTTAAACTTAATTTGAGCCTACACATAAAATTCATTTTTTTGTCTAATTTGCAGTACTCTTAAATTTTAAAAATCTATTCCTGCTCTTAAAATTATTTATTACAGTTGATAAAACAGTACTTGCATTTAGATTAAAAGTTCATTGAGTTATGGTTGTCTTGGCATTCTTTTTTAAACTGAGCAGCAAACAGGTTGTCAAGAGAAATTATACGGGTATGTAGGGGCAGGAATTGAAAGGGGAAAATAGATGTTCTAAAATAATTTCTGCTGATCCTTTTTATACCTCTGTCTGCCATGGCATTATATACCACTTGTATAGTACAAGTGTAGCATACAGTTGGATACCGATGTTTTGACTAGTGGAT
Organism: Ibycter americanus; assembly: GCA_035590275.1. NCBI lineage: Eukaryota > Metazoa > Chordata > Aves > Falconiformes > Falconidae > Ibycter > Ibycter americanus. The sequence continues at coordinate 10,158,155 of JAVJGI010000037.1, forward strand.
CTTGATATGTATGAATTAAGTATATACAGTATTCTCTGTCTGTACTGATTTTAAATTCAGTTCAGATTTTGATCATAACTTTGCTGATACTGGCTATTTTTTATCAAGATGATTGCATAAGAAAGGAAAACAGCAAGACTTTTGTGCATCCCGCATTCCCACCCCTTTTCCCACTGTTACTGCTTTAACACAAAGAACAAGAAGTAGGTGGTAATTGAATTTCCAAATACTGGTCCAACATACTTTGAAGTATTTGCTTGAGAGCTGAAAGAGGAAAAATCAATAAGGAAATGAGAAAGTTGCCATTTCTAGTACTCCATTAGCTGCTATGTAATAAGATCTCATCAAATAAATCTTATCAGGAGAACAAATGCATTTAAAACCAGAAAATTTCACAAATTACTAGAGTTAAGTCTGCATTTTCCTAGTGTCTCATGTATCAACAGTTTAACCAGTGCTGAATGAAACAGTCGATACGTTAAGCTCTGGTGCATGTGACTGGACAGATTACTATTGATTTTGGTGGAGTTTAGGTCAAGCTTTAGTAGCCAAAAAGATCAGAACTGGTCAGATGAAAATGAATGATGTTGTAGGCTGTATTTTCTCATTCATTTTCCCGTTGGAGAGGGAACAGAGAGGGAAGATTTATTTATTTTTTTTTTTTAAAAAAGGGATGCAGGGATGCTTGACATTTCCAGTATGCTGCTTTAATTTGGTGTAACATTCAAGTAAGGATGATGTCTTGCATTAGTGCAGGATAAACAGATTTATTTTTTTTTTTTTATTTCACTCCTTAACAGCATCCATGTTTGTTAGAAGAACATGTAAAAGTGTTAACGAAGGAGTTAAGTGAGGAGAATCACAAATCCATACCTTTGGTATTATTTTTGTTGTCTTAAGCTTTATTGTAGGGACGGCGTTTACAAATAGTTACTACTTCAATTCCTGCTTCTTTTCCTTACATAGAGAATTGTTTACTGGTCATCTGGAACAAAAAATGGTTGAATGTTGTTAATCTTTCCCAGATAGTCATCTTTTCTCTTCCTTTTTTTTTCTTCTGGTAGTACAGAGAAATCCTTATTTTCTTGGCTGAGATTTGTTTTAAATACCTGTCCAGAAAGCTTTATAACTGGTGCAAAATTACTCCCACCTTCATACTGCAATCATATTGCAGGGTCCATATTGCTTGCAGTAAAGATTATATAGTGGGCTAAGTTTACTCTTGCTTTCAATGATCTCAGAGGAGTTACTCTATGAATACATGCGGAATTCCTTTTGAATTAAGAAACAAACTTCTTCCTACATTGACAAATAATTCATTGAATGGTTAATCTAAATTACACTACTCGGGAGAGTGACATCTGCCATGTTATATCATTAATAAAATAATGGATGTGAAATAGAATACTGTTTTTCTATCAGACTGTTCATGCTGGTTTTATGTGTTATTTGTTTTCTGTTGAAGTACTTCATAATTGTGTTTGTACTAATTTTCTATTCATAACATTTTAATTATATGGGCTTCCCTCCTGGTGTGCATTAATGTGGTAGCACCTACAAATTTAATGAAATATCCAATCTGACGATAAATTTTAGTCTGACGCAAAGCTGCTGGGAAAAAAATATTCTAGATCAGTCAGAGTATCACTCAAATTTATGTGTTCTAGGAGACGGTAGTCTCAGGCTTTTAGATTTAGTGTGAAATCCGATGCAATTGAAGCTGGAGAAACAGCACTGGGAGTAGAAACACTAACTTGAGACTCATTCCTCCCAAGTTCTTACACCCAACATTCAGGCTTACACAGCCTGCTATTGGCTCCAGTGGGAAAGATGGAGAATGTTTCCACTCGGTTTCTGGACAATAAATGGTTGCCACTGCTCTGAGTGATAGGCGATAAAGGTTTGGAAGTGTCAGGCAGAGGAAGATGCTGCACGTAGGCGTCTTGTTTTTCTGTTGTGATCAGTAGACTCTTTCGTGACCCACTTCTAAGCACGTGGTGGCTAAGCCTTCATTTCCTTTGGTGACTGTGCTGTGTGACCCTAACCAAATACATCCACACTGCCCCTGAGTGAGTCCACTCTGCTTCGGAGATATCCTGCCTGCTGAGGCGAGCTGGCTAATGCCAGACATGAAACCAGAGAATGTGCCAGCACCTTGGTGGCTGGGGTGGCGCACGAGCCCAGTGTCAGCACCAGTAGGTTGCACAGAGGCAGCCCACGGATCCACTTGTGCCTCTTGGTAACGTTCCGAGAGAGTTTTGGTCCACCAGTCCGAAAGGCTGCAGTTCTGAGTGAGGTGTGTGAATTCGCAAATTTTAAACACAGCTCAGTTTTTTATTGTCTGGATCTAGTCATACACATGCAGCAGGCAGCTGACTCTGAAGTGGCGTTCTGTCCATCTTCCTAGCTGGGCTGAAGTCACATATGCAGATGCTTCCCAGGACTGCACACAAGGACCCGACCCAGGGCTCTGCCTTCCCTTTTGGGTGCTGTGGGACTAAATAAGTATTACAGAACTTAATTTCTAAGACCCTAAATCCCTTTATTTGATCTAGCTTTTGCATTCAGTGTAAGAAGATGAACAGGTACAACAGAGAAAGGAGGAAAGGTGTTGGTGAGGGTGACCAACAGCAGCTGGGCATTTCTACCCATTAGGCACTGTCAAGAAACCTGTTAGGTATCTCGCTTGAGGTGGCATAGTCAGATTTTTTTTCTGTTGTATTGACAGATTCCTTTTTGTGTCTTTGATACATCATCAAAAGCTGACATTTTCTCTGAAGAAAGAATGTAGAGCAAAGTTAGATCTATAAATTTACTTTGACTCTTGGTCTTGTCAGGGCCCGGCTTGACATTGAGTTGAATATTTAGTGTGTCTTTCCTTGGTAGGCTTTATTTAATGGTTATTTCTAGATGACAGTCTAATGAAAAAGGATTTCACTTACATTTGATTTGAAAATGATAATGTTTACTTTTAAACTATATTGTTTCATTATTTTCATTCTCCTTGCTGAAAAGAGAATAGGAAATGATACTCTCATTGCACCTCATCGTGTATATGTGTGTGTATTTTTATACGCGTGTGTGTGTGCATATATATACACACACACACAGAGTGGTACTATTAGCCACTACTGTTCCAATACTGTAGAAAAATGAGGGTTTTTAGTCCTCTTTTCATAGTGGTTCTTATCCAGCAGCACCACCATGTGAATGAGTCCTACAGATTAAAGTCTCTGCCATTCACATCCCTACTAAATGCCATGTTTCCTTTTATCTTCAGAAATGTACATGGAGATGTGAATATGACTGTATGTCTGTATTGGATCGGTGGGCAAGGTTTTGGTAGGAGGGGAGCTACAGGGGTGGCTTCCATGAGAAGCTGCTAGAAGCTTCCCTTATGTCTGATGGAGCCAGTGCCAAGTGGCTCAAGATGAACCCACCACTGGCCAAGGCCAAGCCCATCAGCGATGGTGGTAGCACCTCTGGGATAATATATTTAACAAGGGGTAAAAAAACACCCCTTCTTTTCAGCAATTACCAGCTGAAGAGAGGAGTGAGAATATGTGAGAGAAACAACTATACAGACACCAAGAAGGAGGGGAAGGAGGTGCTCTAGGTGCCGGGGCAGAGATTCCCTGGCAGCCCGTGGTGCAGCCCCCAGCGGGGCAGGCTGTGCCCCCAGCCCCTGGTGCAGCCCCCGGCAGGGCAGGTCTGTGGCCCCAGCCCATGGAGGCCCATGGTGGAGCAGACCCCCCCGCAGCCTGGCAGGGCCCCCCCGGGGCAGGGGGTGCCCGCAGGAGGCCGTGACCCACGGGCAGCAGTGCTGGGGCAGCTCCTGGCAGGGCCTGTGGCCCCGTGGGGAGGGGCCCAGGCTGGGCATGGGCTGGGGCCCCTGTGGAGACCCACATGGGAGCAGTCTGTTCCTGAAGGACTGCACCCCATGGAAAGGACCCACGTTGGAGAAGTTCATGGAGGACTGCCTCCCATGGGAGGAACCCCACGCTGGAGCAGAGAGCGGAGTGTGAGGAGTCCTCCCCTGCAGAGAAAGGAGCAACAGAGACGATGTGTGATAAGCTGACCGCAGCCCCCATTCCCTGTCCCCATGCGCTGCTGGAGAGGGGAAGGAGGTAGAGGAAATCAGGAGTAAAGTTGAGCCTGGGAAGAAGGAACAGGTAGGAGGGAAGGTGTTTTTAAGATTTGGTTTGATTTCTCATTACCCTGCTCTGATTTAGATTGGTAATAAATTAAACATTTCCCCAAGATGAGTCTGTTTTGCCTATGCTGGTAATTGGTGAACTGATCTCCCTGTCCGTATCATGACCCATGAGCCTTTTGTTATATTTTCTCCCCCTGTGTAGCTGAGGAGGGGAATGATGGAGTGGCTTTGGTGGGTACCTGGCATCCAGCCAGGGTCAACCCATCACAATGTCAAAAGCTGTATGAACAGTAGACGTTTATTTTGAATTTCAGATTTAATGTGATTTCACTTTGAGTTAGTTAAATAGAAACTGTTGGGTATGAAGTAGGTTATAGTGTAATTTTTAAAACAATTTCAGCCTCTAGGGTTACGAGGTGTACTTCCAACTTCAGATTCATTAAAACCACTGTTACATGTCAGGAACCAGTTATGTTAAACAGAACACCAGCACTATGCCAAGCTGAATGGGCTTGAGAAGTACATAATTTATGTTTATTCTTATTTTTCTGAATTGAAAAAGTAGCTATACCTACTTTAAAGTCAGTCTGATTCTTGTGAAGTCTGGTGAGACAGTGGACCTGAGTTCTTTGAAATTGCTGATGACTTCATTTAAATTTTCTAAACTTTGTACGTATGTACAGACCTAAGTGATGCTGGTGAGGTTGTAGAAAGCTTGGTCCCCTCTATTTCTCAGTGACCTATTTCTTTTATACCTTCCAGTTAGTGGTACAATTAGTCATATGTTCGCATGTGTTTGATTAAAATTAGCAGAAAATAAATGTTGATGAAAAATTAAGCTGGTATATTAAGAAAAGTTGGGACATTTTCCTGTCTCTGTCAAACTAAAGTTATGTGAAATGTATTCTACCTTTACACCTCTTCTGAGAATTTATTTGGGGAATACAGTTTACTGAGAAACAGAATAAAGTTTTAATTTGTTTCTTCTTACAAACAAAACTGCAGTTTGCTGTGCTAATTAGAGCAGCTGGATTACAGACTGTCTTAAATCCCAGGAGAAATCAGGAAAAGAGGCTGGCTTTAAGTATTTCTTACTGTCTCCAAGGTTTTAAGTTAAAACCTCTTCTGGTTAATGAGAAAAGCTTACAGATTCAGGTTTTATTTGGGAGGAGGAGTGACAGGGAATTCTTCCCTATTCATATTTCACTCAGAGCATGGCCTTTTGATTCAGAAAAACTATCACAATCTAATAAGCTATGGCCAACAGTACTTTTAAACTTACTGGAGAAGTCTGAGGTCTCTGATAGATGCCTGAATACAAAGGGGAATAGAGTATAGAGAAGCTGTAGGAACAGTAAAAGGTGTGTTGGTTCTCTCTCAGGTCTTTTAAATGAGATAATATTTTTACCCAAGGTAACTGATATATTAAAAGACTCCACTTTGGGAGACGCATTTAAGTATTCTGTTTGATGCTAGATGTAGTAAGCGTGCTTTTTATCTGCATTATTTTGCAGGCTAAGTTCAAATCATAACTGCTCTTATTTATTTTTTTCTATATTTTAAGTCTTCTTTAGATGTTTGGTAGAGGTCTGCTGCGTCTGGGTCAGTGGGACCTTAGTTACACTAAGCCTTGAAATCTCATTGTCTCACTTGGTGATAGAAATTACACTGTTATTGCTTCTGAGTGTTTTGAAACTTTTTATTATGAATAGCTTGATTGCAATGTAAGTGTTGGATACTGATACTTGTCAGCCTCAAACACTAGAAAACCTTTAATGTGCTGACAAAAACATGGGCTAAAAACAGCCTTTGAAATACTGTGAAAAGAATTTACTAGTGAAGAGAAAAATGTCAGTTTATCTTGAATCATGAAAAATGAAAATTAATGAGAGTTGCTCAATATGTAAATGTATTGCTTCAGAGAATTGTGGCAGAGATCTGCTCCCTTCATCTGCAATAAGGAGAAAAATAACCGAAAAATTTGTTTTAGTGAATCATTAGGGAAGCATAACTAATGACAATTAACGGATAGCACAGGAAGAGTGCTTTTATGTTAGGGCAAAATTTACCTTCATCAGCCAGGTTGTTCTAGCTTGTAACCTCCTACTCCAAACTACAAGGCTGAACTATACGAGCAAAACAAACTTACCTAGCAGCAGTGTTATCTATAATAAAATTAGACAGGTGCCTTAAGGAAAAGGGACTTTACAACATAAAGCCCTGTATTCCACTGTAAGCATTTGGATATCAATTTCCATTCCTAGTAAAGAGCATGGTAATACTATGTATGGATCTTGTGTGAACCGTAATTTTCTGTTGTAACTCACCTGATTTCTAATTGCTTGTAATTTTGTGGCTATGATTATTGAGGCTGAGATTGCATTTCATTTGCAACCAAATGCCAAGTTAATGACAGATCACATTTAGCTTAAAAGTGGCTACAGAATTTTGAAAAACCAAAATGTGCTAATCACTTTAACCACCTACAAATTTTCTTAGATGTAGTGAAGGCTAAAGGCAGAAATGATTCCCAAGTAGTGTTAAGGAAATCAAATGCCAGAAGCCACAGCATGTGGGCTGGACCAAAATGAACACATTATATTGTTTCTTTGAGATGCAGTATTAAACCTCCCTATAATTGTGGGTTGATCGTGTTGCAGAGACACACCTACTGGTACTGTGCAAGGCTGCACAGAACATAAAAGCAGGAGTGCTGTTGCCTGAGTGTGTCATTCCACCCTTCAGAAACAGGGGTTATGTTGCATTGTATTATAACTATATTGTTTCCACAGACAAGATGTATTCTGTTCTTTGCTGTAATGAGATTCCTGTTTCTAGTCTAAATCTGCACAGTGGGAATCCTTCCAAAACCTAAAATAACTGATATTTGAGAAGTGAACTCATAAGAGCTTTCAGAGAGGCAAGAAGGATGTTGGCTTATTTGGATGGAAGGAGGACCTCACCCTTGTGCTAGCCCTACAGGTCTGACCATGGGTTCTTTGCAAAATGTCATCTCTTTGTGTGAAATCCTTGCATTTTATTGAAAACTAGGGAAGACATGGTATGTTTGGTTTTGACATGCCAGAAGAGCCAAAAGAACAGAAGAATCCTTACGTCCTTTCTGCAACCTCATTATGCAGTGTACCTGGAAATATATAGAGAAGCTTTTACTCTTTAAATAATAAAGTATTTGTAATATTAATAAATGATGTTACCGCAAAGTTTATATATTGACTGCTAACTATAACAACTATAACTACTTACTGTAACTACCTGTATTTAAACTAATATGTGGTTTCCTTTTCTGAAAATGGTTTTGTTTGGCCAAATGTGATAATTTTCTGTACATGTATTATCATACACAAAGTAATACATAAAACTGATGAAGTGTAACCAATATCAATCCTTTCTACATGGCCAGAATTGTTTCTCAGAAATTGTTTCTCCAAACTATCTGTATTGTATGCTATTTTCATACTTTCAGTTTTCAGGCAGAAAGCAAGTTTAAGATTTGTTCTGATCTGTCAGTGGAATATTAGTTTTGAAATCTGATGGTGACAATTTGGCTGTCAGGGATGGCTATTTTACTGCTAATGCATCTTATCTGGGCTTGTGGACAAAGCTTGCATAGATTTTTAGCTGTTTTGCAGTCCTCTGATAGTTGATCAAATAAATGTAGGCACATCAGGATCCAGGTACTCTGGGTAACCTTTGCATCCTCCTATAAATGGCTGAAATACAAGCTTGAAAAATGACTAGAACAAAGGGCTACTCACTATTAAATGTCCTATACCCTACACATTCAGTAACTGTGGCACTGTATTTAAGCTTAATTTTCATTTTTAATAAGCTACTTAATCTCTCTCCATTATTTTTAGTTCCTGAGCTAGTGTTTCAGAGACATTTTTGCAAATATTTTTTTAAAATCCAAAGGAATGATGTCTATCATGTTTATTGTTACCTACCTTCCCATAGAATACTCAAGCCTACCATGCCTTTTGAGACACTGTATCATAAGTAGCATCTGCTTCATCCCTAATGTAGCTGAAGGGTTTTTGGCTCAAAATACATGTGGCTTTGCACATGTGCCTTTTCTGTGCCTCACAGTACCTGAGTTTAAAGTAACTTGCATAGAATGGGTGAAAAGTCATTATTTCTACAGTAAGTATTCTCTAATTAAAGCAATTGAATCTTGTGTGCACCTATTGTTACTGTGGCATTGAGTTCCCTCAGGTTGCAGAGTTTTCTGTCAGTTTATTACTTTTACACTGCATTTAAGCTTTTGCTTTTTTATTTTGTTTGGTTTTTTCTCCACAGGAAGAGCTTTCCTAAAATTAGATCTAATTCTTACCGGTGAGTATCACCAACTTTTGCTAAATTTTCTATTGGAAATGGGAATAAATGAAATGTAGATCAGAACCATTTGGAATATAGGGAAAGTCTGAACATCTGGAATCTAAATTTGAAGTGGGAATTGATTGCCTTAAAAAATAGTCATAATGACAAAGTTATAAACTAATGAGTGGATAGAAACACTTTTTTGCCCAATATGCAGAGAAAAGCATCTGAAATAAAAAACCACCACCCAGACCACTTCAAAAACAACCCAGTCTTAAATGAAGCATATAGTAAAAATTTTAGTGAAAACTGAAGTTTTGCAATTAATTGACAGACAATATTGTTAACATTAAAAATTCTTTAAGATTGAGAGTATATATATATATGAATAAAATAATGTTGACATTTATATTTGTGTGCATAGAATTGAATGAATTATTGAGTATTGTGTTTCAGCTTATAATCTATAAACCAACTGAGGTCCAGAAAAAAATTTATCTATGTTACAGAATCATGGTGATTTTTATAGTCTCATTATGTTTGAAATATTCAGTATAATTCTGCGTTAATGATAGAATTGTAACTAGATAAGACATTGGGACAATGTGCAATTAAAGTTCTTAATGATTTGAAGATCCACACATGCACAGAAAAGATAAAAGAAACAGCGAATGTAGTTTGTCACAAGTGTCAAATTAAGGATCTTTATTGCCCTGAACATACAGAACTGTAGAGTTCGACAACCATTATGCCTAAATGTAAGCAAGTATGTAATGTGCAGACCGGTTATGAATCAAATTGAAAATATATTTATGACTTTTTCAGTGTCTGGAATGAGCCTAGTGTAAGGTTAACACTAATCATTCTACATCATTGGTTTAAGAGCTGTAAGGAACCAAAGACAAAGCTTTAAACAAATTAGCACTAGGCTGGCCTAGTTTAGAAACTTTTTTCATGGTTTTCTTAGTCATAAAAGCAAACAGAATTTTACTAGGACTTGTAAAGAAACCTTTTACTGGATGCCTGCCAAGGCAGGCTGCCGATCAAATACAGCAGCAGCTTTGCATTTCTGTCAAACAAAGCTAGAAGATTTTTAAATCATTAGAAAATGATTACAGAAAAACAATGAAAGAAATAGGTAAAAATAACCTTTATCCCTCCAGCTGAGGTCTCTGAAATTTGACAGTTCTTTATTCTCAGAATATTGTGCATACAGGGAAACTACTGCTAGTATAACATGAGCTTCTAAAGTGGAAGATACTATGGAAGTGCTTTGATTTATAATTAATACAGTACAAGTGCAGTAGCATGCAAATTCTTTGAGACTACTTTTGCAGAGCTAGGGAACTACAAAAGACAGTGAATTTAATCTTGGAAAAGCTGAACACTTTTCATTGCACTTGCAGATTAATGGATGTAGATATCACAATCTTTTCACTTTGCACTGTAACATAGAATTGTATTTATATCAGCTGATGGAAAAACCCTCACATTGACAAGTAGTTCTTCTAAAGGCTTGATATTGACAATGTGGTTGTTTTATAGTTGCAGAAGGAAACATACAGGAAATGTCACTTAATTTGTTCTGGGGGGGTTTTGACTCACAATATTTGGAAATTTCTGTTGGTGCAGCATTACTGTGCTTCTGTCTGTCTCCAGGTAGATAGGGACAAAATGGAAAGCTTGCAACTTTAGATGTTGGTGCTTTCATTTTAAAATCAGAAATTACCAAGAAAATTTAGGAGTAAAAGTTCAAAAGGTTTAGGACCTTTGTAACAAACAAAGGCAAGGCTTCATGTATCACTAAGGTATTGTGTACATGTTATTTGAACACATGGGTTTTTTTCACGGAGCTGTTTCAATTTTTAAGGGAATTAATTACAAAACTGCACATGCTGTTACTTTTGTCAGAACATCTGCTTTTGGCTGATCAACCAAAGTTTTAGATTTCTTTTTATCATTGAATTTTAATAAGACATGTTAATGTAGGTCTTTAGTTGTTATCTCTGAATATTAGTGTTCTGAATTATATAGTAATTCTGTGATTATGAAAAGTCAACTCCAAAAGTTTTAGTGGATTTAGTGGAATGGATTTTCTCCTTTCTTTTTAACCAGGCAGCACTATGTTTAATATTAGTGTATGGGGTATTTATTCCTTTCAGGTGTTTTGTTGCACCGATACATAGGTTGACTTCTGCTTGTACTCCTGTACAAAGGCAGAATGCCTTATTGGTGGTGCTTTATAATCAGTGTTTCTATATTGTGCTGGTATTTAGACATTTTATACTTTATTTAGTGTTTTTCTTAATGTCACCACAGTGTGATTGTGCCTAGTTGTAAACATTCTGCTTAGAATTTCCTATACGTCACTTACCCTCGTAAAGAAGTCATTGAAGTGGATCAAAGGAGTAAGCACTGATAGTATGTAGTAGTCTAGGATTATATTAAAAACATGAGTTACACGCTGCACGTTGAATGTATTTAAGAGTTTGGGTAAAAGAAGATTTATCAAAATTCACTTGTAGTATTTCAGTGTTTCCAGAAAGGTTTTCTTATTGGAACAGTTATCTGTGGTAATAACAAGAATTTGTATTTTGGGGTGGATAAAATAGACTCCTGGCACTTAGTGAGCTATAGTATTTCTCACTAAGGAACAACAGAGCACAATTTGTCTCTGTGGAGTAACATATATCAAAGTAGTGCAATATATCTGCGTCCTTTTTGGCTCAGCAAGTGTTCTCAGCCTGGCTAATAAATTGTATCATGATGGCCCACAGTCCTACTTTGAGAGGGCTCATCAGGTAGTGAAAGGGTTGAAGGCACTGACATTATGTTGATTTGCAGGAGTTAAGACTTTTCCAGTCGCTATAATCAGCCTCTGAGACTTTATTAAAATGTTCCAGTACTGCCAATGTATACCAATGACAAATTAGCAGGGAATGCATTATCCAAAGGGAAAAAAGAAAATGCGTTATCCAGAGTATAAGGTGTATTTGGTTTGCATGGCAAGGTTTTGGAAGTGGGGGGAGCTGTAGGGGTGGCTTCCATGAGAAGCTGCTAGAAACTTCCCCTATGTCTGATGGAGCCAATGCTAGCTGGCTCCAAGATGGACCCATTGCTGGCCAGGGGTGAGCCCAACAGTGGTAGTGCCTCTGGGATAACATATTTAAGGGAAAAAACTGCTGCACTGCAGCAGATGGGAGAGAGGAGTGAGAATATGTGAGAGAAACAGCTATACAGATGCCAAGGTCAGTGCAGAAGGAGGGGGAGGAAGTGCTGTAGACCCCAGAGCAGAGCAGACATTAGCCTTTTGGTATATTTTCTCCCCCTGTATAGTTGAGGAGGGGAATGATGGAGTGGCTTTGGTGGGCACCTGGCATCCAGCCAGGGTCAACCCACCACATAAGGTGAAATATATGATCTTGATATTTGATTTAGCAAGCTATATTATCAGCTGTTCTGTCCACATAGTTGAATTATAATTGTCTTGAATACTGTATATCTAAGAGAAAAACAGGTACTCCATTTATGATGTCACATTTTTTGCAGTTTTAGATCATTGCTGTAGACCAAGAGATTAATGAAATGAAGTTCCTTAACAATACTTCCAGCTTTGAGTTATCTTAGAAGGTAGTGACAAGAAATTCTTCACATTCTATTATAAATACAATCATGTAGTAGAAGAGTAGAAGAAAATACTGAACCTTTCAAATAAATGTTGCATTAGAAAAGTGCAATTTGAACATGCATAAATTTAACATATTTCAAAGGATTTGCTTGTTCACTTGATATGCACAAAAGAATGCAAATTTAACATTTAGCAGACTTCAAGGTCATTATTCTAATGAGAAATTCACATGTGTGACAAAGTCCATTTAGCAGGAAAACAAATAGACTTAAATAATTACATGTCACTGGGGAGATCAGTAGAAATAGAAACTTTACACCAAACTTGGTATGGAGCAACATACATTAAGGTAATTCTGATATAATTAAATGATCAGTAGATATATTTGTCATTTTGATATCAGGATAGAACTGAGCTCATTGGTTTTCAGGAGTATATTTTGAAAATAATTGCCAAGTTTCATCTCTTCGTTTGTTAATTTTGAAGTTTTACAGCTCATGTTAAAGATATGTAAACATCATATGAGATCTGTAAGGAGTAGCATTGATAATATACAAGGGGTACATTAAGAATGAGAGAATGCAAATTGTTCAGAAACTCTCTTTATTATGTGATCTCCTCCACTTAGTCTTTGGCTTATATGTGCTTTTTCTTGGTGGTGGATCTTGACTAAAATGGAGCTGTTTGATTTATAAGCGGGCAGAAATACTGGGATGCTCTGCAGTGGTGGAAACTGTTGGGCATGTAATGTCACACTCCTCCTCTATACCTACCAAATCTGAGAATTCTATTAAAACTTAAATTTCAACTGGGATTGCACATGATTTTCATTCAGACCCACTGTGACAATTTTAAACTTTCAAAAAAAATTGCTTCTTCCAAGGCAAAAAAGTTCTCTTCAGACAAGTTTTGGTGGTATTTTGTATGTTAATTCAGTATTACATGCACACACACAAATACACCCATGAAGAAGAGTATTCAACAGCATTACTCCTCACAAAAATGCAATGGATACTAGGTATATTATTGAAAGTCAGTTTGTGCCTTCAGTTTTCTTTGCCTTGTAAATCAGTTAGGTGCTTTTCAAAATGTTATCCATAAAATATAAACTTACAATGTGTAATTAACACTTGGTGGATACTGATTAGGCTTTCAACTTCTAACCAGAAACTCTTAATATATATGATAATTATATGTATATGTAAGTTGTGTATACAATGATACTTGATTATACTCTTCAGGTTTTAAAATATGTAATTAAATGCAGTAAATAAGTACATATTTTAAAATATAATGCTGGATTTTAAAACGTGGCAGCATTAATCTTGTAGTGTCTTATGTTACCTCATACAGTATTTGTTAAAAATGCAGTGCCATCTTTGCACCCCAAAATTTGGAATGTCTCCCTGCCTCCCCTTCAACAGTATTTAAAACAAAGTGTCCGCTGTGGGAAGATCTGGGAAGTGTACTAGGGACAGGCATAGATATGCTTTTAGCCAGGTGTTATGAGACTCCACTGAACACTAGCTACCTAGCTTGCTTAGGATTTTTTTGTTTAAAATCCCAACAGGCAGCTGCAAGCATTACTAGGTGCCCAAATACTTTCTTAATCTGGTCTTTAGGCGGCGGCCAGGCACACACACTGTGCAATTTGCACAACTGGATTTCTTTGCTTTGAACTATAACTTAATTCTGGTTAATCCACAAATCAAGTAGTTTTGCTAGGTGCAATAGCAGAATTCATACCATTGGAATAAGTGTAAAATAGTCTGCCATGGATAAGTCACATATTGATTAAAGGACAGGAGTCTAATCATTCCGAAACTTTTTCACCTGAAACCTCATCATGGATCACTTTCTAGCCAATAAGAGATGAATGCAGTTCACCTTCTCTCAGTGTCTGATCTCAGTGTCTGAACTCAGAGAAAGTTTTATTTTGGAGGTGGCTTTAGTACAATATGTAGACGTTTAGAAGTAGGATGGAAAGGATGGAAGAGGTCCCTAGGGAAACAGCAAGGGGTGAGGAAAAATTTCATTAAGTGATTGGTGCTCATTGGCTGATCTGAATGTGCCCTATTAGTACATACTTTGGTGTTAAGAAGTCCTTAGAACTTACAGCTGTACTAGATCATGTAGTCTAGAAGCCCTCGTGATATTGAATGAGGAAAGACTGGAAAGACTAAGTCAGGTGCTCTTCTTTTAGAGAGTGTTGTTCTTCTATTTTTGCTTACCAAGTTGATTTTGAAAATTTTACTGGTAATAATAGGGAATGGTGCCTCTGCAACACTGTATTACCATAATTCTTGATGCAATCTTTCACACTTCACCTTCAGTGCACAGAGGTAAAGCAGCTATGGAAAACTCTAGGCCTTTTTCAGAGATGTGAAGTGTATATGTATTTCTAATAAGGGGTCTTTTATAACATAGTGAACATAAGAAAGGAGAATGTTTAGTCCGAAAACCAGTATTATCATACCTTACCTCTGATTTATAACTATTGTCAAGTTTTACCCCCAATATTATTATTCCAGAGTAACATATTTAGTAAGAAATATGTTCTAGTATGTTTTGTGTAGCAGAATTAAATTGCTTTGAAGTTGTTAAAGATATTTCTGATGTGCAGAAAAGATATTGCATTGTCTATGCACCCTTCCATACAATCCTACAAAATTTTTGTGTCCTTATTTTTTAAATCCAGTTAATGTTTTTTTCTTTGGAGTACGCAGATGTTACATGATGAAAGACTTGAGAGAGGAGTACAGAAGTGAAATAAATAACCTCCAGGTAGCTAAGCACCCTGTGTAACCTGTTGATTTAAAGGCATTTTACAAATTTTAAAAGCAAAATTCTGTTTTGCATTCAATGCAATGTAAGTAGTAAAAATGTAAAAGTGCATGTAACACCTGTTATGCACCAAGAGTTGTGTCATGGTTTAATCACAGCCGGTAACTAAGTACTGCACCACCACACAGTTGCTCGCTCACTCCCCTACCCCCAGAGGGATGGGAAGGACAATCAGAAGTGTAAGACTCGAGGGATGAGATAAGAACAACTAAATAATTGAACTAAAATAAAAAATAAAAAAAAATTAAAAATTATAATGAAAAAAAGGGAGAGGGGGAGGAGGAATGCAATCCAAAGGGAAGGGAGAAAAGAAAACGAGTGATGCACAATACAATTGCTCGCCACCCGCCAACCAATGCTCAGCCAGTTCCCAAGGAGCGATCAACAGGCCCTGGCCAACACCCCCCCAGATTATATACTGAGCATGATGCTCTATGGTATGGAATATCCCTTTGGCTAGTTCGGGTCAGCTGTCCTGGCTGTGTCTTCTCCCAATTCCTTGTGCCCCTCCAGCCCTCTCCCTGGCAGGGCCTGAGAAACTGAAAAGTCCTTGACTTGGTATAAACATTACCTTGAAACAGCTAAAGAGATCAGTGTGTTATCAGCATTATTCTCACACCAAATCCAAAAACAACACTACACCAGCTACAAAGAAGAAAATTAACTCTGTCCCAGCCAAAACCAGGACAGCTGAATACTATAAATGTAACCAAGGATAAAAAATAGGGTTGGAATAGGGTCTGATAATGATAGAAATGTGTTAGATGAATAGTTATGTCTGAAATGGACAAAGTACATCAGGTCACTGATTGCAGGATGGTAATCAGGAGGTCAGAGACTGGAGAGAAATGTTAATTACATTCAAATCCTTACAATGCTGCATCAGTAAGTCACTAGGAACAAGTGAGAATGGCAACTTAAGGAGTATTTTATGGGACAGGTAGGGATATTTCCTTCTAATTTCATCAGTTATCACTGGAAACACAGAAAAACAGAAGATCTGTCTTTAAGCTGCAAAAGCCCATGTGCCCAATTCTGCTTGCACTACACCAGTGTAAAACAGGAATGCGCTTGCAACAGCGGTCAGATGAGAAACCTGACCTGGGAAATGTTCCTTGAACTGCTTGACTGTGCCTAACTATTATTTTAACAAAGTGGTTTATACTGAAGTTCAGAGGAAAAGAGGTTGAATGGAGGAATATAACATCAAAGCTTCCAGTGTGAGAGAGATTCCTCAGTAAAAAACACTTCTATTTGTAAGAAACTGAAGAAGGCCTTGTTGTATAGTTAGGTCTTGATCTTGCCTTACTATTTCTCTGTCTGCCTCATCTGGCTTGCATCCCATGTCACAGGCAATGTTCTTAATGTACAACAGTAATTATAAAGGAAAGTCAAAAGCAAGTGTTTGACATTTTATATATTGTTGAGGTGGTTCAGCATTCTGATTTGTTAATCAATTTTTGTATATGAATAAAAGGATAAACTATAGTAGAACCTTTCACGGAAGCACATGACAGCTGGCCTCAAAGACTTTCTTTGGACTTTTAGAGAGCAAGCAAATTTCTAAAATTTTTTTTTGATGGATCAGAACAGCTTATTTGAGTTGCGATTTTTTTCAATTATGATACTTTGCTAAAAATGAATTTGTTTTTTTTTTTTGACACGTCTTTCCATTCAGACTTACTATTACCAGCAATGTAAAATGCATTGTTTTCACATGGGATCATGGGTCAGTTTACATGGCACCAGGCCCGCTGGCAACAGATGGGGTTCACCTGTCCCGCTGGACCCCCTGTTTCCAAACAGGGAAGGACTGATGGGGGATGTGGTGGTCTGAGACGTCGGGCATAGTGATTGTGAAATGATAGAGTTTTTGACTCTTGGAGAAGTAAGGAAGGGGGTTCAGCAAAACTGCTACCTTGGACTTGGTGGGGGTCGATCTCTTCTCCCCGATAACAAGTGACAGGACAAGAGGCAACCGCCTCAAGTTGCACCAGGGGATGTTTTGATTGGATATTAGGAAAAATATCTTCACTGGAATGGTTATCATTGGAACAGGCTGTCCAGGGACGTGGTGGAATCACCATCCCTGGAGGTGTTGAAAAAACATGTAAATGTGGTGCTTAGGGACATGGTTTAATGATGGACTTGGCAGTCCTGAGTTAGTGGTTGGACTTGATGATCTCAAAGTCTTTTCCAACCTAAATGATTCTATGACATCTTTGTGAATTCTGAATGCATTTAGGTAGCTCCATGCAATGTACCAACCTTGCAAATGTGTGTTAAAGGTTTTCTAAGTCTGCATAAATTAATTAACCTTCACAGTCACAGTACCTTGTATATGACTCTATTTGAATTGCCCACTGTGCTTTGACATATTTTTCTAATTTTATGTTGCTTTTGTTTTCATAGATGCACTTTAGAATGCTGGTCTTCAGGGCACTTTTTCATTTTTTTATAGCATGTCATGTTTTTCAATGCTCATCTTTTTGATGTCTGGACTTGTTGGTTTTCTTTTCCCTACACTATCAGTTCGCTCTAAGATGATCAAATACTTTTAATTCTGGTGTAAATTAGTGGTGAGATCTTGGAAATCCATTGGCTGCCCCAAAGCACAATTAGTGAGGGTTGATATAGAGTTTGTGATTCTAGCATATTTAAATAAACTATGCTCCTAGGAGCAGCAATACATTACTTTGGTCTATTTCAATTTTAAAAATTCTTGCTTCATTGAGAATAATGTAACTTACAAAGCAGAGTGATTCAACTGTTTCATCTGTATGTAATTCTGAGTCTTATCATTCGTGGGCAAACCATGTCTGATTAAAGCCTTTTACAGCACCATGTGACAGTAGAATTAGCCCTGAGTTCTTGCTCTGAGTTCCATTGATCAATAATCATGAGTGTTTCAATAGTGAAAATAGTTTAGATCAGCTAAATGCATACATGAAATAGCTCTGTTGCCCTAAAAAGAGAAATAATTAAACACTCAATGAGTTAGACTGCTACAATAAGTGATCGCACATTCACACATTCAGAGTGTGTTAGAACCACTGTGTTTGTTATTAAGCCAGCACATTCTGTAGCTGGGGCTTTGCTTTGAAAAAGACTGACTGATAACAATGATTATCTTTTCCACTTTAACCAGCAACTCTTTTTGAATCTCCAGTTCTTGGATTGTGTTACTGAACATTGAAACCTTCCCACTCTACACTAAATTGGTGTAATTTTCAAAGAACACAGATGGGAAGGTAAAAGTAATTAGCAACCTGCCTGCTTTGGCCTTGTGATCAAAATTTTCTGGGGTAATAAGACAGAAAGTAACCACAGTAAGAAAATAGTACTGTAATCCATCCAATTAACATAGTTTTAATTATGGCACAATTATCTGTAAACTTTTTTCCACGTCTGTTATGCAGCTTTGTTCTATTCTTGTCTGATAATCAACACTGGAAGAATCTGGCTAAGTAATGAATGTCACTTATAGACCAGTAAGAAAGTAACTTTAAACTGTACCATAGAAGATTTTAGATGCTTTCGTATTTGACAGGTAACTCGAGAGTCCTTTCATACTGCTGCACTTGGTTTTTCTCCCTACAGATCTGCATCTCTACCTTGTCTCAGTTCTATCAGTATTTTGTGTCAGAAAGACCTTATTCACCTGAAAAAGCAAAATGATACTACTTTTACTTCTAGACACAGAATGGAAAAAAACTCACAAAACAAACCATATTTTTTACGTCCTTGAGATCTGAATCCTGTACTTACTTGGAAATGCATATTTATGATTTCTGAGAAATTCCATATGACTCAGGCTCTAGGGTAGAAATAAAATAGAAAAAACAGATGTACTCAACTTCTTACAGCATTGATGGAATATCAATAAAAATCTAATAGAATAACATGTAGCTTTTAAAGAGAAAAATATAAATTGCTGTAATAGTCCAAGGTGACAGCTAACTTTTAACAATGATTTTGTTCAATTTGAATAATGTCTAATTTTAATTTCTTTCATTTTGATGCTTCTGCTTTTCCAACTGCAAGGCATCAATGAAAGTAGATCTAATTGTGAGACTTTTCCTTAAGGTGCTGTTAGTAAAGCTGGCTATTGTGGAAGTATTAAATGTGTTGGGTAGTTGTTACCACACAAAAAGTTTTGTTGGAGTGAACTAGAGTGTCAAATCATATTGTGAAGTTCCTCATTAAAAAAATAGCAAAGTTAATAATCCCCATTGACTCAGTTTTATTTCAGATGCTTCAATGAGTACTTGGATGATAAATAATTTCTGAAACTTAAGAAAATTCCTGTCTTTTAAAGAATTTAATGCTAGATACCCTTTTATGTGCATGCAGATTTGAGTGGCATTATAAGTATATTACACTAAGACAATCTATGATGTTTGGAACTCTTCTAATACTAGAACATTTGAAGAAATTAAATATGGGGAAAAAAAGGTTTTTCTATCTGGCTGTCCTAGAAAACTGCTAATTTCTTGAACTATGTAGTCTTTTTTATTGCCTTTGGTAACAGAAGGGAGAAAGCAATAGTTTTTCAAGAAAACCCTATGGTAATTGATTTGGATCACTGTTTTTTGACCAACCCATTTCAAGGTTGTTGAAATTATCTTGTCTTCCTGCCCTGACATTTCATTGGAAGCTGTAGGAGGCTTATGTACTTGAAGATGAGGGTAAAAACTTGCAAAACTAGAGAAAAAGAAAAGAAGACATCTAACATTACACATTCTCCTCATGAAGGGCTTTTCCTGCAAAGTAAGGAGAGAGGAGCTTCTTATAGATTGGATGAGAACTTACTGTAGCTGAGCTTTAGCGTTGGTAAGTGCATCAGCTGTACTGGGCTATGTATTTGTTTTTCCTTGTAATCCTGAGTAGATGATGGAGGCTTATCTATCTTTCTTTTTTAAAGTGTATTTCTGTGAAAAGCACTCTGTGCTGCAGTGGTGGTGGCGGAAATAGGCAGCAAGCACAGTAAATACACTGCGTATTTTTTATGGGGATAAAAACAAAGTCTTATGGCAATTAATTTAAACCACAAGTAGATCCATACTGTTGGTTTTATCTATGAAATATTCCAAATCCTTGGCTCAATCAGGATATTTAGCTATTTACAACTTCCTTGCTGCTTTGGTAGCTATGTAATTCACAGGCTGAATGTTATTCTGGAACTTAGAGACCTGATTTCTATTCCTGTCTCTGTTACTGATCTGCTACATGAACCTACTCAAGTTGGTCTGCTGTTACAGATGCACTGGTAGGTGCACATGACACACAGAGGAAGAAACACCAACTCTAAATCAAACCCTTTGAAGACCAGAGGCTCTAGAGCTATATCAGTGCAACTCTACGCATGGGTGAAGTCCTCCAATAAGGACAAAGCAAACTGGGTGCCAAACAAATTCATAAGTGAAATTTGTAAGTTTTTGGTGGTCATAGAAGAGTGAGCATGATTAGATCAGCCTGTTATAAGACAACTACAAAAAATGACAACTTTTGCAGTCCAGTAGTTATTTTTTGAAGCTGCACATGTATGCATGCAGTGCCTGCTAAAATCATCCATTTAGGCCTGTGATCAATGAAGAAAACATTTTGGATATACTAGGAATTAAGTCTTGGAAGGCCTTTGCCTCTGTCCTACTGTGTGAAACTGAACAGGTTGTTTTACCTTTGTTTTCCCTGACAAATCTGCTTGTCTTATCTATTTGTGTTCTAAATGTTTGGCATGGATTGTTTCACAGAATGAGAGTTTGCAGAACCTGAAGTAATAAATTCCTGATCCCAAATATGAATTAATTTGTATAACATTTATTTGTCTGTTTTGCCATTCACAGCATATTTTAGCTGTACTTTTTCTCAACAATTTGAAGGTATTTAATACTTCATCTGTTATTTGATTTGTTTTGTTGTTTTTTTAAAGGGCAGTTGAGACTTCTGCCTGATTGCAAGTCTCCAGTTGGTGGGGCTTTCAAAAAGAAAAATTAATAATGTCTTCTAATAAAAGTCCTGAGAAGGACTAACATGGTATCTTCAGTGATCCTTGTTATGTTCAAGTCAGATAGGCACCTTTTCTGTGGAGTAAGAAAGAATCTACTTCCTTTCTTTAAGTTGTAAGAATATGGGTGAAAAGACAGAGCATCTTTGAAGAGATTTCTCTTCCACATCTATCTTATGTGACTTCAGGACAAAATGATCTCTCATAATCTTTCTAATTTCAGTATCAAAATAAATGGAAGATTATACTAATCTTTCACTCAACATGCAGAGTAGAAAAGTCAATATTAGTCATATCACATCTGTGCTCTTAAAAGGCAGTGGCTGTGTTTAACTTCTTGGTCTTCTTACATGGTCCTGCAATGAATAACCTTGTGTTATTTTTAAATATGTCCTTAAGCAGAGCCCACTCAAGCCAAGCAGAACACTTTTTATGACTTCAGAGGGCTTTGGATCTAGCAGTTATCTAAATATGGCCTTTTTATTGTTATAAATCAATAAATCTGTTCTGGCACGTTTTCAAATGTTACCCTTGAAACAGTTGCTTGTTCACTGAACAGCCTGTTTAGAGCAGATCAGAACATTGCCACAGGAAATGGGTCTGTGAAAGTGAACATAAATGTTACCTTGCTTTGATATACCATGTAGGATTTGCTTCAAAATAAGTTTCTATGCGATAGTAGTCTTGTTTCTGTAGTTTTGTAACACAGAAGTAAAGTTCTTGAAATCTTTTTTCATACTTGGACACCAGAAAAACTCAAAGCTGTGAAAGCAAGGAAGACAATTACCTGCTTCTTCCTGCTTCAGCTCTCAAAAGTAATTGGTGAAGAATAGTGGTACTTCTGAGTTGTTATTAAGCTTTGCAAATTGCCTTGTTTTGAATTTTTAACGCATCATATACAATTATGATGCATTAAACACATAGAAAAATAGCTACTTTTCCACTAGACAGCATGTCAATTGTTCAGAAAACTGCTGTTCTCTCTGGTTTTTGAAGTATAAGAAAGGACACAAATTTAATGTGCCTTGTGAGGAGTATTTGTTCTTGGTAGAAATAGAATCATAGAATCATTCAGGCTGGGAAAGACCTTTGAGATCATCAAGTCCAACCATTAGCCCAGGATTGCCAAGTCAATCACTAAACCATGTCCCTAAGCACCGCATTTATGTGTTTTTTAAATACCTCCAGGGATGGCGATTCCACCACCTCCCTGGGCAGCCTGTACCAATGCTTCACCAGCCTTTCAGTGAATATTTTTTTCCTAATATCCAATCTAAACCTCCCCTGGTGTAACTTGAGGCGATTTGCTCTTGTCCTGTTGCTTGTTATCTGGGAGAAGAGACCGCCCCCAACTTGCTACAACCTCCTTTCAGGTAGTTGTAAGAGCAATAAGGTCCTCCCTGAGCCTCCTCCTCTCCAGACTAAACACCCCCAGCCGCTCCCCATCAGACTGGTGCCCCAGCCCCTTCCCCAGCTCCGTTGCCCGGCTCTGGACACGCTCCAGC
>JAVJGI010000037.1:10184140-10261085 GCA_035590275.1 Ibycter americanus
AGGCTGCTATAAGGTCTCCCTGGAGCCTTCTCTTCTCCAGGCTGAACAACCCCAACTCTCTCAGCCTGTCTTCACAGCAGAGGTGCTCCAGCCCTCTGATCATCTTCATGGCCCTCCCCTGGACTTGCTCCAACAGGTCCATGTTCTTCTTTTGTGGGGGCCCCAGAGTTGAACACAGCACTGCAGGTGGGGTCTCACGAAAGCAGAGTAGAGGGGGAGAATCACCTCCCGCGACCTACTATGGGTCATGCTTCTTTTGATGCGGCCCAGGATACGGCTGGTTTTCTAGGCTGCAAGTGCACATTGTTGGGCCAAATTGAGCTTCTTGTCTGCCAACACCCCTAAGTCCTACTTCTCAGGACTGCTCTTAATGCATTCTCTGCCCAGCCTGCATTTCTGTTTGGGATTGCCCCAGCCCCCGTGCAGGACCTCGCATCTGGTCTTGTTGAACTTCCTGAGGTTCACACGGGCCCGACTCTCAAGCGTGCTAATGTCCCTCTGAACGGCATCCCTTCCCTCCAGCGCGTTGACCGCACCACACAGCTTGGAGTTGTCAACAAACTTGCTGAGGGTGTGCTAATCCGGTTTTGAAATGGTTTTGAATTTCTCCAGAAAGTTACCCAGAAATTTCCTACTAGATTCCTAGTAATTTCTACTTTATTGTTTTAGTCACATTGCTTTGCTTTTTACTTACTTAGTGATAGGCTCTCTACAGAAATTACTAGCATTAATGACAGGCTGTGAAGTTTCCAGCACCTAGCAAGACACTACAGTGGTCTGTCAGAAGGCAGCCTAATTAGCGAGTGGCTTTTCTCCTCAAGACAGGAGCTTTCTTCACTCTCATCAAACTAAATTAAGCTTGAATTTTTTTACAGGTCTCCTGAGGCATCTCAGCAACTTGGTTCAGCACCTTCCTCTAAGCTAACTCAGAGGGAATGGTTAGCAACCCCTAGTGAGAGAAAATGTGCAATTTAAGAGGCAGCTCTTATCTGCGTCACTCAATAGTACAATCATTTGTATGCTATTGTCCAACAGTTTTAGATCTCTAGGCCTCTGCTACGGTTCAGTGTAATAATATCAGTATCTGCTTGGTTGTCAACACACAGAACTAGTTTTATGAACTTACACATAAAATGTTTTATTCTATATTTCATTCTAGTCGGATTTTTGGTTCAGCATTTTTTCCTCGTAGTTTACCACAGAAATAACTTTGAGTGGTAGAACATCTGCTATCTAAATACATGAGGGAAATCTTCAGTGAAGAAAGACACCACATATAAAGGAGGATAATGGAAGTGCCATCTGGACATGAAAAGGAAAGAACAAGAGACACAAGTCTAGAAGTACTGTGTTTACATTCTTAAATCTCGCTTGTAATAGCGAGCAATAAAGTGTATTCAACTTGCTATTGAGCAGCTATTCATCTATTCTGTAATACTTCCCAGAAGTATGAAGTATGCTTTGGAAAGACATAAAGGAAGAAGAAGACAAAGAAGACAATACTTTAGAACAGTCTTTGAGTTGTGGAGCATGTGAGAACTGGAAGTAGCATGAAATTAACACAAGATTCCAACACTCCTGATCATCTTGCGTGCATGGTCCCGTGACTAGTTATGTAAGAAGCTAGCCCTAGAAACCATCCAATTTTACTTTGTTGCAGTGATTTTATTTTTTTATCACTTCTCAATTTAAAACAATAGTTTACCCAAATCAAGATAAGATTTTGACTTTTTTTCTTTTTTTAACTTATTTGGAAAATAATGAGCTAAAAATTCCTTCCTCTTCATAGGAAATATTTATTACTAAGAAAACCTGGTTCTGAAGCACACTGAAGTATACACAACAAATAATTTCCGTAATAGGCCAAATTAACTTT
Source organism: Ibycter americanus (assembly GCA_035590275.1). Taxonomy (NCBI): domain Eukaryota; kingdom Metazoa; phylum Chordata; class Aves; order Falconiformes; family Falconidae; genus Ibycter; species Ibycter americanus. The sequence continues at coordinate 10,186,017 of JAVJGI010000037.1, forward strand.
GCTTTGATGTAATATATTCCCTTAAGGAAAATAATAAAAAGACTAATGTATACATATTCATTGAAACTATCTGAATTTGTAGCTCCTATGTGAATTGCCTGTGCATTTAGATAATCTCAAGCTTACTGCTTTGCATCAGAAAAGCAGAGATTTCTTTCTGCATTAACCCACATGTTTTCTTAAACTGCAAGTGAATATAACCTGAGGTACTTTGCTGGGTTGATGCTTCTGTGTTAAACTGTATTTAAAAAAATGAGTCAAGGCTGACTGCTGATGTTGAACAGGGCTGTTAGGGACAAACTATTAGAACAAGTTGATGCTGTGGAGCAAGTGAATGGTTCCATTTTATGTAGTTTTACATCTTTGGATTGTACAATGAGAGTGAATGATTAAAGCCTGCAGAAAAGACAGCTAATTTTTTTTAGGTTTGTGTATGTTAGAATACTCAGGGATTTTACACAAGGTTAGACAGAAGTGACTTGAAGTATAGTTTTGGTAAACTTTGAATAGCTTGATGCCCGTAACAAGGAGATACCATAGTCACCATATTTCAACTAGACATGAAAGAAGGATATTTGAAATACTTTTTTTTTTTTTAGATCAGACCTCATCAGAGACAGAAAAAGCAGACATGCGGTGGTAGTAGTTCTATATACTTCATAACTTTAAAGCTCCAGATTTAGATCACTTTTGTCACAGATTTGTTTTTCTCGGTGGCTTAGTCTAAGACATGTGCGTATACCTAGATTTTTTACAGTAATTAGGCACTCAGCACTTAAAAGAACTGAATACTTAATGTTTTAAAAGTGTCACGTTCATTCTATGTTTCAGTTTCACTTTGTAATGTTAGACAATATTATTCTTCTTTACAAGGATATTGTAAGATAAGTGTATTAAATGCTGCGATGTGCTTGGAATTTATGCTATTCTTAGGTATCTGATGTAGTCTAGTAAGTTAAGTAGCTAACATGTCTAGATGTTCTCATGTTGCAGAAATTACTTGGGTAAAACTTACTATAACATGAATTATCTTTATAGTTATCTTTGTAAATAAGATGAGGTTTTAGGTGATGATGCAAATATGGATACCAAGAACTCCAATTGACTTGAACAAACTTTGATTCAAGTCCATTAAAATTTGTCATGAACAATTTTCAGCACACAGGTCTGCAAATTAATTTTGGTTCTGGTTGAGTTTCTTCCTGTTATGAGTAATCTTGTTACTTTAAGTAGGACTGTTCAGGTGCACAAGAAGTTCCACAACATCTGAACCAAAACATTTGACTGCCGCATTTATGCAACTATAATGACTGTGACCATTTCTGTTCAGGTCAAAGGAGGTTTAGTTTCTGAGGCAGTAAAGATTGCCAGTGATAAAGGCAGCCACCCATCTCTTTACAAGTCTTGGAGTGGCACAACAGCTAACTTGCTATTACTTTTTCTGTATTAGCAGAATCAGCAAATGTTTATTCCCTCCAATGCTGCTTTATTAGCTCCTCTTACTTGTTCCCTTTATCCATTATACCTACCAAAGGAAAAATAAAGCCTGTTTAGACAAAATACAATGATACTCCAGGATATTGATGTGCTGCCCTGTACACTATGTTCCTGGTCAAACTGGCATGGCTCTCTGCTTGCAAATGCTGTGCAGTTCCACTGAAATGTACCATTTTGTACCACCACCATATTTATCTGCCAGAGTTCTCCATTTTGGCTTGAAGTGCTTCTGATGGCTCTACAGACTTTCTTGACCACATTATAGAGATTGTATTTTGGCAAGAGTATCTGTGTGAGCGAAATAATTATTTGTTATTGATTTAAGTCTTGCAGGAATTGGAATGAAATCTTGCAAAATTTAATTGTGAAGTTGAGTCTTGAAATATACTTCAATAAATACTATGCATGATGATTCAAGGGATCAGTACTGAGAATCTGTGACGAATTTAAATTTCTGAACCTTATTTTGTAATTCAGTGTCCATGATAATTCCTACACCTCTGTGTGCTGTAACAATGAACATAAATTAAGGCAGCATCTCATTTATGCAAAATGAAGAATCCAGACCCTCCAAATTGAGTTCAAATGATTTTGAACTATAGACACAGAAAAATGTATTCAGTAGTTTCATTATCAGTATTCTAGTAAATACTGGAAATAATTGTATTTCCAAATTAAATCTATGGAAATGAACAAAGCTCATGAAATGAAGAAATATAATTTGTTATATTTAAAATTAATTTCTTTAACTGTTGTAAGGGCAAGCAAGATAAAATGTCTGACTGAGTTTAATCTTATATTTATCAAAGCAAATAAAATGAGGATTCTTTGCATTACAATGTTAATACAGCCAAAATTTAAATAGTTATCTTAAACATTTTTTATGACTGATGTTCTATCAGATAAAATCCATTAAATGCCGACAATGTAAGATAAGAAAGTGTGGACACTTCCATCTAAGAATAAGATGATTCTAAAATTCCTTTAATCATGGACAAGTAATGTGTAGAGGGAAGTGAAAATTAAATTTTTATCTGAAACAATAGTAATTACAACAATCTCCATTTTCATTCACCAATACCAGCTACACAGTATTAATTCCTCTTGAAACCTGAGGAAATAGAGAATTATCTCTAATAAAAGTAAACCCACTCTCATTTTAAGAGAGTTTATCCTGTTTATTGCATTCCATTGAAATTTCATTTTTAGTACCCTTTGTGTTGTTGTGATGTTCAGCAATATAGTTCATACATCTTTATAAGTTTTTTTTAAGAATCATGTAAGTTTGTTTTCAATGGCGAAGCCTGCTTTCTGAAAGGATTGGAATAAAACTGAATTCCCAAGTAATCCAGAATTACAAAATGCACCCTCCTTGAACACACCTCAGGTATTTCTTTTATACACTTTATTCCTTAACATCTGTAATAAATTGAGTTGGGAAGTCCTCTGGATAAGAGAGCTGTCCTGCCTTTTTGTTTAGACTGTATACTTAGACATATTTTGGCCACAGACCCAGAACCTGAAATAAGAACATGCCTGAAATGCCCAAGCTTTAAAAGTAATATGGGCATGAATATGCATTGCTATGTGGAGGCTCATGATCCTGTCTAAGGAGCAGCCACTACACAAGAATAATGTGCCACACTTTCTTTGTGACACATCTGATGTGGTCATTTCCTATCACATTGTCTTCTCTTCTATCAGATATCTGATGATGCAAACTTCATGTAAGTGGCAAAGGTAAACTAGAGCAAGACAATTTCTTCCACACACTCACCTTTTTGCTGCTGTGTTTTGGTCTCAGGTTAAATCAATGAAAAACGTATCTTTTTAAGATATTTTTTAAGCTTTCCACTGGATGACTATCTCAAAGAGTTGATAAGCTCTGTTCTGTTGTTTGTTACCTAGCAAAGTGTCCTTTTTTAATGGCTGTGGCTCCTAAGCAGTATGGCGATAGAAATATATCATGTTAATGTTATTTTGCCAGTGCCAAAGAGCATTAACTAGAGCTGTAACTTCCTTAATATGTGTTTGGATTACTCAGGATAGTAAGACCTATGCTGAATGATAGCTGTTTGTACAGTCCATCTTTTAATTCATTTGGAGGCAGAAGGCTATTCAAGAGTGAGGTTTGTAATAGTTCCAGAGTGCATTTGATTTCTTAGCAGCAAAGATAATCTCTCATTTCATTAAACAAAAAAATGTTTTTTCCCTGGAATGGATTTAGTTGTCCACACTTACTAAATGGAAATAATAGTTTTTAATGATGGTTAGTGGGTGGAATGCATTTTTTTATCTGATGGCTTCGTCAATACCAGTGTTTTATGTTTGGTATTTTTACTTAATCTTTTGATGGAAATAGCGTATTTTCCATAAAATGTAATGGATAAGGTAATAGCTAAACATAAATTCTGCTTTGCCAAATTGTATTTTAGAGTCCTTTTTGACACTTTGCTACTTTTCAGTAGCACTTTTTCTGTGTGTTCTCTCTTCTTAATAAAAAGAATAAAACTTCATTACCTGACCCTTTCTAACCAATACTATGTTAGTAATAATGTTATCATTTATGTGCGTGGCATTTTCAGTTGTTGGACAGTAGAAGACTGATAACTGGTCAAGTGTTTCTGGCCAAGCAGACCCTTGGAATTACATATGTTTAGCTTTTATTTTTAATGACCTACAGTTATTTAAGTAACAAAGAACTGAGTAGTAAAGCTACCAAATTCTCCATTGGGATCAACGTTTTACCTGCATGAAATTCTTTCGATGCTTTGCTGAAGAAAGTAGCTGATCTGTAAATGTGTACTAGTATAGGTTGTAGTTGAATCAATTCTACGGGATCTAGAGGTTAAATTATTAGAGCATCAGGACAGGATGCTCCTTGTTTTGCAGGTTTGTAAAATAACCCTTGATTAGGACTGCCTTGCACTACTGTAACACAAATAATATAGTTAACTGTATTTTTAAAGTATGAGGCTAAATATAGCTTTGAAGACAGATGTTTTGTTTCTAATATCTAATATAATTTTTCTTGTTACAGAAAAAGAAACCTATTACTTACACAACTCTTTTTCTCATCCAGTAGCTTCCATTTTAAAAGGTGTTGATAATTTGATCCATATTATTTAAAACTTCCCTTGGTAATTAATTAAATTTTTTAACCCATCCTTTTGGTTTAAAATCTAGGTTTTGGTACCATTGATTTGTAACCTTATTAATTTTTCAAGTATATGGAAATGGTTTATATTGGACATTTATCTGTTAAAAGACCCAAATTTAAAAGATACCAAAACCTGTGCTGAATTGGAAGACAGAGAAAACTGGCTAAGTTTTATGATTCATAGGCAGTAAGTCTAGGCAGACCCTAGAGTCTAAGTAATGAAAGAGTTATAAAATTTTTATAAAGTGCACCAATTCTGATATTCAGCTATAAAAAAATTTGCATTCTCATGTTTGAAATACATTCTTCCTTCAGGTACTACATACAAAGTGCTCCTCTGCAGTTCATTTATATGTTCTAAAACTTCCCTCTCTCATTATTTCCCACATTTTTCATAGTCCTGACTTTGCCAGTGTTAAAGCTCCTCAGCACCTTCAGAGATTCCAGATAAAGCTTGATTGTTTTCTTTAAAATGGTTTCCCAGTAATAAAGAACTTGACAAGGTTTGATAAAGATAACTCATTTGGGAACCTGTGGGTGCTGACTGTCAGTCAGGACAATAGTTTCTATATCTGGTGTGAAGATATCAGCAGTACCACTTGTATTATTATTACTCACTATTATCATTGGCTTGATTGTTATTGGCACAGACCCTGGATTTATGATATTGCTGAGAGAATTTAGCAGGAGGTGAAGGCCAGAGGAAGCTTCTTATTTACTAAGAGCTTAGTAATGTTTAACAAAGGGGCCTAGTCAAAGTAGGAAGAAAATTAATATATCTTAATTTTGTAATGTTGTTTTCCAGTTGCTCTATTACAGAATATCCTCACTACAGTATATAGCACATTTTTAGTGGATTTAAGCAAAAATAAATGTGAGGGCAGTTTTTAATCACCTAAGGACTGAGACTTTGGGAAGCAGTGAGTGTGAAAAGACTGTTGTGGGTTTGTTTGGTTTTTTTTTGTATGGTAGATTCTGATTTGTTCATAAGGGCTATTCTTTGAGTTTGACTACAGTAACACGTGTCTGACCTGAGTCATCCAGGGAGTACTACCAGTTCAGTGTTTTATGTCGGTATTGTTATGAGCATTCTAGAACTCTGTTCCTTATTTCAGAAGAAAATAATTTTATGGAAATAAGGAACAAAATCCAGTGTCATCACTGCAGATAATCTCTCACTACGTGCAGCTTGCTTTCCTTGCTTTCGGCAGCTAGCGCTGGTGATATTCCTGAGAAAGCTTATTTTAGTAGCCAGGAGACCAGTGCAGGGTGCAATCACATGAGCAGAATAAAGAATTCAAAATCAGAGAAAACTGCAATCACTTTCAGTATTAAGTTTGTAGTTGTGTTCATTGGTATTAGGCGAAATACTAAAACCAAAGCAGCTTTCTAATTGATGGCATCTCTTTAAACTGAAGTTAAGATTTTCTTCATGAATCTCTAAGGTTACTGTAAATGTGAACAAAACTGAAAGTTTATAAGTTTGGAATTATAGTAGTTCTTATAGGACTAAAACTAATTTTTATTTTCTTATGCTAAGTGATGCATATCTTTATTGCACTGAGTCTTTTCACTTGATTTTAAGGAGGATTTACAGTGAACATTTAGTACATGCTGCTCTACATATTTTTGTTGCAGTCTTTCAACAGCCATTTGGAAAGGAAAATACTTTCAGTTTTCAGGAAAGGGAAAACAGCAACTCCCTGCTGGTGTTCCAGAGCAAATATTCTTAAGGGCATGGGCAGTTATGATAATATCTAATGAAAAGTTTTACTCTTCAGCATCATACCTTTGTCTGTCCTGAAGCTGCAGCCAATGTCTGAACTGCCAGAGAGAAAGTGTAAATTGTTGTGATGATACTGGGGAAGAACAAAGGAGAAGAAAAGTCTTTAAAATATACAGAATAGTGCATAAAGATTTACAGTGGACTATTATATGTGGTTCTTTCCAAGACATTAATTTTATTGATTCTTTGCAGGTCTAAATAAAAATGTGCCTTATATTAAACGTAGGATAGCCCTGTGTCACCCGCTTGACCGTAAAACCACTCCAACTTCTAACATAGATGGCTTATCGTCATGTCAGTCTGCTAATTCTTTATGGAGTTTGTCTGGCACCTAGACATTTTTGTATTTGGCGCAAGGTACCCAAAACATATCATGCACACTCAGTCTATTGTTTGTGTATCTTCTCATAGTCATACTTTTGCGATGTATATAAAGAGATGAAAGAAAAAAATTAATTTTGGTGGAATTGTTAAGCAGTGGTTGCCACCAGTGCTGCGTGGTAATATCAAGCAGTATATCAAACAGAATACTGTTACAGTCTTTTTCTCCTCTCAGTAATTGGTTTTAAGAGCACGATCACGTTTTTATGGAAATACATTTTAACTATTGACATAAAGAAAAAGTCCTTGATTTATTTTTTTAAAGACAAATATGAGTGTCAAATCAGAGTGTTATCAATTTATAAATGATTTTTTGGAGTAATTGACTGCTGGGATTGTCACAGGCAATGGATCTGGAGACTGGTAGGTAGTGGTTCTGTGCTATGTAAGATCAGTTATAACGCCACCGTGGAACTGCTGGATCAGGAAAGAAGGACTATATTCAGCAAAGCCTGCAATTCTCTTAAGTGTGCATAATTTAATCAGAATCTATATCAGAATTCAGATCTCTTATCTGTGAAATACATTTTTGTGTCTGTAGGCATTAAAATAAGATTTTCTTTAACTAAAGCGGCTTATTGATGTTTAAGTAGAATTTTAAATAATACTTAATATCATCATATTAACAAGTTTACAAAAATTATACAGTTTTTTTCTGGTGCACATCTGTGTCAGTTGCAAATGTAATAGACTCGGGGCTTTAATGATGCAAATTAAATTTTCCAGTGAGAGAAATGCCAATATAGGCCAAGAATTAATTCTGAATCCAAAGGGGGAAGAGCAAACTATTAATTTGTAATGTCTGGAAGAAGCAATTCAGTGGTTTTTGTTTAGTTACTGTGATACTTGGTCTTAAATAACATTGGAAACTGACCCTTCCCATATAAGTTGTGCATCAATTACAATGACTGGACTCTTCATCTCACAAACTGAACTGTATATTGCTTATTGTATATTGCTTGCTTTATTCTTTCTGCTCTGCTGTCATCCTCTGCATAAACCTCTTGGGTCAGATGCTGAAGAGAGCAAGCACTGAAATCCTCATTTAGTTAGCTGCATAATTGTAGACCTAAGTACACAACTGGACTCTCGAAAATCAGGTGCTTAACATTGGGTCAGGGATCAGTACAATAGGAACCGTACGGCACGTTGAGCACATTGACCTGGCTGAGTATTTGCTTAGATGCTAAGACCTCTGTAAACAATTTTTTTATCGTTGTATAGCACTGTTTCAAAAAAATGGGTTACCTGGAGCATATTTTTTCTGGAATGAAATTGGTGATGCAAGGCAGGGGTCCAAAGCTGCCAGGCCTTCACACCCACAGTGCTGTAAGTTCCCTGTGGCTGTGGGTGCCACCAGGCTCCCAAGGTTGGGTGCTGAGGTGGGTGGGCAGAGTGCAGAGGCTGCTCTGGCTGCAGCCAGACACAACCCATGGAAACAGCAACAATTGGAATGTGGTTCAGGAAATGCAGCTGTGTGTCTTTGCTGCAGATTCCATCTAAGTTTAGCTAAGAAAAATTGAATATCTTAACTATGAGTTGTGTTTTGTTTGGCTGGTTCTGTACATGCAAGTGGAAGAAGTGCGGGTAGTTAAGGAATTGTACTGATGTAAAGCTTTTCAACAAATTTAGGTATTTTAGGACTATTTGTCAAGCTAGCTTTGTGAATGTAACTTTGGAAGTAGTTCAGTCTGAAACTAACTTGAACCTAAAATATCATCAAAATTAATGTTGGGTTTTTTTAGGTTTCTGTTTTATTATATCAATTTTTTACATCAAGAAACTACCTTTGAAGTACATTGATTCCTCTGATAACACATTTTTGACGTAGTATTGAGCACATTTTCCAGCCATACCAGAATTAGGAATTGATTTTTAGTATTTCTGATTTCTTTTCACAGAGATTTTAAAACACATCTGTTCTGGTTTTCTAATGCGGAAGAATGTCACAGAATAAATAATTTTATGGATTTGCTAGCATATTGCCATGAGAAGTCATTGCTGGCATCAAATCCTTTCCTGGCAGTTTCCTGGAACAATTACCAATGTCTGAAGGAATTGTAAAACATGATTTATTTGTGTAACGTATCTGGAGATGCAAACTTCAGATTATCTTTTAAATCCAACCTCACACATGGGAATTTTTTCTTCCTAAAGTGCAAGGTCTTATATGCAAGTCCTGATGTGTAGAATTGCAATGTGTGGTCTGAATTCTCCATGGAGAATTTCTGTTCTCTGTAGTTCTACATTATGAGAGGGCTGGAGTTGCTGACACTGACATGGAAATGTTAACATCCTAGTGATGACAACTCTGCCAAAACAGCCCATGATACTTTGGCTGAATTTGGCAGGAATGGGGAAATTGTAAAACAAATTGCTAACCTTAGTGAAGGTGAACCTTTATTTTAGTGACTCAAAGGTGAGTCTTTGGTCAGAATTAGGGACAAAATGAGTTGAAATCCTTATTTTTCCATGTCCTCCTTCACTGTTGGGATTTTGATATTGTGGGTCTCTATTCTCTGAATTGACCAGAGTTCATATTCTACAACCTATCAAAATAGTTTCCCACAATAATCTTAAATTCAGTGATTTACCCCTTGCTTCTTTAAAGACAAGAAAAAAAGAAAAGAAAATGTTGAAAAATTTCAAGCAGTTCTTACAGAAACATCCACTGATATTTGTCTCGGTTAATTAGTTAGGAGTGCTAAGAATGGTAGAAAAGTACTTTTTTTCATTTCCTTAATATTTTGCATATGAATACAGTACTTTGAATAAGTACATGCTGTGGATATCTTGTGTGAAACTAGTATGGGTATCATAAGAATGGTGCGTAGAAACAAAATAAGAATAGACTGCTTTTGGGAAGTAGCCACAAGGTATTGACAACTACTTGGGGAATATTTTCTTCAAAGTAGCTATATTGTATTTTAGACATTTTAAAATAAATAATTAGAGCAGTATCTCCAAATCTAGTTGGCTTTAGTATGAAAGGGGTTAAATTTTAAGTTTTCATACTTCGGTTTGGTTTCCTCTCTGTCAAGGAAAGGTAACTTATGAATTTGGGGTTTTTTTGGTCTGCTCCCATGTGCTGGACAAAGTACCTGGCTGTCTTGGGTAGTAATACTTCTAGGTTTAGATCATATACAGAGTTTGAGAAATCCCACCTCACCTATCATGAAATGCTTTTGTGTAAGCCTGTCCTCCTATGTGAGGAGATAAACGGACTATATAGCTAACAGTACACAAAACGCTAGCTTAGGTAAAACACATGTTGCTGATAGCTGACTAAGTGTTCCTGTGTACGTTAATCCTAATTTGTATTAAATCGTAATTAAGACAGTTTTGTTTATTGCTTGTAGCCATGAGCACCTGGAGGACTGAGTAATCCCATCTGTGTGCTGGGGACAATCCAACCGCTATTGTTGACTCATAACGCAGAAATTTTGTATTTGTAGTATTTATTTCAGGTACATTGGTATTTTTTCAGGCATTTATAGAGGGCCTCTTCTTATATTGGATCGGTAACTGGAAGAGGCATCCTAAATAAAATAGATGAAGAGGTTTTTGAGCAAGATGCCAAAACCTAAACAGGCTAGCTGCATTTCCATCTAAACTATAAAATAGAGAGCACCTCTGATTTACCCACGCAAAAATAGATTCACAACTTTATTGTAGCTATGCTTCTGGTTTGTGTTGCACATGTAATTAGGCATAACTGTCAGATTTTCAGGCTTCGGAAGAGTGTTACTCAGAAGGCCATAGGTGCTACCATAGCAGAGGGATGATCACTGATGAGGAGAGAAAAAGTGGCACCATAAATTGAGTCTCAGGAGAATAAATCCATAAGAATGGGCAACACCAAAACCCACTTTCTGTAAATTTTCAAGTTTCCAGTTGCATCATCTTTTTTATTACAAAGTATAGGTTTTTACATAAATTTTGCTGTATGTATAAATGTTTTGGACCTATACCTAATATACCTATTCACATAAGTAGATCCATTATGGATTGTGCCATCAGTTGACAGGAATTGTTTTCTGTTTCTTGTACAACACATCTTCTTAAAACATAAGTAGGAGTGCTCAGGTTAGTATAGAGTCTTACTGTAAAAGATTTCTCACTTTAGGAGAATAATTTCCCTGGGACAGTATTAATTCTAATGATCCATTTTAAAAATCATGCAAGAATGGTAGGGTTTTACACTTTAGACTGTTAAATCTTTGAGCTGTCTGAGCATTTCATATGTTTAAAAGTTTTCTACTAACATAACTACATTTCCTGTTTCTCCAAGAGAAATGTCTCCTACTCTTTCATTGTCTGTCTTGTCATGATGGAAAATATGCAAACTACTGTTAAGTAACAATTATTTTCTCTGAACTTATTTGAAGTCAGTCTGTATCGAGATCATTTGCAGGATCTAGTGTGGAAACAGGGACCTAATTCTGCATTCATTACATATTGAAAAGTATTCTTGGTTGAACTAGTTATGAGGTTGTGGTAAACAGGAGTAAAGAATTAGGGGCTGAAAGTGAAACCACACAAGGGCATATGTAATAGTCCATGCACAATTCAAATGTGAGTGCAACTGCTTTGCAGAGCATTCTTACTCTTCTCATGTTTGTTACCTTGTGATATTCGTGATTGCATGGATTTTCTTGCCAGTTAAAATCAGAAATGATTGTTGTAAGAAGGCAAAATTAGAAATGAAAAAATTCAAAGTGAACACATCCCTGATACAGACCCTAAAATGAATGCCAGTTCTGTGATAATTTCGTTTGAATTCTTCTTACAGACAGCAGAGAGCAGCAGTGTGATGACCTGAATTGGAAGGGATAATGTAAAGGAATACGGAAAGTAACTAAAAAGTAAAATACTTCAAACAATTGGTTATTGCTTTTACACTGGTACAAGATTTTTGAGAGACTTTTGCGAAATAAATTAGAAGACTGTGAAAAAAAATGACATTAACAATAAAATAATCATCATGGAAATTATTGTCAAGAAAAATGTTCACATACAGTAAAAAAAGTGAAAGCAGAGGATGGCTAACTCAGTGTCTAAGGAAAACGAAGGATGGATTAGTGTCTGAGCTGTGCATAGAACTGTCAAAAATGATGATATAGTAAAATTAAGTAGCTCAGAGACTACAGTTTAAAGAATTGTTTTACTTGAGTGCACACTGAATAGTCTGAATGTTGATGAATTCAATAAAATGAATTTTCAGAAATCACTAACTATGTCTACTAGTAATTTACAAATCAATGTTTTTGTTCATCTAAGGAGTTCATAGGTACAGATCAAACCACATTAAAACATTCAGGGTATAAGTCAACATGTAAAATATGAAATATCATTTCTGAGGACTTGAAAATAGTTTCTTTCATATATCTCACTTCCTGATTTGATATTTTATTAAAGCAAAACCAAAATCTGCTCTTTTGTGTTTCATCAGTGACTGTTTTACCCTCCATTATTTTCCATAGTAAAAGCAGGATGTAGGCTTTTGTGGGTAATGAGCAGATATAAATACCTATGAGTCAGATAAATTATGCTCTATCCCTTCATTCCAGAGAAGCTGCTACAGTGAAGTATGTAAGCAGATGCTGTTGCCCTGGTGATTGCTCATTTGAGTCTGGATTGCACCAGGTCTGCATTCCTCACTTCTTCAATGTTTGCATTTATGAATACAACTTATATGGACAGAGGCTACAAATTAAATGCAACTAAATAAAACAGTATACATACATTATATATGTGATGTGTTGGAAGGTGGCATATGGTTTATAAGGAATGCGAGTAAGAGATTGCACTGGAATAGTACCTTATAGCTGTTATAGGAAGTCTTAGAAATATAACCATGACATATGATACCAGTTTGGTCATCTCTTCATAGCGTTAATCAGCTTAATATAGAACTAAACACAGAGGCATGAAATTTCAAGTCTGCCAGGCTGAGTGCCTGAGTTTGTGTGCCCTATCTGAGATATGAAAGTCAGCAATTGGCATTTCTTGATAATTGAATTACTGAGGTGTCTCTGTGGAAAGTTTTCTTTTTTTTTTCCTTTGCTACTGTAGGCCACAAGGCATGAGCTGAAGTGCACTGAATTAAAAAGAAAAGCTGCTACATTCCACAAATTATCCTCAGAGCTCTGAAAAGATACTGTTAATCTCATGATTTTCATTCTGTGATTTTTTTTTTTCATTTTTTTTCTCTCATAATTAAATGTCCTTCATTTTGGAAATAGGTGCTTATTAGAAGTTAGTTATTAGAAATTATTAGAAGTTATTTGTATTTTTGAATTGGTGTTTTACAAAGGTTTTGATAATACAGACTCTTCTTAATGTGTTTGTGACCCTTGTTTTTGAGTTTCATATACTTCTCAAGATACTGCATGTTTCTGATTCTTCCTTTCTGTGTAGAGTCTTAACATTTCTTGAGCCTGTAAAAGCATGGCTTAAATTTTAAAATATGCTGTTATGCAGCAAGTTACTTTTCCAAAAGATGCAATCCTGAAACTTTTTACTTTACTATTACGTAATTTCATGCTCTTATGCCAAGTTTTGAACCTGTATTTTTCACAGATTATCTGATAATACAGAAAGCTTCAACTATGTGTAGAAAATTTATATTTAAACAGTTTTGGCTCTGCCCTCTACACTCTCAGATCCTGCTATCACTGCATCAGCAGGGCATATTGAATATAATCCTTTTAATGCATTCACTGTCCAAATATGTCAACAGCTGTCTGAAGTCACGTATGACTTCCCTAATATAGTTTTTCATAAAATAAGAGGATTTTAGTAATTTTTCCAATTTGTAGACCTGATTTGACTGATAAGCTTAAGTTATTTAAGGTCAGTGAGAGTGTACTTTCTGAGCAGTTTGTTGTATGACAACTTTTCTGTTCAAATGCTTGTTGACTGCATTAATGGGAAAAAAATTCGCTAATTGATGCAGTTAGTAATATAAATGATTCAATGTTCCTAAAACCACAGTAGCTTTTTATTGCAAGCAGGGTTTTTTTTGGATGTTGAACCTCCAGGTAACATTAAAATCATGTGTACAGTAGATGGAGTTTCTTATGTCTCCTTTTATTTTGTCCTTTCTGAAATTGCTTCTTGGACTTCTGTGCAGTTCAGTTCATCAATGAATTATGTTTTTTATGAAATAAATGTCTGTGGCTGCAATGTTATTTCTAGAAAGTTAGTATCATAATTGCATATAGTTGCTGGTATTATCAACTAGATGGTCTCAGTTATTTTCCTTAGTTGTAGTTCACTCACAGAAAACTCCTGACAGTGCTCACTCACAAGTCATCTACTTTGCTTTCAGTTGCCAGAACTGCCATCTTTGAACATTAAATCCACCTTTAAAGCATAAACATCCAAATACTTGACAGGAAGGAAGGATCACTGTCAATATGACTTATGACAATTATGTGAAAAAAATGAACTTGTTGTAACTGTACTTTTTTACCTGTATTTTTGTGTATCTTTTATCTTTCATGAGGAGAAAACAAGATGTTGATACAGTCCCATAATGTTTGAAAATGAGTTTGTGCATTCTTAAGTTCTTTTACAATGTTTTGAAAGACAAAGTACCCAAAAGCTGAAATCTTAATTCAGGTTTGGTAAGTGGAAAACAAAATCCACACCAATACAAAAACCTCTCTTCCAGGGTATCCATCAGGTTTTCCATGATATGGGAGGATGTAAGGATACTGTGAATGGTTGGATAGTTTTGGGAAAGGCCATGGTACCTTTCTGGCTCTTAGGAGATCTACTCAAATCTCTCTAGATGGAGTTCAGTTGTGTGTCAAGATATCTGAAATCAGGGGAGACGGAATGTATAATTAGCTATACCTAATTTGTCACGACCACCATTGTAAGTGATTTTGCTATAGTAGATATTGACTAATATCTACATTCCTTCTCTAATACAGATTTTCTGTCATTTAAGTCACTATCACAGGATACTTAATTCAATAGAAGCATTAATTGTGCAGACTTGGTAATCGTAAAGAAATCAAAGTAGACTTTTAAAGTATTCTTAATTCCATTTGAATCACAGAAAACACTTAAAGCAGTCTGTAGATGGATTTTTTGTGTGTCTTTCTAGCTGCTACATTTCTTTCTAAATCAGAAGCACTGAAAGAAATGAAAATGTTCAGGGAAAAAACCCCAACAAATTGATATGACAGTATGTAATAAAAGTATCTTTTCTATTTTGTCAGTAGCAATTTCTTTCTGGTTCATGGCACATTCCTGATCATCAAGTTCTCAAATTTTATTTTATGTTTGACTGCGTTGATTGATTTTTCTCCAAAATCATCTCTGTGGTAGGTGTTAGCTGATTGATTTTTAATTTCAAAAAGAGTTAAGCTCCTCTTCAGGAGACGGTTACTAATGTAGTTCGTTTATCTTGCACTACAAAGGAGTATGACGATACCAAAAGTGCAGCAGGTAGCTGAGAATGGGTGTGGTGTCACGATGATCTTATTCTGCTACTGAATATATTTGTGTCCTGCTATGGAGAGCCCAAGACAATCAGTGATTCCCAAAACAAGAATTAGACTCTGGTTACAACTTAATGCAATGAGAGCGTCTCTACAAACAGTAGGAAGTTAGTGGCAGCCATATATAACCGGATTGTTTTTCTATTCATTCTTTCCTCAAAATCTCCATTGTTTAGTTGGGAATCTTGTGTTCGGTTGCAAAATTTAAGCTTATTTCAGTTGCAATTAATATGTGAATGTTAATCTAAATCTTTAGTTTGTGAATTAGTCCATTTAAAGAGGGAAAGAAGAAAGAGAGATTGAATCACACTGTGGTGGGTGGAACTTGGCTAGCTGCCGGGTGCCCACCAAGGTGCGCTATCACTCCCCTTCCTCAACTGGACAGGAAGAGAGAAAATATTCTGAAAGGCTTATGGGTTGAGATAAGGACAGGGAGGTCACTCAGCAATTACCATCAGAGGCAAAACAGACTCAACCTGGGGAAAATAATTTAATATATTACCAATCTAAATAAGAGTAAGGTAATGAGAGATAAAATTAAACTTTTAGTACCTTACCCCCACCCCTCCCCTCTTTCTGGGCTCAACTTTACTCCTGGTTTTCCCTACCTCCTCCCCTACAGTGGTGCAGGGGGACGGGGAATGGGGGTTACATTTTGTCTCTGCTGCTTCCTCTTCTTCATGCTCTTCCCCTGCTCCAACATGGGGTCCCTCCCATGGTAGACAGTCCCTCACAAACTTCTCTAATGTGTGTCTTTCCCATGGGCTGCATTTCTTCATGAACTGCTCCAACGTGGGTCCCCTGTAGGGTCACAGGTCTTATCAGAAGACTTGCTCCGGCATGGGCTCCTTTCTCCAAGGGTCAACAGGTCCTGCTAGAAGCCTGCTCCATCACAGCTTCCTTTGGGGCACATCTGCTTGCTCCATCATTAATCTCCACAGGCTGCAGGGGCAGAATCTGCATCACCATGGTTTTCACCGTGGGCTGCAGGGGAATCTCTACTCTGGCACCCGGAGCACCTCCTCCCCCTTCTTCTGCACTGACCTTGGTGTCTGAATAGTCCTTTCTCTCACATATTCTCATTCCTCTCTTCCAACTGCTGTTTCACAGCAGTTTTTTCCCCTTCTTAAATATGTTATCCCAGAGGTGCTACCACCTTCACTGACTGGCTCAGCTTTGGCCGGTGATGGGTCCTGGAGCCAGCTGGAACTGGCTTTATTGGACATGGGCGAAGCTTCAGAAGCCACCCTTGCAGGCCTCCTGCTACAAAACCCTTGCTATGTAAACCCAATACATGTACGAATATTTTTTCTCAAACGTATGGCTAAGTAGGTATACTCAGAACTTTAGACTGAATGAACACATGCTTTATGGCACAAATACTTTTTCTTTACAAAACTGATGAACCAAACTTTATTATCAATTTTGATACCATGTTTTTGACATGGCACTGTAAGTACCCCAGAATCACTTTGATATTGCCTAATGATCAAATAATCTAGTCTATGAACAAATAATGCTATTTTTCTTTGTGAATGTCTCAAACGTTGCATATAAATGGTATAATAATTTCATCAGTTAAAGACTGAATTATTAAAAAAAGCCTATGTACTGTCACTGAAATGCAAGGGCTTCTTCATTTCCGTTGAGATCTCACAGTGAAGCTGTGGAGCCAGAAGTAGCTTTCATGCAGCAGAACTAATATTTTCCATTAAGTATTCTGGTTTTACCTTCTTCCTGCCTGCATGAGACTGCACTTGCTTTGTAAATGGAAAAGCTTATTAAAGACAATGGGAGCTTTGGCACCAGCATGATTATTCTAACAGTTTACTGGTGCAGTGCATTATGAAGAGTAAGACATGTAGTATTCTTAGAGATAATTTAGGACTTATTCTGCCTTTTCTAATTGTGCGCGTGTGTGCCCTTGAAATCATTGAGACATTTTAATATAAATTCAGTGCAGTGTGAAGCCTTATTCTTATTTGTGCTGAGGCACTCAAGTCTTATGATCAGTTTATGATGTTTGTCTACTTTGCTGCTAATGGTGCTGCTTGAACTGTAGACAATGATAAACAGGGTTATCAGCAGAATACATTAACATAAACATTTTAACATCATGCTCTTTCCTCTTCTTCAAATGGACTTAGTATTTAAATGAAACATTAACTCTTACAAGTAAAATAGTTTTATTGTATTCTTTTAGTAGTATTATGCCACTGTTAGACTTCACAATATGTATTTTGCTATGTTGAACTTTTGAAAAGTGAAGAATCCTAGTATTCAGCAAAACTTTTTGTGTGTGTGAAACTAAAAACTTGAAAGGAAAGTAAAAAATTTTTACTCAGCCAATGTGATTAGAAAGCTAGAGCATATCATTTAAATGAGTGGATGACTTTGATCCTGATGGGACAGGGGCAAAACTTGGCGTGCATCTTGAGGTTTTTTTGTGAAATGCATAAGAAAAAGATCTGAGTTCTGTTCTAGTTCACAGCAAATTACATTAAGATGGAAAATATTACTTAAGATTAGAAATTGATGTAAACAATCTATCCTTGAGGTGTTTGGCATACAGAGTAAGGATTCTGCCATTACAAAATGGCGTGAACGAAATTTATTAGTAATATAAATAGATGTTCAGATTGTCCAGACAAAAATTATCATTTGCACATACTTTTTGATACAGAGTGAAAAGAAAACTGTGTGGCAGAGTTGTATTTCTCACATTTTTTTAGATTTCTCTAGGGTAGTCCACAGGGAAGTAACTTCATCAGGTATGGGTTTGTAAAGGGCCATAAGACATTTCCATGACATGAAATTCCAGGCCAGATGATGGTACAAGCTGTGATCAGTGATTTGCAATTTTTAATGAAAATATCTGTATTATGTCTAGCAAGAAGTCAAGGAAATTCTGCATAATTTTCATATCCTTATTGGGATAGATGTGCATACAACTGAACCATACATAGTTGTGTTTTTGTGAATCAGATCAGACACAGAAGACCAGCAGAAAAGTTGACTATCAAGCAGGAAATGAATATGGTCTTGTCTTTTTTTTTTTCTGACTGCTTGCTCATACATTTATGGGTTTTGTGTTTGCTCCTCAAAATAGACCCTGCTATACATTTTTATAATAGCAAATAACCCTTGCTTTGTGGATGAGAGAGACCTAGATGCAAATATATGAATGTTTGGGAGTCTTGAAGTTCTAGTGTTTGTCCTCTCCTAGAGAATATCTCAATCTGTTTAGTTTAGTTTCCTTTGTATTTATCTTTTATGGCAATGGCAATGCGTGCCACAGTAGTGGTTGTATTACTGCTTTTTTCCCTTATTTGATCTTATGGTATTTATCTTGTCTCAAGTTACTGAAGACTTTTCTTCCTACAAGTAAATTAAAAGGACTGTCCATTAGAAAGGAAATCTGTTCCCTGGCACCAGTGACAGTTCCTTGATAGCAGTAGAACACTGAGCTTCTTGAATTATCAGATTGGCTTAACCTGCATGGTAGCTTTTAATTTTAGCATTTTATTATAACATTGAAATGAAGAGTTCTTGGGATATTTTGGCCAGATGTGTCAAACCTTAACCAATAATGAGTAATTTCACTAGGTTGGGGTTTCTCAGTTTAGCCTTTACTCTAGCAGCTGTGTCAAATTAATTACAGATACAAGATCAGATGCAAGTCTTGACAAGCTTGGTCATACTCAACAGATCAGCAAAACTTGCTGCTTTTTCAGAGGTAGGAGCTACATTGTTGTAACCCACTAAATAAAATACATGGCTTCAGAAAAAACTCTGTTTTATATAGAACTGTGTTAGATTCCAGGAATATAGTTGCCTGGAAGAAAAAGGACAGTTTCAGTTGGATCTTTTCATGCTATATGAGGTGTGTGAAGATGTCTTTCCTTTTTTGCAAGTTGTTCCAGGTTTACTTCATGTGGCTTTATACCTCCTGAACTTAGGACACGAGTAAATGTGCAGGCTTAGTTTTACCAACTGTTACAGGGTTCTGGAGATTAGGTATGGCTTGCATACTGTAAGCCATACTTACAGTATGGACTGTTGGCTTACAAAGTGGTTTTTCAGAAGGTGAACAGCAGCGTGTTTACAGCAAGTTTACAGATAAACCACAATGCAGTAACAGCTCTGTGGACTATATGCTTCTGGATCTACCCCTCTGTTTAATACCCGGTAATAATTGGGCTGTCTTAAATCAGCTCTGTATAAAAGTATCCTCCTTTTACAAGTGCGAAAAGGTGCACAAAAGGAAACCTACCCATTGGGAGTTAGCATAACCGTAGCAGAATTAATGCACAAGCATATGGACAATTTTCAAAAACTGAACCCTTGGCCATAGAGAGATATAGAAAACCTGAGCACAGACAAAGCAGATTAAAATCTAGGAACAGTGAAGGATCTTTTGACTAGTTTTTGAAATAGATTTCTAGAGGCTAAAAATATTTATCTCTGACATATGATTATGATATTTTTTTTTAACTGTTGAATTTTTCATCAGAGAAATCATCCACTTTTTCCCTATTTCTAGATTTTTAGTAATACAGGTGAGATGATCAGACGTGACTATGTTAAGGTGTTTTTGAGTGAGTAGTGAGGACTAATCCTATAAAAACAACCTCCTAGGGTCCAGGTTCCTGAACAACCCTGAAAATTACACATCAGGACCATAATTACATATTCAGACCTTCTCCATAAGTGTCCAAAAAGGCATTCACTGTCCTTCTAGTTCTTACATGAAACACTTCTGCTGTAGCAGACAGTGTTATAGAAGCAGAAAATGCAGTTAAACCAACCTTTCTTACTTGAAAATTGTTGACAGACCTAATTAATTGCTAGGCCCATGATGTGGGTGATTATACCAAGAGGTGCTTCCTGGTGATCAAGGACTAAGAAGAAGAGACTAGAATATGAGAAAGAGCATCATAAACTGCTGGGAATCAGTGAAGCTGGGCTGAATCTGCACATACAGATGAAGCGTAGGGAAGAAGTAGGGTAAGAAGTAAATAAGCCCACAGGATGCAGGTCAGATTCAATTGTGAACCACAAGGTGGGGAAGGTTACTAATGGAGAGAGTCTCTCCCTGGCCGTGTCGCTCAGATGTGATTTTCAGAAACGGTAGAGTGGTGCTTACTTGGTACAATGTTGTCTGATTTTTTTCTCGGGTACATATTCATTTGTGAAGTGGATTTTTCTGTAAATATATGTTAGAATGAGCTGAAAAATTTTAATTGTCTCCTGATATTTTTTTTTGGTCAGAAATTATGTTGATTAATATTGTTCATAAAAGGGCCAGATCACAGGCACAGCTGCCTCTGAAAATCACTGAAGTTATAAAACTATTAATTTCTCAGTGGTATCATTAAATGAAAAATAATTTATGCAAATGTATTTAACTTTACAGATAATTATTCAGATTGTGGGAGTTACATTGCTGCCTTTTTAAAGACATTTGCTCTCTCTATCATATCAGCCATTTCCATTTGACTCTATCAGAATTGGTAGACACGTTCCATGTTAAAAAGCAGTATCTAGCTTTAAATTTTAGTTCCCTTTGTTGATTATATGACAGTACATGACCAGCAACTAAATTTTAAACTGAAATTAAGACAGAATAAGCACAATAATGAAAACTTCAAGTGTTCACATTTATGTTCGGCTCACAATGCTGTTCTCTATTCAAATAAAGATAGAAAATAGATGACAAACACCAACATCGTGAGCTGGACTCTTGTCTTTTGCTACTCATGGACTGCCTAAGTAACCAGTAAACAGTTTCGTGTATCTCTTACCTTTATATAACTCAAAGACAGTAGAGTTCTGTGTAGTAACTTTACAAATTCAGTGTGTAACATTTCAAATTAGCAAACTGATTCACTACAAACATGTTATCTGAATTTGGTAAAAACAGTAAAATTTCAAGTAAAATTAATCCCTTCTGTGATTGTTTTGGATACAATGAACTGTATTGTGAACCAGATTTTGCTCAGTATCTGGAAACAGAGCCTAGTAGACCCTCTTGAATTAATGGATACCAATTAGAGTCTTTAGAAATTAAGAATGTTTTCCTGTTAAATAGCATTTGTTTTTTTCATTTTCAGAGCTTATGATATTGTATTTTAGTCCTGAAAATAATAAGGATGTTCATAGTGGAACACACACTCACATGGCCTAAACCTCAGTCTATTTTACCAGTCTGTCTTTGCTTTTTTTGAAAAACAGTCTTAGTCATATATTTGGCATTTTTCATGGCAGTAGATAAAGTCATTTTTTCTGTTCCTTTATTTTTGTCATCTGTGTGCTCTTCATCCTATGAACGTTAGAAGACCCCTTTGGCTAGAACGATAGGTGATCTTTATTCCTATTTCATTATATCAGTGAAAGAAAACATTATTTTGAAGATGTAATTGAAATTTTTTAAAAAATATCTAATTATACAAGGCAGTAAATGATCATGTACCACTTAAATTTTATTTTTAGCCAGTTAATTTTTTAAATATGAGACTATTTCAGGTGCAGAAGGCTACAAATGAGATGAAATTTGCAAGACATAACATTATCTATTATAATAGCTTCCACTGTGTAGCAGGTCAAAATGAGTTCTGTAGTTTTAAATTAGTTTTTTGTATATTAACAGCTTAATGGATGTGGAATTTCTATCAGAATCATGATCATTTTTTCAGCTTTAAGCTATAAAGAGGGTTTTAAGGCAATACGAAAAGCTGCCTAAATTATTAAAAACTGGTTTTTTTGACTAGCACAGAAGTAACAGAAGAATTCATGAGCTATCAGAAAAGCAGAACATTTGTACAAGGTACAAAATACCCCAAAAAACAGGTTGCATTCATTATGTATTTCATCAGTAAGCACTGTTGGTACACTTCTGCATTTCAGCGCCAAGTGAAGTTCAATGCCAGTAGAAGGTCATCAGAGAATGAATGGATTCCAACGCTACTATAACTTTATGAGCTATTGCTCATTTTACCACTTCAATGTTGGGAGAGATAAATTTTATAATCCTGAAGTTATTTGGATTAGCTGCTTAGAACCTTTTTGTAAATTATAATACTCTAAAGCACCTCATTTTTACATTTTTGAGCTAAGAAGAACTTATCGAACAAAAACACTGCATACTGTAGATGTGCCAAAGTAGCTCGTAGGAGGTTTGAATACCTCTGAATGGCACGGTGCCAGTGACATCTTGAGCTGACTGTGCTGTCTTAAAGTAACAATCTAGAAATACTCTTTAAGCTTAAAAAAAAATGAAATCTCAACTAAATAAAACTCTTGCTATTTATAAGCAAAATAAAGAGAAGATATTTTAGTGCAGTGGGCCAATAGGTATGAGATGGTGAGACTGTCGCCTTAACTCTTTTCTGAGCTAGCGTAATGAAAGGATGAAGTGGGTGACAAAGGGAAAGACCCAGTGGCATACACTTAAAACATCTTCTCTGGGTCTAGTTCCATCTTCTCTAGGTGTCTTTCTTTTGAAATAGGAATAATAATCTTGCCCAATAGGGAAGGTGCGTGGGGATTGTTGGTTATGGAGTATTATGTAGTGGAGAGTTATAGAAACTATTTGCTGAAAATAAAATTGATACCATTGTAACTGCATTATTTTGCATCCAGTGTTTATAGGGTATCAGTTAGGCCCAGTTGCACTAGTAATGAGTCAATAGATCCTAAAAGTTGCAAGTGTAGGATAAACATTTGT
Source organism: Ibycter americanus (assembly GCA_035590275.1). Classification (NCBI taxonomy): domain Eukaryota; kingdom Metazoa; phylum Chordata; class Aves; order Falconiformes; family Falconidae; genus Ibycter; species Ibycter americanus. The sequence goes on from JAVJGI010000037.1 coordinate 10,209,083, forward strand.
TAGCAAAGGAAGAGATAGTAAGACTACTAGTACTTAGAACCCAAACAGAAAGTTATGGACTGCACAAAATTTTCTGAATAATTTCTGTGGAAAATAAATAAGGCTTGGAGCTCTGTTGACCTCTCTCCAGTTGTCAACCAGTGGTGATGGCAAAATCAAAGGAGATTTTCTGAGACATTTTTTTTTCTTCTTACAAATTCAAACCAGATCATGTGGATTTCGAGGGTTTTTTACTATAAAGCTATGGAACAGTCCCGAAGCGGTATGTATAGCCCGGCTTTACTTTTCAAGCTTGGAATTACATGAGCTTCATTTGCATTGTCATAGACTTAGTCTCATCAAAATCTCATCCTGTATGCTTGACGATATCTCCATTCAATGACAGAGGTGCAGTGTTTGAAGATACAGATTGGGTATTAATTAGCTGGACACTGGAATTCCTACTAAGGTCAGCTAAAGCTCTTTCTGGCAGCTGGATTCAACTAAAAGAGCCATCTTCTAGGTCCCTGTGATGGACACCTGTCCATGAGCATACATTGACCTTTTAATACATTTCAGAGAAAAGCCCTTACTGAGAAGCTCAGTGATTTATCTTAAGGAAAATATGCCTATGTTAAAAATAAGTTACCATGTTGTAGTACTATAAGAAAAAAAGTGTAGTCTCTATGAAGGATTATGCTGCTGATTGTAAGTGATAGGCAGACTCATTATTGGGCTTTTTTAATATTTTTTTGTGGCAATGTCAAATTGAGGCATTCAGAAGGTACTAGCTTTTCTTAAAGAATAATTAAATTTACAACATTACATTGGTAAAACTTTATCCTTGATTTTGGATGCTGAATGATTTGTCTTTCAAGCTTTTCTCTATACTTCAAGTGTAGAGAGGGGAATTTTTTTCTTAATCAAAGCTTAAATCCAAAGGACATAACCCAGTTCCAGCTCCCAGGATTTTCAAACATGTGCAGGTGATAATTAGAGTCCTTATGGCAAAGTAGCGTGGTCAGTTACCAGCAGACAACTAACAGAAATTCTAGTGTGACAAGGACAACAAAACTGTCATATGCCTGTGGACATTTTAGTATTAGAAGGCCTGATTAAACACCCACTCAAGCTCACAGGAGTCATAAAATGGGACTAACAGACTATGACTCTGTTCATGGAGAACTGCTAACTTCAGTTTTCTTTCAGTGGCTTCAGTGGAGTTGTACTGAAACAAAACTGAAATGGACTGTATTCTGTAGTATTATTAGCAAAGGAGAATTGCATGAAAAATAGATGAAAAAGAAGCATGTTAAATAGTTCTCAACAGAAAATGTATCCAGTGTTTAGAATGACATTACTTCCACTTATGACCTCTAGACAGTATAATAATGGAAAACAACGTCATGACTTCGAGGAAAGAAATGACCAACAAATGGGAAAACCAAGCTACTTTTTTTCCTACACTGTCAGATTTTAATTTGAGACAGCATGAAAAGGAACAAAACAAATAAACTGAGGGAAGCAAAGGGGCATTGGCAGTTATACTTTAACAAAAAACACCTATTTCTTTATCCTCTGTAATATTAAAGTAAGATTATGCTTCAGGTGGCAAGGGTTCTCCATGGTTTTCTGTAGAATTATTATTGCTAGATTTTTCTTTAAAGTAAATTCAATGGCATCATGAAACTTGTACATTTGAATTTAACGTTATCTGTCTCAAAAAGCTGAGGAACAGCAGTACATCATCTTGAAACCTAAGTCCTTCCCCTCATCTCGGCATATCCTTTTGGCTGGTTTAGGAGGTTTCCACTCATAATTGTGCTTTTAATGAACCACTTCTTTTTGTTTTAAGGTGTTTTATGGTTGGTGTATTTATAAGGGTCTTGGCTACCCCACCGTAAATACCAGCTGGTAGCACAACACTTAATACCTGCTACGTTTTCTGAATTTAGCCTTAAATGTCTTACTGTTGCTCCTCCTGGCACAAATCTTGCATACTTTTCTTGGTCCTTTCTAAGGCAAAAGCTCTCATTAATGTCAAATTAAAATGGGTTGCAGAGTTTTGCTCTTTGTTCTTTGTCAGATATTTCTTGACAGCCCGGAATTTGCACTAACCTCTGTTTGATCTTTCACACTCTAACAACCTCAAACTGGAAGTTTGTTAAAGGGTGCCAACATATCTTGCATATTAACATCTATGTTAAGCTGACTTTTTAAAAAGTATTTCAATAGCATTTGGCACTGAAAAACTTTCTTATGGTGACAATTGTATGCTATTATCACTAGAATTTTTCTTCCTGATCATATCGGTTGACATATCATTTAGCAATGTTTCTTGAGTTGTCTCTGGAAATAGCTACGGTCTCAATTATACCTTTACATTATATTTCAAGAATATTTAATGAAGTCATACATTTCCTAGAAGTAATCTTTTGGCGTATTCAGGTCACATATACATTTTATTGGGCTATAGCTGAACAGAAGAAAATGTGGTGGACAGAATGGTGCATTTTCTATAATATGTGTTTCAGTGTTGGAAAGGAACCTCTTCCTCCTTGACTAATGCCTGTTTACTGTGAGCTGTCATGTACTAACACAAGACAGAAATATTTCCTCTTTCTTTTTATGAACTAGCTTGATTTTGGTCAGCACAAGTTGAGAACAGAGGGTTACTGCTCTATCTGTCTTCTCTGGGATGTGGCTATGGCAAATAGTGAGGTGTAATTTGTGGGTGCGTGGACAGTACAGAAAAATAAGCGCAAAGAGTAATTTTCTTGGAACACTTGATCACCTTCTTCAACCCTTGCAGCTGTATATAGCAACAGCTACGTACACCAGCTGTATGTAGCACCATCTTCGCACCATTCTTGACTTGGCAAAAAGCTTGGGCAGGGTCATAATCTATCTGTGAGTATATTATGTTTAAAATGCTAACAGTTTAACTGTGACAAATTTTAAAGCTTAAGAATCACTTTGGATAAAATATCTCTACATCCTATGCCGCTCTTTTCTCTGGAGGCGGTCATCATATTTCTCAGATTCTTGCAAAATTTGAACTTGTCTTTTTCTCAGACAATTTAGTAGTGATTACAATTGAGGAAAGACTACGAGCCATGACATGGTAATTATTCTAAGAGATAATTAAGAAGCAGAACAGAAAAATATTACTGAAGATTACTGAAGACAGCAAGCTACGTTGTAACTTAAAGCAAAAATCCTGAAACTTGTATGCATACATGGCTGTATTTTTGGTGTTGTTTTATGCTATAGAAAATGTTGTCATATTGCCAAATGTACTTTTTTTTTTTTTTTTTTTTTTTTACCCCAGGAGGTCACAGTCATAAGAAATTGAGCCAGGGGGAATTCTGAGAGCATGTCTTATTCCAACTGTTCCATCATCTTTTCCTGAATCAGATTTGACTGTATCTAAAGCATTCTCTCAGAAGTTCTTGAACCTGTTCTTGGAAACTTGCAATGATGAGTATCATATAGTGTCCCTAGGTGATTTGTATCAATGTTCACTGCCCTAATTGATGGAAAATGTGGCAAAATCCAATATAAATTCCCCTTGCTGTACTTTAATCTCCTTATGTCTACTTTGTACTTAATGGACACAGAACAGCTTATTGACTTTTCCTTTGCAGCAGCAAATATGGAAAATTATTCTTATGTTTTCCTTCAATCTTTTCCCTTATGAAGTTAGTCCTTAAAAGAAGTGACCAATCCAAAAAGAAGCTAATTCAAAATGATGGAGGATGTTCAGCCAGTTAACTTCAGGGCTTGATCTGATGCCGACTGAAGTGAATAGGAAAGTAATCTTGATTCACAGAAACTGCATTTTCACTACCTAAAGTGCCAATGCCCTCATTCCTGCTCCAGCCAGACATGCAGATTGCTGGGCAGCACAGAGCTGGCTAAGCTTCTCAAATAGATTAACAGTGTTAGCTGTACCATGTCCCAGCCCCTGGCCAGCTGGAAGAAGGGGATAGAACAGTCACGCCATCCAGGGTACCCAGATGGTGTTCTTTACTTTTTATTCCCCAGGCTTTTGCTATCTGCTTATCTGCTTCCATGGTCATGCTTGCCATCTATTTATTTGTGTATTTAATATTAAATTTCATTGTTTTCTCCTCCTCTTTTATTTCCTCTAGTTGTTTTACATAGTGGCATCTGTGGAATGCTGTGACTTTAATTACATGTTTAACATGCAAATTGAGGAGAAGGCAGCAAAAAGCCAAGACAAACTCAAAAAAAACCCCAACAGTCCTACCGTTTTAGTTAAAAATTCCTACAGTTTACTTTGTGGTTTGACAGCATGGCTTAGTATTCTTAGTATTGTTTCACATTCTAAAGAAGCATGTCCCTATGCTCACACATAAAAATAAGAAAACAATTTGAGTATATAGGAAAACATAAACAACTTAGAATTCACTCCCTCATTCATTCATACAGGACCTAATTCTACCTCAGAGACTTAATATTGTAATATTAAAAGTAATCATTCAAGATCAAAGGAAAGAACTTGAAGTTATTTCGAAGATATTTAAGATTTAGTTGTAATTTTTAGTGAAAAGCTTATTTTTCAGTAAGTTTTATGTGTGGTCTAACACACTTTATCTGGGAGACAGCAGGAATGTTTTTTTTGAAATGTCTAATCCAGTCTCATGATTCAATCTGGTTGGTTTAAAATGTAATGAAAAGTTGCAAATATGCTTGAAGCCTCTTGAGGTATACATATTACAGTTATTGAACTTATCACTTTATTTCTATTGTCTCAGAGTACTCTGGGAGCTACTGGCAATGTACTCCTTTCTACCCAAATTCACATATGTCTCTGCAAGGGAAAGTTTTGCTCCCCTTCAGTGCCATGTTTAATCCCAGGTAGGCCTTTACTGCTTTACGTTCACTTGTCTGTAACAAAAGAGCAACATCAGCCATATTTTATCAAGATTATTTTGGGGTATCAATTCACACACATGCATACACATACACGTTGCACCAGAGCAAAATATATATGTATATTGCACTTGATAAGCTAACCACATGACTTGCAAGTGCTCCTGAATAGAACAACCTGCATGAGTGGAGGTGGTTACTGTGCATCTTATTACTGCTGCTTGTGTGTCATCTTAGTGCTGTACCCCATGTAATGCTCTGTAGGCACTCTGAACTTAGCTGAAAGACTGTTGACATCAGTGGGGCAATCGGAGTGACTTTTTATCCTATTCCTTTCCTTGCCCTTTAATACACTTTATTTCAGTGCCTTATTTTAGCATTCCTTTGTCGTAGTCTGCAAACTTCAGTTTAGTTTTGTGTGCACCATAGGAAGCAGAAAGACAGCACACTTTAAACTTATCAGAAAGAAATTCCACCCTGTAAATGAGTTTTGGGGTAGTTCTTCTAGCTTTTCTCCCCAGATAATCTTGGGAAGCATGCTTGTCTATAAATATTCCTTTTCATTTTTGATTTTCAGGTCTTTATATGTGCATTTCAACTGTAATACTGGGCAACTTGAAATCTTCCATGCTGGCACAGCCTCGATTGACAAGGGTACCTCCATCCAACAGAAATAGAAATCCTCTATGCTGGCACACAGATAATGAAGTGGTATGGGAACAACATCACTTGCATAATTATGCTTCAGTTTACGCTGAAGAAAAAGCAGGCATTTCCAGCTTAATTGCTGTCCTTGTCTCTGAGAGGTCTGTTTCTTCCAAATTCTTTTTCTCTTAAGGAATTCAGCTAAAATGCAATTAGGAGTGCAGAAAAACCAAGCAACAAAAATGTAAGTGTTGGAGGATATACAGGCAGTAAAAGTACTTCTCAAAGGTATGCAGCATGGAAATCTATTTTCCCTTCCCCCCATGTGATCCAAATTAATGAATTTACCAAGACAAGCTGGTGGTGTAAATAAGTTTTTCTTGTACTTTCAGATTAAAAAGTGAAATTCAGAGTTTAAGGGAGTACTGGTTTACAGGTTATGAGTAATGCTTCCCAGACAAGGATGTTATCCACAGTGTGTTTCAGCATCAACAAAAAGCTCTGTTTTTACTCAGTTTTTCAGTCATGGGACTTTGTCTAAGCCTATGACATTCAATAGAACATCAAATCCTGTATAAGGCTAGACATGTAATGCAGTAAATACGGCTTATTTTTTATTAAAACATTGGTAGATCATTTCAAAAGTGCACTCCTTTATTCAGGCTGTTAGAGTCATGTTGAAATCCTTACAGCACTCAGATAGCGCAGTAATTGCATATATCTGATGCCAAGATTGCAAAACTTTGATAAAAGCTGTAGCTTTGGTTTTGCTGTACATATATCATGTTCATTGCTGCCGTGAATCAAAACAAAACTTCTTTAATACTTTCGCATGTTATATTTAAATCGTGTGCTCAAAGTCCAATGAGTCATGTCAGCAGCAGAGCTAGTAAGTGAATTTATATTTGTATCTCAATAACCATCCCTTTAAGTTTATAAATGGTTCTCCTTTTTAAGAGCTGCTAAGTATGCAGCAGTTGCCTGAGCTATGTGGACTTCCTCATTAGGCTGATGAACTTCAAAGCATTTGGGGTGCCTTCCAAGTATGAAGGCAGGACGCACAATGCATTTAAACTGAACCTAAGGGTAAAAAGAACATTTTTTGGAACATAATATTCCAAAGAATTAATTTCTTTTTCAACTAAAAGGATATGTGGTTTTTTTTCCAGTAGCAAGCCACTCTTTCCTCTTGCCACTTCTGATCTGTAAAATTAAGATTTACTTGAGTGAAGAAGGCTTTTATTGACCTCGTGTGTATCCTGTTATTTTCTGTTTTAAGAAATCTCAGCCTGAAGACTGATTATTTTATCGATTTTAGTGTTAAGCAAATAAAGCACAAATTCTATTTGAAGTCTTGTGTCTGGGAATAAAGCTTAATTCTGTGGCAAAAGTGCACTGGACGGGCTGTAATGCAGTCATCCTGAAGTCATTTCAGGTTTGAGAACAAATAGAACGTAGGACCTAGCACAGTATATTTCCACATGGTAAAATTCTGCACTGTGGTGAAGACAACTCTAATATTTTTTTAATGACTTGTAAGAAGCTGTGAGAGTAAGGTTTTAAGATAAGGATTGAAACTGATCACCTCTGAAGTTTAGTGTTCCTTTTCTCATTTATTACATCATGGAAAAAGTTGCATGGTGGAAGGAGCCGCAGCACACTTGGGTGCTGTTAGGGAGGGTGTCTTACAGAAAGTTCATGAAAGAATGGAGACCCCGAATGTGTATGTGTGGTTTTACCTTCCATTTCTATATGTTTAATGTGAGATTTGTATAAATAAAGATTAAAGGGTTGGATACTAACCTGCTTTGTGGAGGTAATGGATGTGTTCTGCCTTGAAACAAGGAACACTTGCCAGTGAGGCTAGATTCAAGGTCAGTTCCACACACAACTGGCTGCTGCTGTACTTGGTACTTGTCCGTACCTGTAGGCTGGTCCCTGAGGATGCTGTCCTTTATAATGTAAGGCATGGGACAACCTATTTACCAGATCTCCCTTCTAACGCTGTAACGTGAGCCGTGGCATACGTATGCAGGGAGAAGAGGAGGAGGGTTGCAAGTGTCACTGTGTAGTGCTTGTTATGCATTATAATGAAGCCTATTTCCTTAGAGGGATTGTCGTCTTATGGGATTTTCAGGTACTGAAGGTATTAAACATGCCTCTGATTTTATGAATCAGGCTGTTAAATTCATAGTTGGGAGTTCCTACCTGAAAGAAACTACAGCTTTTGAAGTCAGTGGTATGACATGACATTTACTCCGCATTTCTTGACTTTGGATTACATACTACCATGCAATGTGATGTACTTGGACAGTACTTAACCCTGCGTGATAGGGAATCCTGACTTCAAGAACTGAAAAGCTAACATGAATTGAAGTTTGAAAAAGACATTTTTGCAGGCTGTAGAAGCTGGTATTTTTTATTAACTTATTTTTTACCCCCAAGAAGGGAGACACCGGAAAAATGTATTTCAGAAGTGTGCATGACTGCTTACAATTCTGGCAGTGGAGCACAGAGTCTACTGTCCCTCAGGTAAAATAATTCGCTTTCTTTGTGCCTATGGACGTATTAAAAATGTAGCATTTTGCAAGAAGACAGTGCAACACATTACAGATGATATGCCGTGTAGTTTGGTGAAATCATTTTATGTGATATGACATGACTTCATAGAGCTCAATGGAGTATCAGCACTGCATAATAGTATGTCAGTGGCTTTAAGGTGAAGAAGAAGTCATCCTCTATTGAAGTTGTAGCTATTTTAATCAAAGTGCTATGATTTTTATAAAAGTCAAGTTTTAAGTGTGCTTGTCTGAGTCACAGAAAGGCCAAGACAACAGAGAGAAGTGTTGTTCAGATGAAGCTGTACATGGGAGACTCAGCAGTGTACAAGGAACTAATTCTATTAGTTATTCTGCTCACCGTTACTTTTCCTTTTCAACTGCTTGCACTTCAGTTTTTGTGGACTGTTCCAGACCGAACTCGATGTTTATCACAAACCTAGTTACTATAACCATGAATAGCATGAGTATTATGCATTTCATAGATACAGAACCAAGAAGTAGTCATTTTACAAAGTTTACTGGAAAGAAGTGGAACATGAAGAAACAACGTAACTTGTCCAGATGGTGTGATGTGGGTATTAGAGAGGCAGTTATTACTATGAGTTTCTGTAGGACAGGTGTTTAGGCTGTGTACAGGTGGTACATTATCAATTGAACAATCAGTGCTGCTGGTATTAGTGGTGCTGTATAGTACATAAGGAATCACTAACAATTTGTCTCCTGTGCTGATCCAATTAATTAGCATTCCAAAGGGATGATAAATATTTTTTACATTTCCATATTATGTGTTCTGCTCAAAAAGAAAGCTGAGCTGTGATATTCTGATCATCATCTTCCAATCATTCCTAATTTTCTCAAATCAAGGAAATTCCTTTGGGATGCTTTGATCTAGCAGGTAGAAGCAATAAAAGATTCAATGGCTGGATAAATTCAAGTAGGAAATAGGGTCCAAATCTTTAACGGTGACTGTATGAACAACTAACCGAAGTTCTGTATCACCTGAAATCATTAAATCAGGGTGATCTTTCTAAAGCTTTCTAAAGCTTATAGTTCATCTGTAAATCTCTATTGTTTTTATTATGCTATTGATTTAATAATACACTTAGAGTGGTTTTATTTGGTCTTATAGGACCAATTTTTCTTGTACTTTTTCAATTTTTAAGTAGGAAGTAAAAGATGTTTTGTTCTTAATTTATGTGAAATTGGTTTGACATGTTACACCTGATGTCTTGTGGCAATGCTTTTTGGGATTTGTAATTCCAGTGAGTGTCCATGATTTATAGAATAAAAAAATAGAATGGATTTTTTATTACTACTTTCATTCACAATTTTGACTAACTTGCTGTGACTGGAACTCTCTTTAATCCTTGTGTAATTAGAAATCTGATTTCAGTCCTTCCTGCCCACTTCCTCCCACGCCATCCCCGATGAAATTGCTTTACAAAACACAGGAGAGCTTAGTTTTATAGGGGTTTTATGATGTAAACACAGGTTAAGTTGAAATAATTTGTATGTAGCAATGCATTTTGCCCTGCTAAGAATGGTTTTGAGATAGTGCTGTTTGAGATATTCCGTCCTGAAGGATATGCAAAAATTTATCTTCAGATTAACTAAAGAGAAACACTCAGTGTATCTTTGAAATCACACATCTCTGCTAGTCCTGAGGACGGGAAGTAGGATTTTTCAGAGGGAACAAAACTAAGTGAATGGCATACGTGATTCCTCTATGAATTCCTTCCACTCTAAGTTGCAGGGAAATATGTGTAAGTAAGCACAGAAATTCTGTGTTTGAAATCCTCACATGAATGTATTACCATTTTGAAAATTCCTCCCTTCCATCAACTCTGATGGTGCTATGCATATCAGTGGGAATCTTGAGTGTGTCTGTAGATACCAGCAAGATGGCACTGATACAAAAAGGGTGTAACAGACTGAGATGGGGGAAACTGGAATTAAATACCTGGGTCAGTACAGTGTCCTATTTGATTCATGAAACACTGTAGTCTACAATCTTTTTTCTTCCTTAGTTTTGTTAAGGGCTGATTTTAATTCACAAAATTAGCAATTATATAAACTGAAATGATGCATACAGAGAATAGAACACCAGTGTTCTCAGTTCATGGGAGTGTTCTCTGTATTACTTGCAGAACTGGAGCTCATTATGTTGTTTACCTCTGGAAACCATCCTTTCTGTATTCCTTTTTCTCAAGCGGCAGCTTCTCTATGACTGTGTTGCCTGGAGTATTAAGATATGAAAAGGTAATCCTGTAACAGTTGGGATTCAGAAGCTATACAGAAAAAGGAGGGGGAAAAAGAAATATCCTACTATGCTCAGAGAAAAGCCCAAACCCTATAATTAAGATAACACTTAATTTGACAACTGAACAGGAGCCAGACCTTTAGTCATTTTGGAGCTGGTATATTTCCACCAATTATTTTAAATCTCTTCAGTTGCCAGATATTGTTGCTCTTCTGCTGTCTGGCAGGACACCAGTGATGCTGATCTATGATCCAACCAAATAAGAAGAATAAATTAACAGCAGTGGAACTGCTACATTCTCAATCCACCAGAATTAACTACAAGCACAAATGAGAACATTATGACTGTGTCTGCAGAGTAGACCATATTTAAGGTACTCCTTATTGAATGAGAATGTGCAAGGGCTTCATGTCGATAAGACTAAACTGATTGCTTCTCATATTTTCAGAGGAATAATTTTAAAAGTTATAAAATCTGTACTGTATTCATGCTGTAAGTGCATACCTCGAGTTTTCCAACTTGGAGAGCAAGGTCTTTGACCAAATTCCCAATTTGTATGGAATTTTTACATATTGCTGCCATTTATTGTGGAATATACCAGACCAGGTATACCACACTTGGAAAACTGTTTTGAGCAGACAACTTGCAGATTTTTAAGAGCAAGGAAATCTCCTAGGGAATAAACCTCTGCTAGTCACCCAGGGTGATATTGGTGAGAGAAAGACAGTAGAAGGGAGACTGAGAACCTTTCAAGTGCTTTGGTTGTATATAGCAAAATTTCCCTTCTAAGTATTGTCATACTGATTGGTTTTGTCGCTTGATACAGAGTTTTGTTAGAAATTGTTTATGCAGATACATTTTTTGAAATTGATGTGATAAAGCTACATGAATATAATCAATGAGAAATGTTTTCTGTAATGGATTGCAAATTGATTTCATTGTCCATTGTTCTCAGCTTTTTTGCTAGTAACTAATATGCCACATAAGCAGTGAGTTAGTTGACTGTTATCCTTACTGTGAATCATAAATAAGAAGTTCTTACCATAAGCACATTTTGTCCTAATTTGTGAAGTGGTTTTCTAGAGAAAAATGAAGTGCATGTTTTTAAGCAACATAATAATAAAAGCACATGGAAATCTTATTATCTGCAGATTTGTAAAGGGAGCTTTATGTAGAAGCGTAATACAATTTCATATAAAAGTACAGTGTTTTCTGTTTTATTTAAATGAAAGCATTTGTTATGCCCAGGAGAAAATATTTCATTATGGGTTTCTCATTTGCAGTCAAGTAACTCCTCTCATGTAAGTTTTGTATATTTATATAGAGTACTGTGATTTTTTTTTTTTTTTTTTGATTGATTTTGGAGACATTGAGTCATTCTTTGGATAATAAATGTTCTTACAAAGAAAAACTGAAAGTTAAGGTTGGTGTCATTGGGAATAAATACAGAGCTAAATTGTGTATGGAAAGACTTCTTGCTTCAATGTATGATGATGTTATCCTCTCCTGCATCCTTATTTGGAGTGGCATTGCCTTTCAAGCTAAATACATAAAGTAGCACTCACTATAAACAAGTTTTCACAGCTTTGCTTTAGGGTACTGGAAGGTTTATTTATATGTTACATCTCAAAATGTTACATCTGAAGCTGGAGCTCTGCCATTTGTGGTTAACCGCGCACTAAGGAGACTGATGCCAATACAAGTGTACAAGGAGACAAGTAAGATGAGTTGGAAATTATCTGCTAGAAATTAGCAGCACATCTCTGATATAAGTAGAGCCTTGGATTAAAGGAGTGTGTTAAGTTTCTGTTACTTATATGTTTGTTCTTCTGTATTTCCGTACTTTAAATCTCTGTAGCTCTCTCAGGATGTTTTCTCACATAGCCTTCCTCCAGCCAGGTAATTGTCCAATAAATGAGGTTTTGCACTACTTTGGAGAGCTAGTTCACAGACTGAGCAGTGAAAAAAATACCTTCTAGCACCGGCCATATCCTGTCACATCCAAGATAGCCATGTGCATGGAAGATGAATAATATGGCCACATCACTGCAACGGTCAGCAGCAACTGCGTTCAAGTCAAAGAGATTGAGAGTGGCTGAAAGACTGTAAGGACTGCCGCTCTGCAGAGGGGCCAACACATGGCAAGTCTGGTAGTTTTAACTCTGCAAGACCTTACCGGACTCTCATTTTAACAAGACATGCAAAGCATGGTGTCATCCTATCATTTGGCTGATACATGAATCATGATTTGTGTGCATTTCTAAGCACTGTTTGCTGTGAGATTCTGGGGGGTTAGACATCTTCCAGTGTAGCATCATAGCATTTCACTGAGGAGAGGATTAGCAGTATCTTAATACGTATGTATACAGACTGGGATGGCATATGCTTGTTTTAGACTCCTGTTCAAAATGTGAAGTGCAGAAATGCTTTAAGACGTTTAAATCCATTCTGTATATTCTCTACCATATTGTAACTATTTTTTATGGCTTTTTTCTACTTTTCTAGTTTTTTCAGCAAAACCTCTGTGGCTGCTGTTGGAAACATCCTAAGTTAATAAAATCGATGTAGGAAACAAGGGACAAAAAGGCTACTAGCTTGATCTGACAGAAGCTGTCTAAACACAGGGCGTAGTTACCCATCTTAGTCAAATGATTTTTGTGCTTAAATAAAACTTTAATATACAGATATGGCAGTTAATTCCATGTTTTCACAAAATAAGGTGACCTGAGGAATCAAAAAACCCACGATTTATGCTTTCCAACAGTGTTATTATTTCAAGTATACATTCCTTGTTTGATTTCTTCCTCACAGGTGATAGAAATTGGCTGGTAGAGACCAATAAGGTAGAAATACTCTGATAGCTTAAAGAGAAATAAATCACTGATGAACAATGGAACCTGTAGGATAGAAGAATGAACAGTTTAAAGAAGTTCTGCACATTGATGGGTTAGAAATTATCTATAGCAACATATCAAACAGCTAGATAGCGGTATTGACAGAGAATGATAAATGTAGACATTGGGACAGGAGGAAAGGTTCTGAGCTTAAAATGATCCATTTGTATTTGAACCAAAATTATTAACAATTTCTGGGTGGGAGGGAGATGGAAAATGACTTTTTAGTTTTGCCTGCAGATTAATTTTTCAAATGGGAAAGGACAAGTTTAATTAGAAATGATCTCCCTGTGTTTCTGAAGATGAGGTACAGGAAAAGGGAATTTCTGCTTGACGTTCATTTGATTTGCTTTTTTATATGTGTAGCAGTCACCTAAGCAAATTTCTGGGAACGTGTATGGAAAATATATTGGTTTGTGGCTTCCATGCATTGAATTACTGCATGACATCTCCTTTACTTTTTCTGCTCTGCTGCAAAAGATATTGAACATCTGAAGATTTCTCCTACCACAACCCCACCACCCCCCGCCATTTACACGTCAATAAAACAGTATTATATGCAGAGGAGCAACAAAGGAACACAAAAGTTAATTAATTTTAAGATTACACAGGACTGAAATGTAATTTTAGAACCTGCTCTTCTTCCTGGATAATTCTATTATCCCGGGAAGAAAAAGAAGTCCTAGTACTTTCCTGCTTTAACATTTGATGTCAGTGAGGAATGAGTTGTTGACAGGTAATTCCCAGCTGGCCCTTGGCAAAGAGCAGCACCACCACTGTTCCATCCTGCCTGCTCTTAGTGAAAAGGTGCAGAACAGTACTTACTTTCCTTCCTGTGATGAGCAGGGCAGCAGCTGTAGCATCTCAGGGGCAAGCATTTATGTGCTGGGAAAGAGAAGTGAGGTTTACGTGGTATGTCTCCTCCCTCTCTGGCCCCTGCTGTGTTCCTGATGTGCTGGGGGAAATATGTGCTGTGTCCCCAGAGGCCATGACACTTTAAACACCTCCTCTTCCACATTACAGACGGTGGGGTCTTCATTCCTATGTGAACGAATAATGACTGATACTTGCTTGGACAAAGTGGAGTTTACCACTGGTGCATACAGAGAAGCTGCTTTAGTGGGTGATTTAGAACAGGATCCTAATTTGTGCCTCTCAGTTGCCCGCAGGCGAGGTGGGTGACGATTCAGTTCCTTAAACTTGCATGGCAGAAAATTAAAAGTTGCATAGTTTCTCCCTAGGAACAGAATGTGAGAGTCACCAAATATAATTGCTTGCTCTAAGGGGTACAATCCTATCAAGTCCATTGCATTTGTATAATTGGTAGTGAATTTCAGGTGTACAACTTATGTAAAGGAAATGTGAGGAATATAAAGGCACAGCATGCTTTATTTGAAAAAAAAAGCTTTACTTCTTTGCAGAATAAATGATGGCCCCTGTTAAAAATAGTTGCCTGTGAAGTCTTCTGTGAATGATGTTGAACAGGGACAAGAGATGAAGACTTTTTGCCAGATTTTTAGAAGCAAGTACACAAAAGATAAACTATGATAATTTCTTTTTTTAAGGTACATCTTTTTATAGAAGAAATGTAACCAAAAACACAGGCTTGTCATGTGGAAGGAAGTGTTTCCTTTTAGCTGAGAACTCTTATTTCCAAGGCTGTACGTCAAGGGAGTTTTCACTTCAAAGCTGTCTACACTGAGGAACAGTAACATCTAATGAAACTGATAGTTAAAACCTCAACAATCACATCATAAGTGAGTTGATATAATAGCACTTGCAACTGGTGCACATCCTCTTTGATTTATTTCACTTTTGATCTTTACCACCTGCTGGACCAATATAGCTTTGTTCATCCTGTTTCTTGCTGAGATGTTTTTAAATTAACCAATATACCAAACAAAAATACATTAACAATCTGTGCTTATCCTTACATGATCATTATTTGGGCTCAATAAGAAAGGACATGGAAAACAACTAATCAGTTATCCAGAAAAAATGAGCCTTACACCACAGACAGACATCAAGGTTACATTTTTAAATAAAACAAATTCCTGTAATTTAAAGATTGCAATTTATTATGCAGCATGCTGCTGTGCTACAAATTTCTCTGTATTTTACTCAAAGACATGACCATGTATGTTGTTCTTATTTTAACACAGTTGCTGCTCTTGGGCAAATAGTGTTTTGAAATGCAGTTGTTTTCTAGGTTGGAAAATAGATTTTAGAAGTATAAATTTGAAAGTTATTGTATGTTTTGAGCTTCGTGAAGATTGGGTTTGAACTTGCAAAATAAGAATAACTTCCATATTGGTATCTGTATTTCTTCTTAGCCAAGTACTGTATCAATTCAGTTTATCATATCAAATAATATATAGGAGTGGGCAGAAACCTGTATGGATTTCCTGGTTAGAAATAAGAGAAAAAATCCAAAGATGTCCTGATGATATGAAGAATCTACAGATTTCTGTCACTAGTTATTAAGAAAATAAGTATAGTTCTGTATTTTCAGATATGAAGTGAATAGTGTAATGTTTACTGTTTCATATGCCGTAAAATAATTTCTCTAACCAACTCTTACAGAATGTCCTTCTAAATAATATTTTAATTAAATTTTCTTCCAGTGGGAAGCAGAGGCACTCTGACAATCGTTTTTGCTCCTGTTGCAGTAACTCTGGAGCAATACCCCCTTCCATAGTACACACGTGCACATGTGTATGTGGATGATGAAAAGAAAACTTATATCCACAGTGATACAAATCCTAGGTCTTTGCTCCCAGTACAGTTGGTTTTTACCACAAGAAAATATTTTTCTTGTTGAGGATAACAAGGCTTATACTAGACTTTCAAAGAGAGTAACATATATGCATTTGCAGTATTTGTTAGTTTAACAGGACTCAGTTAATCTTCTGCTAAAAAGAAACAATGTGAGTCAGCAGTAGAACGGAAGCCAGAGAGTATTTTAATTGTAATTATTTTCACTAATCTTCCAAGCATTGAACTTATTGTATTCCCAGAGAGTTTGTGACACTTCTGTTTCCTTTCTTTCATTCTCATGTTCTCATCCTAGTAAAATGCATTTATTTGAGTTTTCTTAAATAAAAAAAACAAAGGGGGAAAAAAAAACCCTCCAACCCCAAAACAAAACAACCAGACCCTTGAGAATGAAAGCTGGTTTTGCAGAGCTTTTAGAATTAGACTGGTAGTCTTTATGTAAATCACAGAAGTTATTCATTTACTGGATTAACATAACAATACAGAAAATTCTCCAGGGTGCTAGTATATTATGAACACATCTGCCATCTGAGACAGCAGATACAGAAATGAGTTTCGTTTATGGAGTTCGACACTGAAGATTAACACAGTCCTACCAGCTGAACTCAATGCAACATGTTTCACTCTGCTTTTCTAAATCTTCAGATGATTACAAAAGAATTCCTCCTTGTCATAACGCACCAGCTTGTTCTGTACTGGGCTGCCTGTTAGCAAGGTAGCAACTGGAACACTTCAGCAGCCAAATCTCAGCCCAGGCAGAGGCTCGATCTACTCACAGCTAGGGGGAAGGATTTTGTTTTCTTAGGATATTGGCCAAAGTGCTGCTAAGATGATTAAGGGACAGGAGCACCTCACCTGCGAGGAGAGGTTGAGAGAACTGGGACTGTTTAGCCTAGAGAAGAGAAGGCTCAGGGGGATCTCACGAATATGTGAAAATATCTGAAGGGAGGGTGTAAAGAAAATGGAGCAGACTCTTTTCAGTCACGTCCAGTGACAGGACGAGAGGCAATGGGCATAAACTGAAACACAGGAACATAAAAAAATAATTTGCTTTACTGGGGATGACCGAGCACTGAAGACAACTTAATAAATTTAAAATGTCATTGTGAGAATAGAGTACCTTAACATTAAGGTAATGAGGCAATGGTCCACTAGCAACTTTTGTGATATGCTTCTGTTTCCCTTATCCAGCAAATTCCACTTCCATGCAGTACAGTGCACAGGCACGATGAGATTATCCAACCTGACTCAGGAACCATGTAGTTGGTTTATCACAGGAGGCACGTAGCTTCATCTGACTGCTGATTAAGCAGACGTCTTAGCAGGGCTGAGTAAACTGTGAAGAGAGCTTAGTTCACGTATCTATACTGCAAGACTTATTCAAGATTACCCTAATTTAAATAAAAAGGAGCAGATGCTTAGGTGTTGCAGAGGGTGATAACATTCACTGGATTCAGCAGTTGGTCTTTCATTTAGGTGTAGATTTGAATGCTGCACTGTTACTCACTGTAGGTCTGGTCCAATCTAGTGAAAATGGATTAAAAAAACCTTCTCAACAATTTGCAAATTCGATCTGACAATAATTGTCTATACAAGAAGCTGAGAAATTAGTTAGGAATTTGAGACCTAACTATTATGTAGTTATAACAGGAATTGTTTAAATTATGTAGGGATGCGTTTAGTCAGATAAAAGGATTTCTTTAGAAATACCAGCTACTTGATCTGTTTCACTATCAAGTTATTTTTCAGTTTGAAAAGACCTGATGCTATTTTTTCCAGAAGTATGTATTGTTTCAGAAACAGATTAAAGGGAATCGGTTCATTGACTATAAACACCTCATTTATTTGATGTAATTATGTGAAAAATTTCTTTCAGGAAGATTATTTGATGTAAAATGAGTCAGTACTATGTCCTGATGTTTCTGCATAAATGAGGCTTTGTCTCAATAAATTAGAGTCTGTAAAGCCATAATCTTAATAAACTTCACAAATTACTTTGCTAGTGACTGTTAAACTGGAAGTGTTATCCACTCTAGAGGGAAATAATTGTTTATTTCGTCCTCGTTTATTTCTGAGTATCAGAGTAATTGTAAGGCATTCTTTTTGATGTAACCCATTATACAGTTGTATTTAAAAGAGATATGAGCCATTACGTGTTATAATTTAATAAGTTTGGAAACCAGATATTCAGTCATCAAACATTATGAAATTGATTCACTCAGAAACATTCAAATAATTACTAGAAAGAAATGAAGAATATAGTGAGTTTATTCTTGAATTTTTGAAAATTATTCCCTGCTAAGCAAGGTTCTCTATTATTCCTGAATAGGAACTTACTACGTGCATGCCCTATTGAAATAAATGCGCTCCCATGTCCATTCAACAAATCACTTATGCATTAGTGTAATATTAAGTTTATTAACAGGTCCTTTTTAATCACTGCGATAAAGTGAAACTTTCATTGTTTCTAGTTATGGCAGTGCTGAAAAGCAGATCTGAGTCATGATTTGGTGGCTTTTGCCTTTTCTTCCTGCCCAGAGTTTTCTACTTCTGTATTGCCTCAACTTATGCTCTAGACCCAGATTGCAAAAACAACTAGAAACTCTGCTTCCACTATACATCCTTCTACAACTTTTACTTTTATAGGCTTGTTTTCCAATTGACTGACTCTGGGAAGCTTTATGAACATAAAACACGTTTTAAAAATGGGTTTTATTTTTTTTTAAGCATGATATAAATATGTTAACATAAGTTTGTAAATGCAATTAATTTTTTTTCATAAATATGATTAAGAATTCTATAACACAGTTAAGAACCAATGAAGCATTTCCTAAGAGTATTTCAAAATGTGTAAATCAACTGTTTTGGTGTAAAGAGTAGTTAAGGAAAATTAGCAACGAGACATGTTGCCAGTAAGTTTCTGAAGGCATTCATATGAAGCCCTGTATTTTTTCATCAATGAGTTTTGGAGTAAGTGTGGAAAGACTACTTATTAAATTTGTTATTTAAAATGCTAAGAATTAAAATTATATTGGTTACAGTAGAGTAATATAGTTTTCTGAATTGTATGCAGTGGAGAACCCATTCAGAAAGTCTTTTAGATCTGGGCCTAGATTGTAAAAATGCAAGAATACTCCATGGTATGGAGTAGATTATTTTGAAAACTGATGAATCAGCAAAGTATTTTATGGACACAGTATGCAAGAAAGTCATTGGGAGTTAAACTGTAGGATGATGTGCTAGAATGAAGTTGATGTAATATTTTTTGGAAACATTTACAGTTCTTTCCTCTGATGTTCCCATTTGTTAAGGATTTAATAGTAAGTAAAGAATAGGGCCACAAAAGCAATTTTAAAAGGACTTGCATCTGAGAGATTTTCATATCTCAATTTCTTAAGCTTATCAGAAAGTGGATTACAATGAAGCTGTATTAGGGTGCATGAGAAACTTGATTAAAAAAAAAAAACTTAGCTCTAAAGGGGTCTTTAATTCTTCAAGGAAACATGCATTCAAATGGGAAATTTGACTTTTTAAATAGCTTTGAGGGTGATAAACATTTGGAACAAACTAACAATGGACAAAACAGATTTTTCATTCCTTGTGGTATGTAAGACAAAACTAAATGCATTTCCAGAAGGTATCCTTAAACAAAGTTAAGAATTAGGCTGAATGCAGAGGTAGCTAAGCTTGTAATACTCTGGAATTTATTCTAAGTCTTCTAGTGGTTCCTGTGGATTTGAATTTGACAAGGTCTATAAGCTTCCACTGTAGTTCGTGAAACCTAAACTCTTTCACAAGTACCTTGATTAGCAGAAACAAAGGGAAGAGGTACCAGAAAGACAAGCAAGGACAGGACAGTGGAACACAGGAAGATCTTAAGAATGATATCTGTATTCAGCACATGGAGATACTAAGAAAGCAATTTGGGAATTACATAGCACTCTTAAGAGTTTAACTGTAGTAGCTTCACAAGGAGAAAAACAATCACCATCTAATCCAGCCTTTTGCCAGTGTAGTCTTGTTCCCCAAATTACTGCATGTTTTCTAGTCCTTTGTCTTGTTTTGTAATGGATCGTAAAAATGAAGGATGTCCAGATAATCATCAGTACCTCACCTATTACTTTATCATCGGGCTGAAAATTACCCTTCAGTGGTGGGTGATTGTACTATTAAATGGAGAGGCTTTGTATGATAATGAAAGTTAATTATTAATAAGGCTGTGAGAGAATTGCCAGAGTAAATTTCTAAAATACTCTTTGCTGCAATTGAACATTTTCAAATATTTCAATATTTCTGTGTGAAAGGGATCATTAATCCCCCATCTATAGAATAAACAGACTGCTCAGGGCTGTGAAAAATCCAGGACCTATCTGTGACGAGAAGTGTTTTCAGGTTTGACTGTCAAGTTTGCTTTTCAGGGCCAAGGATTTGGTGTGTAGGGACATTGAAGATTCTTTAAGCCACTGGTCTACGTCCAGAAAGTGACACTGAAGACTTGAAATAGGTGAGTTTGCATTAAATTCCTTGGGTATGTGAAATAAAAGAATATTTTTGATCCGAGTGACTAGTGAGTGGGGGTGCAGCCACAGTCTGTAAAGGGAAGATCAGCCTTTTGCTTCCTAAGAATTTTTAATGTGACTCAGGGTCTTGAACATCACCGTTTTTAGAGTGTTCGCCATGGAAATGTTACTCCCTATGTCTTGGGCTAGTCTGGGATTAATGCAGGAGAACTGATGCCTGTAACATTTTCTTGCTGTGTTTTTGCCTGGTTTGCCTTGTCACCTCAATGTTTTGCCAAATTGTTGCCTCTTTTGGGGTTCTGCATATTACTAGTGGTAAACAGTATTTTTTTGAAAGCTACCTTGTTTAGAAAGTACATAAACTTGCTTCTTTGAACATGAAAGATGCAAACAGGAAATTGATTTGAACAGGAAACGGCTTGAAAATTTAAACCTCTTTCCAAACAGCATTTTACTCAGTGTTCACTTGAGTTGTGTGAAGGACAAGCCATAAATTTATTTTGGCCATGCTATTGCTTCCTTGCTGTCTTTGGTTTCTGCTACTGTTTTTTTCTGCTGCTTCTCTTTCACCCAGGCAAACTGCTACAATCAGGTTGAATTTGGTGTCTGCAATTAATTCAATAAACCTCCCTCCATTTAAGCTCCTTAAGTATTTTGTGGCAAATTACATTTAATGGCAAAAGTCCTTTTTTTTTTTTTTTTTATTTTTAAGATTGAAAAAGTCTAAGAAGGTTTATTTTTACTTTTTCTATACAAAGCTTTTTTCATCTTTCTCTGAATAAGACTTGGGTATTTGTAACATCCTTATGAAACTGAGGTTATTTATAAAATACTATGCATATGAAATCATAATCTTTTAGAATTTTAAATAGCTGGGTAGCATTTTAAGTCCAAATTAGAACACTTTGCAAAGTTGTTATGGCCAGCTGACTTAGGGGTTGTGCTGAACTTCTCTTTTCTGATTCTTTTAATCTGCAGCTACTGGGAGAATATACCGTGAGCTGTTGGAAATTGATGTTCTCTTATTACTATAAAAAAAGATGGCACAGAAATTTGTAACATTAAAAAGAAAATTGGTAAGTGAAAAGTTTCTAATTTGAAAACTACATTTTTTTAAAAAAACCCTCTTCAATAATATCTCCAAAAACCAGCCCAGAAGTATAGAACATAAATAATCCTAGCTTTTAGAAGCATTACCTAATCAAGACTGAAGCTAATGAATTGAGGGCATTTCAGGGAAGGTTACTTTGTGAAAACAGACTAGAACTAAATTTGGAAAAAGTGTAAAGCAGATATGATAAAAAGTTGCATGAACTTATGATTCAGTTTCCAGATGTCATAAAGAAGTCATAGTCCTGCTGGTTAAAACACTCTGTGTGACTATGGATTTAGTATAAAAATGATTTCACTTCTATCAATTTATGCAGCCTCTCATTTTTTGCTGAGTTCTTTTACTTATTGAAGTTTCCTTTACACCAGCTATCTTTTAAAGTAAATAGATAATTTTATTTCTTTTTTAACACCTCAATCTATTAGCTTCCTTATCCTGTGAATTTTTGCAAACTGTGGTCATGCCCGGTTTAGAATTTTGGGGGTTGTTTTAAAACCAAAACCTTCTATACAAAAGTATTGTGAATGAGAAACTTAACAGGCATGGTCTCTGAATAGGATTGGGAATGTAGGGTTGTATGCAAACTATTTTTCAAAACACTTTCATCATCATTTGAGGGGCAAAAAAGCTGAAGGCAGGGAATTCCATTATTAATGTGTTTTATTCTTAAGTAGTGTTTATCTTTACTATGAAGATTCAAGTGAAAGGTTAATGTTATTTATTTATCAAATTAATTTTATATAGGGGGAACAAAAAAAATATCAGTATTTTACCATAATGGATTTAAAGAATTTGAAGGCCATGCTGCATGTGTGTGATGTCTCTTTTGGCTTTTGGAAAATAATAAGGCACTAGAAACAAAGGAGATATGGAAACCTAAACAGATTGTGCTTGCCGTTTCTTAAACATCTGAAGAGGTAGACTGCTTTAAATACTTGTAGTGTTGCTGAACACAGTTGGAGCCAAGATGTGAACTGCTGTAGTAGTTTAATAGCTTATTGTCATCTCAGGGAAGCATGATACATGTTTGAGTGCTCCTTATCTGCTACATTTCCAAGTCAGGCAGATCAGCTGCCTTTGCTGTTGGCAATTTGTGTATACTGTCTAAGGTCAGAATCCCAAACTGCATCATCCTGTTACTAGTTATTAGAGTGTGTGAATTCGGTATGGGATTATTCATATACTGTGAAGACAAGTTTCCCCTGAGAAGTAAACACTAAAAAATTGTGCTAGGCCTTCTAATACTGTATTCTGATGAACAGATACTCAAGTGAGCATATCCTAATGTAAAATGGGATTCCCGAACTGTCAAGTTTCCAACCTGGAGGCAGGCTGGAATAGGGTTTCTCTGGAGTTCCCAGACCTGGGATAGGTGACACCACAGTTGTGAACTCCAGAGCACAGACCCAGTTAATGATATATCAGTAAATTGTTGATCAAGATTTATTGTTTTTCCAATTACTTTGGTTTTGAGCAATTGAAAAAAAATATTCTGGTAAACTGCTTCTTTTCATATAGCTCCTGGCCCGCTCTGAACTCAAGGAAGGGTTTTTTTAAAACATTTCTTTGACATTTAGATTTTTATTATTTTTTTCACATCAACTATATTGATAATAAACTGTATTTTGTTTTTCACTGTGAAATTCTAATTTGAAGTTCTCCAAGAGCAGTGGCAAATCCACTAGCAGGTGAACGAGTAGTTTTCAGTGTTGAAGAGTGCAGTTAGGCACCCACTTTGCATTTAGAGCCAATAACAAAAGGCAAACAGTTGTCATGAATCACAAATTTTGGAGCAGACTTTTCATTAGTTAAAATAAGACATAGGCTTCCATATTCTTCTACCAAATTTTGAAAATAAGAGTTAAACTTCCCATTTAATTAGGTGGTACTTTGTCCCCTTATGCTCTTTAAGTCTTGTCCTTTACATTTATGGCAGGTACAGATACATTTATGGCAATTAATTATAGGCAAACAGACCATTTTCTGCTACAGTCATAATGTCACAGAATAGTTGATGTGGAAATTAATAACAATGATAAATGCTATGTTTCTCATTGCTTTATTGGTAAGGGAATGTATTACTTTAAAGATTGCTCCACACTTGAGAAATATGCAGTACAAAATGCTGAAGCAGTCATGACATCCGAGTGAGAATGTGAAGATTTAACTTGGCATATGGTGATAGAAAGAAGGCGGTATGTTTTGACAGATATTGTAATTTGACAGTTAAAATAAATACATCATCAGAAAAAAATGGTATGGTTGATTAAAAGTATATACTATATTATTTTCCTATAGTTTCTCTGTTTGAAGAACATATAAACATTTATGGTTTATATGGTAATCTGGAACATCTGCAGACACTTGGGAGTGAGAACCAGTGACATTGTATCTCACACTACAGTAATGAATTTTTTTAAATTAATGATTTTATTTCCAGAAAGAATGCTGGAGCATTTCACAGTAGTGTCACTCACAAGTGAATCGTGAAGGTTACCACAAATGAATAAAAAGACAGAACGACAGAAAAGTCTTCCAGGTCCAAGAGCAAACAAAAATGCTTGGTCCTTTTTTTTTCTGTCACTTTGGTTATAGGCAAAGGAGAAGGAGTCCACAGGAGGGCTGAAAGCCCTCAGATCTTCGAAATATGTTGTTTATCTACGTTGCTGCAAAAGTCCTGAAAAGTATCTCATAAGGGTCAAACCACTCAGATGCTCAAGTCTTTTAATCAAGATACGTCTTTGAGTTAGAGATCCCAGGTCTACCTCCAGGAGAAGTGCTGCACTGGTCTGCTGCAAGTGCAGCCTTTCAAAGGTGGAGCCAGAGACTTCTGAAGCAGTGCCAGGGGAAGGGCTGAGGAGCCCAGCCAGGCTGCACGCTCCCTGTACTGGCCATGAGCAAGGCCTTGGGCTTTGGGCGGTGCTGGCCTGGATGTCTCTTTGCGTAGCTCTCCGTACCTGTTGGAGTTCAGGAGCTTCATGGAGAAAGGCCTTTCATATGCAGACATGATTACTAAATGGTTTACAGATTACTTCTTGGCTTTACTAAATGTGTTCATTTATTCAAACTGAGGATCTGATTCATAACATCTGTTTTGTTCATCCCTGTTATTCCCCTGCATTACCATGTTCCTATTTATTTTGTAAAAAATCTGGGCATAGTTTGTAAGGAAGCCAGACTCGTGTTAGATGCAACATTTTTCCTTAGAGAAGGTAGATATTGGCGTGTACAGTGGCCACCTGCCACTGTACTTTGATGGATACTTTGCTTTTCTGCCAGGAAAATGATATTAATACACTAACCGACATATTAAATGTACCATAGTACAACTTCCCTTTATTTGGTTCCTTGTTGCTCCACAGTTCTTATCAACATAAAGGTGATTGCTTCTTAAATCTGTGTTGTTATTATACAAATAAGATAATTATAGCTCTTCTAGTCTCACACTTAGGTCTGACTCAAGGCTTATCTCATTTTACGTTACCAAGTATAACTAGATAGCAACACATATTTTTAAAGTTTCAGACTATTTCTCTGTCAGCAGCAGCACCTCTCTGCCCAGTATATGTCAGTATGCTTTTTCAGCACATCAGAGAATTATCCAGAAGCTTAAATAATCGTGGCTGGACCATTTTCCAGATCTGTTTAGTTTCTTTTTGTGTGAAAGCTGTTCCGTAACTTTAATCATCCCTTCCTATTTTCTGTAGTTTTTTCCGTTCTGATGTTTCCCTTCACTAAAGGAAGAAAGAGGGACAGAACGACCCACAGTATTTAGGCTGTGAGCTTGTCATGGGTTTATTGAGTAGCATGATACTGGTTTCATTACTGACTTCAGTGGCATCACTGTGTCTGAGAACCCTTTAAAATGAAATTTCTAGGTATTTTTAAAATTAATCTTGTGGATTTTCCCCTCCCTAAACTTTATGCCTGATCTGTCCCTCTAAAAAAACTTGGAAAATTTTTAATTTTCCATGGAATGGAAGGTTTTAAAAGTCTCTGAAAAAGTAAATATAACAAGGTTGCCAGAGTTTAGCAGTACTTACTGCAAATGAGTATCAGCACTTTCAGATCTCTATTTCTTCCTTTTTTAATTACTAGTCAATGAAGGACATGTTCTTGAATTAAAACGTAGGGGGAAAGGATTAAATATAATTCAGAAAGTCTGGCTTTTCCAAGCTTTTCTGTTTCCCTAACTGGAATAGATGAAAAGACTGCAACAATCAAGATTGCTTCTTTGAAAATCATTTAATGTTACATTTTGGCAAAGAGTCTTCAATGTGGACAGATCAGCACTGATAAAGCACAAGTTTTGAATTGTGCAGACTATTTCATTTCAGCTATATAAAATTCAAGTAAATTTTTACTAAAAAAAGTGCATACTGCGTGTACACAATGCTTCTGCATTGTGTTATACAGAAAAGACTCTCTGCAGCACTGTGCCATTTGTAGTATGCAAATACAGAAAGCTCATTTCAAGAAGAGACTGACCAACACAATATTTGGCTTGGTTCATTGCAGTTATTTTGAAAATTTTTAAGTGTATTTATAACCATATTTAAAAAAAACAAGACCACAACAAAACAGAGCCAGAAACAGCTGGCCTAAACTCCCAAGTCCCTGAGCCTAACATCTTCTGTTGGGTAGTGTCACAGATGCACTTCACTCTCAAGAGAGAAGCAACAATATATTTTACCGATATCAAGTAGTGAGTTAACAAAGTTCAATGGTAAATGTGACAGTTGTTTAACAAGATTCGATGGCAAGGTACACTTGGGTATTTACTGTGTAGAGAACAGGGTCAGATAAAACTGTCAGGGAGACCCTCCCGTTGAGCCATGAGGTTCAGGAAGGACCCCCTTGCATTCTAAACTCCTTCTCAGAGGGCAGTTTATATGTGTCTGGGTCCATGCTTAGTCCCAGACTTGGTCGACAGTTTACGTCTAAAGGATTATATATGTGCAGTCAATCCTTCATGTCACTTAGCCAAGATATCAAAACTCCAGCGCTCTTATTCCCAATTCACTTACTGAGTATCTGACATGATGAGGATACTCTCAACCTTGAGGAGTAACCTTGAGAGGTGTTCCTACCGAAGGGGAGATCCTGGCGTGCAGCCCAGTGCTGTGCAGGATTGCTCAGCGGGCCCTGGGCTCTCCATTATTAATGGAGTAAGATGATTGACTTATTTGCATACCAGCCATATTTTGGTTTGCACATGCTCAACTAGCTCTCAGCTATTGAGCAAGATTTATGGCCCTTAGCTATTGTGTTGTTATTTGTCTCCCCAGATTCCGACTTAAGCCAAATGCAGCCACCATGACCACCACTGGTGGCTACAGCTTCAGCAGAAAAGGGGAGGGATGGGGAGCACGCCACCACAGGTAGTTAGTTACCTGTGAGTGCCCAGGGCCAGCCAGTAGAATCCTGTAATTGTTGGACTGCACACCCAACAAGTACTTGTCCTTTTGCATCTACCTATGACTTATAAACAATTTCAAGTTTTAGTTACCAGCTTGGAAGATGTCTCAGACCATTTGCTGAAATATGGGAAGATGATGTTGGCTTGTGTTTACTCAGTGGTGTAATCCTTTTATTTAGTTAGCTGCATTATTTATCTTTGGGAAAATTATAATAATTCTGATTCTTACATTCCAAAGGAGCTAGATTATTGACAGAAAGCAACATTTTCATCCTATTTTTGAATCTATTGACATAGAATTCTCAGCATCCTAGAAACTTCTTTTCATCATCACTATATGTAGGGTAAAGCAATAGGAAATCCTGACTGACAGGCTAAAGGTTAAGGGGTATGTATAATCCATGAAATGCAGGACTATTTAGCAATATTGAAAAAAAGCTACTTGATACAAGGCGCTAACAAACTGCTTTGTGAAAGCTTGGCATCCAAATTAATGTGACTGCCAATGTCAAACCAAAAACTTTGCTAGCAAAACAATTTGTCCAGTACTAAGCAGACACCATCATGGCAGATTGAATGAACATTCATACAGGGATACCATCTGTTCATAAGGGCTTTTGAAGAATAGCAGATGAAAATACGTTGGAGACATGAAAGTGCAAGACTGAACATCAATAGAAACAGGACACAGTGCACAGAAAGCAATGGTGGAATAAGCCAGCAAATACAGGCAATAGAACTGAAGACACTGGTGCAGAGAAGAATGTGTGAGTGTACTCATGAAAAATAAAATAGTCTTGGGGCTGTGAGAGAGAACCACTATGAATAAATACAACTACCAGTTACTGGATAGCTGTTGCCCTTGACTGAGAAAGGTGGTTGTTAGAATGGTAGAATCTGGAAGGAGCTACTTCCATGCTCCTTCCATGCTACAGTCCCATATTGGATGAGTCTGTCATGGTCTTAGATACCTAGAAAAATTTCTTTGATTGTTTTTCTGCAAAACTCATGCTTTTTGCTCCACTGGACCCTGTTGCAATACTGGGAGTGTCAGCCGAATTTGCCGTCATACAAAAAGAATTGTTATTCATTTTAAGTCCTGTAGCCTCTGGTTCTTAAGATCACATTAATCAAAGGAATGATAAATGAATATAGCATTTTCTATGTTCCACAGAATTCTCTATTCTATATGAATATTAGATATTATCCTATATTTCTTGGTGGGAATGTGTTACTGGTTGATTTTTATGCCTTAACACAGAGGTAAGCCAACATCAGCACTGCAATACTCAGTTTTCAATTTCTCTTTTCTTGGGAATAATCCCAAAGTTTAGAGTTAAGTAATGTTTTGTGTTTGGATGGAGTCTATGAAAAGGAGGCTCCTGGGACCAGCTTGTAGGAAGTACTAAGCAGAGGGTATCTCTGAGTTCCTTTCCTCTGTGGAACGCAGAAGCCAAGGCTGAACAGAAATCTCTTTCCGCTGAAGATCCAGATGTTGTAGTCCAGTGCTGAGGATATACTGCTCTTTGAGCAAGACTCACTGGTTTTGGATGGTGAGACAGGTCATCATAATGGCAGCCTGGTGCCACCCTGCTCCGCTCCAAGGGAGTCTGAGTGTTCCTCCTTACCCCCAAGTGCAGCTGGTTGTGCTTTATAGATAAAGTGGTTATGGATACATTTGATATTATTTGCACCCTTTAGCTAAGACAGTAATTTTGGTACATTTTTCCTAGCAAAAAAATAGAGGGGTTTTGTGATTCAAAATTATTAATAGTTTATGAAGAATATAAATCATTTATCATCTACCCCACTTTTCTTATCAGTCATTTTTTGTTGAATTTTTTTTTAGTGGTTCTTTGTGATCTAATATTTCTGTAATCTGGGCAGTAGCTTCAGCTAAGGAACTAAAATTAGCTTACTTTAGTTACAAAGTCTATGAGAAAAAAAAGTTGTATAAAAAGTAACATTAAATGAATTTTGTTTATATCTTATGTTTCTGTTGTGGAAGGAAAGGCACACTATTAAATCAGACTCTGTATCACTCCAGTCGTGTAGAAACACCCTTGTTTTTGAATGAGGATTTGGGACAAATGTTGCTGAAAGTCTTCTGTAGAAAGATATGAGCACATAGCAATAAGTCTTTCTGCTACTCACACTGGGGTACTTTGTGGTGTGCAGCTGCCAATACAAAGGTATACATTCTTGATGTTGTGTGTTATGTATTATACCTCTTTGATCCAGCACAGCAATTCTCAGATGTGGCCACCAGGAACTTATGGTATGTACTCATTAAATTCACCTAATATGATAACATTGCAAATGTCAAATCTGTGGCCACTTAGGTGGCATTGCAACTTTTTGAGAACCACATTACTAGACTCCATGAATCAAAGATGAGTTTGACACAGGATTTATTTAGTTTGACAATCTGAAGATCCTTTTATATCCTCTGTTGTGAACTGCCAATGATGATTTAAAACATCAGAATATATCACAGATGTATGTGATACAAATGGTCTTTGTAACAGTTGAGATACTTGCAATTGCAAGATAGGTCAGGACCCCATATTTGCTCACTGTTCTTGTAAAAAGTGGTTGCTAAAATCAAACCAAGTAGACTGCTTTCTTTTTTTCTCAGTTCTGGATATTTTATTCACAGAATTTCCCTGTGATTCCCAGAGATTCCTGAAAATCCTTAGAGCTTTTTAGAATAATCTCCTAGTGATATGTCTCACGTAATGACTGTCATGTTCTTGACCTGTCCAGTTCTTCTAATGTGCTTTGTCCTTGACATATTTCTTTTACTCATGTATGTGTTTTAATATTTATACAGTTGTTCTTCACTGCAGAACTTAAACCAAAAGAAAACTAACAAAAAATACTAATATCTTCAGATTTCTCTCAAGTAAGCATAATGCACTGTAATTAAAATTAAAGTATTTGTTGTCATTTGCAACTGTTTTACTCTGCAAGAAGCAGTGAAGACAGGGTACTGCTTTTTTTGGCACTTTTGCCATTTAAGTTACTTTTTTTGGCACAGCTGTGTATTACTGAATTTCAAATTTAGAAGAGTTTAATAAAGTCTGGATTTTTTTCCTAAAGAAATATCTTGTATGATTCAAAAAACTTTCATCAACAACACTTCATGGTTCATTTGAATGTTCTTATTTTGCTGTTCCCGGTGTAATCTGCTGTTAGTTTATTGTTTGGAGAGGAAAAGATATCAGGGACTCAGCTGTCATTTGCTTGATGCTTCTGCATGTGGCATATTACGTTGTCAACACTTGCTTTACTACACTGCTAGTAATTTAATTGGCGCCATGCTTAGCCTGATGTTATTCACTTTCAGGATGGTTAGATAAATCAAGGCTGTTAGATGCTGCTTCAAAACCTTGTGTTAATAGCAAATGAACATTACTTTCTCCACCAAGACAAGATATCAGGGAGAAATGTTTAATACTTATTCTTCAGTACAGGATTAAGAGGCATTCACTACTGAAAACATTCTTGCTTATGCTGAAAAAATAGTACTATCTGAAGTAGTTCCTGTTATTTTTGAAGGGTTCCCCACATATTTCACAAACTGTGTTGCAATCTGAATCTCTTGGTTATCAATATAGAGACACACTTTTATCAAATCCTTTTGAGATCTTGGACTTGTACGATAGTGTCCTGATCTTAGCCATGATTTGAGTTACACAAGTGTAATCTTGCTATTCTAGATTCTGTACCTTTTTTTTCTGATTAAAGTTTTCAGCCATCATTAATGCAGGGACTATATCAGTCACCACTGTGAAAGCAGAACTTCCCAAGTTATCTGCATGCAATTTTGAATTAAAGATTGTCTGGGATTTTACAAGCCTTTGGGAGCCAGATACTTTTTTTAAATTAGAGAGAGTATGATGGCTGTTAGCACCATGGAATTAGATCTGAAGTTGCCCAAAGAATGTTTTTTAGCCTGTGACAGATTTTTTCTTAAAAGGAGAACATTTGGCATCTGAATTTTTTTTCAGGTGTTCAAGTTTATTATTAATTTAAATAAAAAATAAAAAAAAAGAGAGAGAACTGAAATATGTGAGTAGAGAAATTTGGTAGCAATCTTCATAGTTTTTATATCTTTAAAGATATTTTTAAGATGTTCAGTGAAGACACAGAAATTAAAAATAAACTAATTGGGTTACATTTAAATTAACTTTCATCAAAAAATATATTTACAAGAACTTTTGATGAGATTTGATCAGTTTGAGTCCTGATGGGGTTAATTCCTTTTGCAGATGAAATTTTTTTAAAAAAACAAGATAAAACCAGAATCCAGTGATGAGTAGCTTATTATGAATGTAGGGAAAAATGTTTCCTTAAGTTCTTCAGAGCAGTAAAACCAAGATTGGAAGTTCTTTGCATGTGTTCCTTTCTTTTTCTCATTATGTTAGCATGTGACATGCTAGCAGAATTAAGTTCTTATTACAGATGACTAGAAGAAGTAAAATTGCTTCTGGTTTTGTCTCAGAATTGCTTTTTAATATAGATACTGCTTCATTGTGTCTGTGTAGCCACACTAAAATGATTCATGAAATTATAGGAGAGCAAACATCTTGTTGCAGCTGTCTTGTGGATGCAGAGGAAAAACCAACAAGTCTAAGCTTTATCATTATGCAATTTCTCTTTCTTATTCACATCTTGTTATTAAATTAAGAATTTAACATATAAAACTGCAATGGGTTTTCCCTAAATTTACAAGGGGAATGTATCTTTCTAGAATTCAAGCTTAGTTACCATACAAGGAGAGTCACTTCTCTTTTTCTGTCTGTTCTTCAGGATGTCAGTATAACTGAAGCTTTCAGGATTAAGACAAATTATCCCAGTATTTGTGCTTTAGAAAAATACTTTTGGTGTGTGACTTCCATTTAAAAACGTGTTTATTGTGAACTCGTATGTCAAGGCGTATAGCAATTATCTACTGATAGTTTTCATAACTGTACTTATTACTGACCTGTAAATCAAGAACCAAGTGCTGAGAGATTGTGAACACCAGTTGCACTAGATAGTCTATTAATATCTGCTCTGTAGAATTGTATTACTAAGCTGAAAACAAATACATGAAAGTTCAAAACTGTATGTAGTACAAGTCCCTTTTTAAATGTACATATCCTAGAGCTACCTACAAGATCCTTTTGGTAGTACTCTGTTTTAAATCAATATATCTTTATTTTCAGAATTTTTCAGATGCTCCATACTGCCTAAATTATAATGTGCACTTCTTTGTATTATGATATTTACATGCATACAAGCTGTGTCTGTAAGTTTATATTATTTCTTTTATTCAATTTTCCAAATTAGTATTTTAGTCTGAAACATGGCCAGGGTCTGGCTAGATAATGACTGGCTGTTAGAGATATTTTCTGTGGGAAGGGTAGCTTCACCCATTTTTGCACAATCAGATAATGAGATGGTTCCCTACTATTGGTGTCTGCTGTGTTTTAAATGATTCATACTGTTTATATGACAGAAATTATATTAATAAATCATGTAGTAATAAATAGGTAGTTTGTAAATGCAAGAACAGCAAAGTGGTAAATGGATACTGCATGACCAACTCAGTTTAACCAGCATAAATCTTAGTGGAGAAACCTTGTTATTATTTTGCTTAATGTTCAAACATAGTAAGACAGGCCAAAGGAATTAGAAGTGATTGAAATTACCGTGTAAAACAATAAATGAGCAATGAAAATTGCAAAATCTCCCAAAATGTGAAGGGTTGCCCAGATGTTTTAATCAATTGACCAGTTTTTTTCAAGAAATTTGAAGTGTGTGAATACTCTTCAGAATGATCCAAAGGAATAACATCAAGAGTTCAGCAAAGGAGAATTTTACGGGCGTTGGATTGAACTTCTGAGCCAATTAAGAAAAAAAAAAAGTAATAATAACAAAGTTGTATATCTCTTCAGCAAGTCATAAGACACGTTAGTAGAAGAGGCTGTGTAACTTTTGGAAGTTTTTACTATGAGAGTCATAGAACATCTTGAGTTGGTAGGGACCCATAAAGATCATTGAGTCCAATAAGGATCATTGGGTCCACCTCCCTGTTCCTCACAGGACTACCTAAAACTAAACTATATAGCTAAGAGCATCATCCAGACACTCCTCGAACTCTAACAGGCCCGGTGCCGTGACTTCCCTGTTCCAGTGACCAAACAATCTCTCAGTGAAGAACCTTTTCTTAATGTCCAGTCTGAACTTTCCCTGACACAGCTTCACACCATTATGAATGTCAAACTGGATCTGAAAAAATTGGTATAAAGATGTCAATGATCCAAGGGTTTAATATTTTGTCATTTCTTGACTTCATAGTTTTTGTGATATTTTGCCATTCACCAGAAGACATTTTACCTAAAACTAAGGTGTCACCACTGGCAAGAGCTACAGTTTTTTATACTGATGCATTCTGGGGAGGGGGAAGGGGGGCACAAAACAAAACCACAGAACTGCTCTTGTAAGAACAACATTAATTTGGGGGGGTGGGCAGGGGGGCATGGAACACCAAAATAAAATAAGACTCAAAGCATGTAATTATGTGTGTGATCTGCAGTTTTGCAGTGCGTGTTTTGGTAACCTATAAGTACTACACAGAGTTGTTGCATGATTCACACAGTGGAACTTTCAGAATTGGTGAGGCATGTTGCACATCTGTAGCCCTGTGACTGAAAAGTTGGATGGCTTCTTGCATATAACTTTTGTCTTCAATGAAGTGCATAAAATATTTTCTAATTGGGACAGGTAAACGCAATGCTAATTAATGGCAGTGTGATAAAGTACAACCTCTGTCCTCATTTGCAATACCTTGCTCTATTCTAGAAAACTTTCTGCAAAATTCACTTCAGGCAACTTTTTTTTTTTTTTTTTTAAGTGAGACCGTTCTTTAGCTTAAAGAACATAAGCGATAATGCCTTGTGTATCAGTGAATAACATTTGAATGAATTTAAGCTTTCAGATAACTTTCTGATGAACTTTATCTGCCACTGGAGCTAAAAGTAAAGCACATGCATGAATTTTAATGAACTTAGACTGGTGGAAGGTTTGCAGAAGTCCAGAATGACAAAGATCTCTTGAGCAGAACAAGGAAAATAATTAAAGTACCCTAATGATTTTCTTTCTGATCTTGTTTGCTAAATATGAAAATAAGACAGTAACACACAATTGCAATTATTCCTTCATATCAAACCTTTTTTGCAAACACATTTAATAAATTCCCTGACAGAGGTTAATGTCAAGGTATGTTATCCAAACACATCTCTTCAATGTAGAACTGAAAGGCAGTGCAGAAAAGGAAATGTCAGATATTAAATTGTCTGAGAAGATATCTCAAGTATTATTTGAGAAGTATTCTCCAATAATGAAGAGGAATAAAAGAAATTTTATTCACAGAAATTATTTGGATCTTCTATGTTTGATAAGTATATGAGGAAGCAGTTTTATTAATGCTGATGGGTAACACCACCTTTGAAAATAAGGGATGTTAAACAACTTTTTTTTTGTTCTTTTAAAATATATTTGAATGAAAAAGAAATCGTGAACCCAAATCCATATCTAGAGTATCAATAAGAAAAGCAACCAAGTCAGCAATAGTTCCTTTACTGAGTTCTTAAAATGAGAAAAGAAATGTGACCTTTGATCAGGAGAGACATTTTAACAGTGAGCATCCTTTAGTTATTCCACCTTTTAGCACCTTTGCACAACCCAAATGATAGA
This sequence comes from Ibycter americanus, assembly GCA_035590275.1. Lineage (NCBI taxonomy): Eukaryota > Metazoa > Chordata > Aves > Falconiformes > Falconidae > Ibycter > Ibycter americanus. Next base: position 10,243,892 of record JAVJGI010000037.1, read on the forward strand.
AATTAGTATTAAGCAAAGACCATGCTAAGTGCAGATAATCCTTTAACTTGTTAGTGTGGTTTTTTCACTAGATACTTTCTACTGAAACTTCGGCATGTTTTTTTGCGACGTACAAGAACTGTTTCATACCAAACAGCAGCACAACAGATCATGAAGATGGAGGAGTAATACTGTAGTTTCTGCACGATAACGTACACTAGGTACGGAGCATAAATAAGTAGAATATAATTTCCCATCAGAATTTGACTAAGACACCTAATTTCTCTGGCTTTCAGCTGAAAAAGTCTTAATGAATTACACCTGCCTGAGGAAAAATCTTCTTAAAATGATTTGCAAAGCAGCATGAACAAGATGGATGCAAATGGTTATAAACTGGAAAAAGTTGTTTGCTTTGCCTAAGACTCTAATCCCTGCAAACTCAAGTCAAAGACTTAAACCAATTATTGAACCACACACCCTTCTAATTAAATGGTTCTTGTCATAACATATGACTGACAGGAGGAGCGGAAGGAACATAGAAAATATTTACAGAATCCCTGCTCAATGTTTCTTACTACTGTAGAGGGGAGGTATCTTTGCAGAGCTACCAAAGAAAGTTTGCCTAATCCGGACAGCTGCTTACATCTGAGGATGATTAAAAACAAAAAAAACCCAAACCAAACAAACAAAGGAAACAAAACAAACAAAGCAAACAAAACAAACAAACAAAACCCCCCACCCCTCAAACCAACCCACCACTCCTTGGAGAAACACATCATTGCTGACTTCAAAGTTTACCAAGTATGGGTTATTCTCTGTGTATATAAATCTGCCAAGAAAGAGTGCTCAGAGCTATCACAAGGATATAGCCTGTTCAATTAACATCCTCAAGTATTTGTGGTTTCTAACACTTACTGCAGCACTGTCACACAATAATGGAGGTACACGTATTTACAGCCATTATAGGTATCGAACCACCTATGGACTGGGCAAATAATCTATCTGGAGAACTAGAGATACATTCAGTTGGCTTCAGCAAGGCTTTTTGGGTTAAAGGAAGCCTGTGAACAACTCCTTGCATTGCTGCTGGTGTTCCTCACTACTCAAAGACCTCTGCTAAGTCATTTGTTTATTTTTGCTGTGCTTTTGTGCACTTCTGTGGAATTATTTTTTTCCAAGAATGCAATGCTCTGGAAATGCTTTACAAAATCGGGAGAAGTTGCTATATGTTTAAGTAGAAATGTTATGTTTTTTCTTTTCCTTTCTTTTTCTTTTTTTTTTTTTAAGAAGAAAATTAAACACAGTTTCTTCTTCAGTAAATTATTAAATTTTTTACATTCAAATCAACCTATAGAAATTGCATGGCACTCTGATAACAAAAGATGTGCTTGATAAGAGACTAAAAGGTTGGGCACCTTTTAGAAGTACCCTTAAAACATTTGTATGTCAAAGTTGAGATTTATCAACAAACAGCAAATGCAGTAAGTGCAAATGTTGCCATTCAGATGTGCTTAAGTAACATTCCCAGAACAAATTTCTTTCTAAGAGTGTTTAATCATCATCTTCCCAATCTTTATGACTTTTTTTGTACCTTTTACTTACAACATCTGCATTTTCTCAAATACAGACATGCAACTACACATTAACAGTTTTATTTACTGACTATATTCACACTGATTCTGCTTCTATCAAAACAGTGAATTTTCCACTGGAAAAAATTATTTCTTGGCAACAACAATGAAATAGAAGAAAGACTATGGCACTGAAAAAAGCTGTAAAATATGTAAATAAAACTAAAATTTCTTCTCCCATATCTGTCGGGGGATAGCAAACAGCAAAAGGGTTATGAGAAAAAACATTTTATTTCTGATTGAACAGTAAGCCAGAGAGAATTTAGATACTCTGAAAGAACTGAATATGTTTATCTTCAGCTATAGCAGAAAACCAGTCCCACACTAATTTTTTTAATTCCATTCTGCCTTTTCTACCTCAGGTGCCCTTGGTTTGCAGTTACTCTTTCATGGCATTCATACGTGATCATCTCTTCTCCAGTAGCTTTATTTTCCTAGTAAGTGAAATGATTTAGTTTTACCTATAGAAAATATGAGTAATAGATAAAGGCACAGAGCTGCAGGTTTCAGTTTGAAAATGGTATCGCCACAGCTAGCCAAAAGTTGTTTGATTTGGCTTAGAATAACACCACAAATGCTGCATGGTGGGTTTTTTCATGAAGATACTTTAATTCAGTGACTTTTTCCTCTGAGTGAATACTTACCTTTAAAATATACTTCTTTTAAGTACACAAAAAACTTCACCCACAACTTTAGAAAAGTAACTGGTTTGTATTTTGTTTATGGTAGTCAATTATATGCAGATGTCTTAACAGTTCTACTTCTGGAAGTCCTGGGGGATATTCACACTTGGAAATATACTTAATTTCCCACTTCCTTTTGCTTACCAACAAAACAGCTAAAATGTTAAGCAGGAATGATATATAATGAAACCTAAAGGAATTGCAACCCTCACATCACTTACTACTGCAGTATTTATAAAATGATTTACCAGAGTTAAGTTTCCAATTCCAGCTCCATGGAGAAAACAAGGTTTATCGTAGGAAAACAGATGGTTTCCTGAAATTAATATCTCTTTCTTTATTGAAAAGACCATGGTAATAGGATATCAGCAATCCCTAGTGAGGTGAGTCTGTGACCATAAAGTTTACACACAAGAAATTCACAGGCTTCGCTCATCTTTACTGAAGAAGAGATTTCATCTCTACACTAGAAAAAAAAGTAAAGAACTGTAGGGGGGTGAAGAAATTGTTTCAGGCCTCTGGTTTTTGATTTGAAATTGGAAGGTAATTCAGTTTAAAAGTAAGATCCTGTTTTGAATTATAATTTTCAGAGAATGTTCATCTGAAGTTGAGCTTCTTGGATGAAACAAACTATACAACTTTTGAATTAGTTTCCTACCTGTAAATTAAATCATTGATCTTTTACGGTACTTTTTATTATGACAAATTTTGTGATGCTGATATAGGTCCAATGATTATTTATATACATCACTGAAGTGAAGATAACACATCACAAAGGGCAGGGTGTGATTGTAAGAATGAGCTTTATCTATACCTGTGGAATTGCAAAGATGCTAATGGAGTTTTCACATAAAATCTAGTGCATAATCTGATTTAAATCCTGATTCAGCTGCTTTTGAAGTAGTAATTCCCTTTCTTCTTTCAGCATAATTTTGCAACGACACTTTCTCTCTAAAAAATGTAGAGTAATGATGGGGGAACGAAAACAACCATCAAAATTAATGAAGTAAGTATATATATTGGAGCTGTTATTTAGTTATGGTTCTTTCTCCTACATGAAGGTGTGACAGGGACAATAGTCATGGGATTCACCATGTCTTCATGCTTCAGCTAAATGTAGCTATAATTGCAGCTATATCTGAGATAGTTCTCTGGACTTCCTTTCAGTGGAAGCACATTTTGACTTGCAATTTGTTTGGCCTGTTATGCTCCAAAATACTTTGAATCATACTTAGAAGCTCTTGCTATTTTATGCCTATGCTGCTAGCTCAGGAGTTCTTTTGCAAACACTGAGCAGAGTAAACGGTTTGTAGTTTTTGTTCTGAGTTTTTGGTGAGGGATGGAATTTCATAGGAGGCAAAAAAGAAAAAAAAACCTCAGAAACGTCTTCAGAATTTCCTAGATCTTCTGGCTTGGATACTGTTCTATTATTCCAAAACACTGCATTTCTCATAAATTCTTTGTAGTACTTACAGAAGTCAAGGTAATATGTAAGCCAGTTTTTCTTCCTTCTACTTTCACTTTTATTTTCATAATATTTCCAAGATTTCATTAAAAGAAGTACGAATGCTAGGAGAACACGAGTGACTGAACTGTGACAATGTTTTTTCTACAGTGAGCTGGAGAGAGCTTGTGTATTAAAACACTAAGCAGAAATGGTGTGTGGGAACATGAGAATTAAGGAATGCTATAAGCATATCACATGAATGGGTAGGTGTTAAAGGTATCACAGCTGATAATAAGGAATCTTTTGGCTCACTGGAGTATTTCACAGTCAATAATGATTGACTAACTATGAATTAAAATAAGAAGTATTTTGAAAATCTGAGGTTCGTTAGGTTTTTTCAGCTTTTCATTTTTACTGTTTGTCTCATTGATTGCCTGTCATATATAAAGAATTATTAGACCAGAAATAACAAGAGTGCAGCATCGGTCTGGAAAGGGATAGAAATATCTTAATCTCATCACAGCGTGCACAGCTGGGTCACATTTCAAACAGCAGTGAGAAGCCTGGGGCCTCGCTCCCTTGCGTTTGGGACTGCATTGCAGTGCAGGTCCCTGCCTGAGCCGTGTTGTTAGCCATGTCTGTTCTCTAGTCATGTACCTTGCTACTCCTGATCTTGCTTCATTTGGCTCATGTCCAGGGGATGGTGATTAGAGAGCTGATACGTTGGGAACACTGTCTCCTGTGTAAAACCAGGTCTCTCTCCTGATCTTTCTGTCATCTGCCAGATCCTGTGCCCTTATCTTGTCACATGCTCCCATCTTCTGCCCTTTGGTACCCTTCTGGCTTGGGGTGTAACCCAGGAAGGAGTAGGGCAAGGTATAGGCCAACAAAAGGTTCACACTCATTACTTCAGCCTCTTAAACCCAAAATGTAAACCTCCAGAAATCTATGCTCAGCTGCCATATATTAACTCCAACTGCCTAGGATTCCCCTAGAGAAATTTCCTGGTTAGTTAATTATTCAGTGAGGCCAGTATTGGGTATGCATAGAAGTACCAGCCTTTTGATGGTATTTATCAGCTGAATACCCAGCTCATCTCCTAAATTCCAGGTAGATTTACTAGCTAATCATAGACTTTTTTCCAGTATAGGTACAAGCTGTGCATTAGCTAACTCACAGATCACTCAGTGCAGAGCCACCGAACATATCTAATACTGCAGGAAATATGAATGAAGGAAGAATTACCATTCCATTTTATTTGGATTAAAGCATTCCTTGGTTATGGAACCATGGGTAACACTAGAGACGAATGCAGAGGGAGATGCCCTAACCACTTAGCTGGAAGTATTCTGCAATAGGAGTCTTTAAATCCCTGGTTTTGAAGCCTTTATCTTTATTGGGAGAAATTTGTTGTTGACATTGAGTGGGAAAGTGTGCCTTTAGTTTATTGATTAGAGGCTCTTCCTAAGAGAGGGAATACCTCAGTTTCTTTCAAAATATTGAAGCATTTCTACAAATATATGCCTGGAGCCTGGAACTGATGTCTTTCTGTTAAGGACTCTAATCACTAGGCTATTCAGTAATTCTTCCTAGCATAACTAGTATGTATCCCACAGAGAACCAGTTACAGGAAGAGGGATCGACAGATTCCTACCTGAGTATTCTCAGCTGGCTGATACAGATGATTCTTTGATCAATAAGTTAACCCTTGTAAGTCTCAGTGCTTAGATGAACTGAATATTTGCACCCTGAGTTAGTGCTATTGTGGCAGGGGGCCTAAAATTTATTTGCTGAGTAAAGAAATTTCATTCCCTAGGATTGAATTTAATTTTTCTTTTGGTTGTTCTACACTGGGCATTTAAGGTGATTAAACTTGTAGCTGATTATCTGCTGATGCTGTTTGCATGAGACACATCTGAAGGGAAAATGCTCTCAACAGAAAGTATCTGACTGGAGAGTGAAAGGCCTTAATTTCTTACAGATATTTTAATTTTGGTACTATCTCAGGAAAATTCTGCAGGGAAACACACCTGGAGTTTTTTTCCCTATTCTCCTGTTATTCAAAGTATCCCCTTCTTGAAGCATTTTCCAATGTGTTTGAGGAGAGTGCATGCTAGCAAAACTAGAAGTTTTTTAGAACTCTTTGAGTTTAGAACTCTTTGCCTTCTAATGGAAAGTTGTTAATACTAGAGATGTCAGGCAGCCTGAGCTTGTATGTTCAGTACTTCAGATACTGGGGTAGTGAAAAAAATATGAAAATAATATATGATTATTTAAACCAACTGGAAAATGCAATCAAGATGAATAGTTTGAATATTTGTTTTTATTTGAAATTCATAATCTTGTGGGGCAAAAATTTGTTTGATATTTCCACAGCTTTTATTAATTACAGCCTTCTATACTTTACTGTACTGTGAATCTCTCAACTATGGCTGTGTAATAAGCATACGTTTCCTTATCCAGCTTGACATGGCTGATAGCTTTTGTAATTCATTCTCTTGATTATGTTTGGCAACTCATAATTTACTGGTAGCTGGCATATCAGACTGAGTGTTCCCGATGAGCATTCAGACCATTAAACTCTCATGACATGACTTAATTAGAAACAACTACCTGAATGTTACCTTTATTTGCTTTCCCTAGAAGGAGAGTGTAAGACAAACTGAGTGCCCATTCTATCAAAACACGAAATCAAACAAACAAACAAACAACCTAAGGCTTGATGGATAGGGGACTTGCAAAAAGAAACAAGTTAGTCCTTTGGCTCTCATTCTGATCTGCCTCTTAATGAGACAGGATATAAATGAGGCTTACTGAGATGTGACAGGAGAATATATTATTTTACAATCTTACCTATAATTTAATGAATACTTTATTTCTACTTGTAATTAGAAATTATCTGCTTGCACTTGTTCACATGCATACCTTTTATTCACATACAAGCTTTGACCTGTGCATGATAAAGCCCTGCAACATAAATAAGCACGTGATGAATTACAACAGCTGAGAATTGGAACCATGCAATCTAAACCAGTGACTGAACTGTGCTACCTCTTCTGCCAGGTGAAAATCTAATGGAAGAAGTTTTTCACATTAGAAAAAAACCACAAAACAAACCAAACACTATATATATATAGTGTGGATAACTGGAGAGGTGAACTTAGGATTCCTAACAGAACAGTTAATAAATGTATTAATTTGAACATGTGCTGTAGACGCTGTCTATGTGCAGTAGAAGAGTGAACTAAGTAATGAAATAAATAAAGCTGCCACCAGCTTTCATTTGTATGAAAATATTTTTGTTAGACAATTCTTGCCACATAGAATCTGTCTATTGTCAACTTGCAAAGCATTATGGAATTCTGTCCAAGACACTTTGATGTTAATTGACTTTCTGTAGTTGCTACACTATTATCAGGACAATTTTGGGAACTGGAAATTCAATTATGAGGACTGTACAAAGGACTTTTAAAAAATGTCATAATTGTTTAAATTCTAGGTAACTTGTGTGAAATATTTTTGTAGAGGGGTAGATACAGCTGTGTTTTATTTAGGATTACATATTTGTGTTCATATGATTATTGACTGCTCTATAGTCTTCTTGGCACAGAAATGCCTAAAGTGAATAGATAACTTTGCTCTGTTACAGTGTAGAAATCTCTGGCAAAGAATTGCCCTCTGCTATGAGATATATGTGCACTAGGCAAAAGGCAACTTGTGTGTTTGTTTCCTTGTTTAGGGCATCTTTGGGGCTATAACCTATCTTTTGAGTTAATAGAAATGAAAATGCTGTATACAATGTGGTATAACCTTACTGACATTCTCCTGTTACAACCGGCATGATTGACAGCAGTGAATTTGATAATCTCTTAAGCTTTGCTCTGTTCTTTCTCTTGATGCTTTGACACAAATTTTCGTTTATAGTTCACCAGTCCCTTATGATTGAATTGAACCTATTCTTGACTTACATCTGACCATCCAGAGAAACAGGTGATTGCTGCCATATCAGCTTCCCAACAGTCCTGCTATTTGCTTAGGGCGAGTTGACCTAATTAATGTCACACAGCTGCCAGAAGGCTCCTCTTTATCATCCCAGTGTTGGCTGTAGGGCTTCCTGGCTGCCTCCTGGGATGGGGTGGAAGTTCCTAGATGTCTCTGCAAGGTGCCATGTGGACTCCACTGACCTGTCACACTCTTTGGCTCATCTGAAGAGGATGTTTCACAGCTACCAGGTAGATGGCAATGCCTAGGTTTTTTTGGTTGGTTGTTGTTTTTGATTGGATTGGTTTGGTTATGCGAGTGCATGTTTTGGGGGGCTAGTGCTTAGGAATGGTGAGGATGGAGTTCTAAAGATTGGGAAATCTCAATTTTACTCCTCATTCTTGTACTATTTCATCTTTCCTAAACTATTTCATGCTTTTTAGAACTGCAGAAATGTAATAAATAAATATATATATATAAAAAAATAATAGAAGTCAGAGTTGCACTGCTTAGCATGTTCATTCTAAGTCAGAAGATGAAATTATTTTCTGGGTGGGTAATGTAATCTAAGTCAATGAGAATCAAAAATGTTCTCATGAATAAACATGATTTCCTGAAAACAGCATCATTTCCCCCTATCTCATTGTATCATATTCCTTTTAAAATGTTTATTATTTTGGGTTTAGAAACAGTGTTCAGATGTTCCTGGAATGGTAATGGTAGAATTGTTCATAGCCCATGGCATGTGTTACCATGATGTCAGGGTGTTTATAAAGGCATTTTTTATCACAGTGCTTTCAAGTCCAGTATATTTTTCTGAGATTACCTTGCAGTGATATAGCCTAAACAGATTGTTTGCAGCTCTTGAAAATGTTGAGAAAAGGATGCGCTTTTATTTAAGCTATAGATCTTTGTAACAGGCAAAATGACTGCAGCACATGTTGTAGAAAAGGCAATTTGCTTTTGACTAGACATTCAAATGAGTAAAGTCTGTAATTGTGAGCTTAAGCACTTGAGGTGGGGGAATCTTTACTTACTTGATTTAGTGATTAATATGCAAAACCAGAAAGGGAAAGAACTTCCCTGAGCAGCAGCAGAGCTGTACTTCCCATGTGGATTCCTTGTAGTCAGCGAAATTACAGAAATTTTTTTTTGACCACCACAATCACATCCAGGTGATATCTTCTGAAAAAAAAAAAACCAAAACCACATTAAATAAAGTGCCATGCATTTGATGAGGTATTTAGAGCTAAAAATAGAGAATTTTGATATTTCTAGTTCACGGCAGTTCTGATTTTGAAATAAAGTCAGCATTCTCAATGTCAAAGTTATATGCAAAACTAAATTTGATTTTCCTATCCAACAATTTGAAATAGGCTGAAGCAGGGCTTTCAGGATCAGGTGGCAATGGGCTACTTCTTCTGTGTAGTGTGTGAACGTCTCTTGATTTCGCTTTCATATGCTGAGGTGTCTGTTTTCAGTCTTTAATTGTACGACACTTATCCCATTATACATAACTCCTCTGCCTTTTGATCATTCCTGTTTGTATATAACTCCTAATCAGAATACTTTCTTCTTTCATTTTGTTCCAAATAGCTTCTGTTGCTGACAGACTTTTCTAGACAGGGAATTACATGTTTGCAACCCTTGATGAACCTACTTGAAACCCTGTAGTTTCTCACAGTATTGTTTGGTTGCAGAAGACAGCTCTGGAAATACTGTTTGCTGCCTTACTACTTTTTTTTTTACTTTTTTTTTTTCTGTCTTTAACTAAAAAGATAACTTTTGCAGTTCATATAGACTGTGCAGTGTTAATGAGAAACTGTGCTCTGCCTAGAAGGTAGGGCAATCCTCTGACTTGTATGTGAGAAACATAAACCCCCATTTCTGACCTTTCTTATATTTTTGAAATCAGAGGGCATCATTGAATGCTAGTAGAGGAAAATTTCAGTTGGCATTCTAGGCAGCTCTCTGGGATGAAAGGTGCTGTGTCTGTTACCTAGCTGTAAATGATCTTTCCTGGGATCAGGAGTAGAATTTATCAGGAACTTGTGGAGAAAATAGAGTGGGGGTTTTTGTTGGATGTCAGAGATGTCATCTGGCTGAGACTAAGAAGTTTTCATTTTTAACATTGCACTTTTGATGAGGAGAGTTTTTCTAGGCAGGGATAAAATCCTGACAAATGCAAACAGCATAACTCAATGCCAAAGGCAGTAATCCTGGTACAGAGGGGTTTTGCAGAGAAATTCCTTAAGCCTGACAAGAAACAGTCTGAGAAGAATCAATAGTTAACCACTGTGCTTCCTTCCAGAAACGTCTGAAAAACAGTGTAACGGTTTAAAACAAAGAAAAACAACCAACAAGATACAAAGAAACATTTGCAGTGTTGCTTCACTGGATTATTCAGCCATGTAATGGGCACAATGACCTCCTTGGCTTAAAAGCCACAGTGACAGCCAAAACCCCAGATCTCCCACAACACTTCTATGAAGCAGGGTAGGGTTTGGAGATTGCCTTTTTGAGATTTCACACACACGCCCCGCGTGTATATGGTTTTGCATAGCACAAAGCTCCACAAATAATACCTGTGTGTGTATAAAAAGTAAACCCACCAAATGACTGTAACATTTTGTCACAAACAAAAAAAATTAACTAGAATAGAATTGGAGAATAATTGGACTGGAAGAACTCTTGGGACGCAGTTGGCCTCGCCCCTTGCTTAAAGCAGAGCCAACTTTGAAGTTAGATCAAACTTCACATTCAGATTAGGTTGCTTAGGGTCATGCAAAGCTGTGGGTTTAGTATCTCCAGGGATGGAGACTGCATGACATCTCTGGGAGATCTGTTTCACCATTGAAAGCTTTTTTCCTAATATCTAGTCTGAATATTATTTAACTTGTGTCTATTCTCACTTTTCATTTTAACTTTGCATGTCTAAAATATGTCTATGTGCACTCTGCAACCTGCCTTCTGGTAGCTGAAAATGGCAATAAGATTTCCTCCTTAATAACTATGTTCTGAACACCAGAGAAACCCAGCAGTTGGTATGTCCTGTGCTCCAGGCCCCTGAATATCGTGGTGGCCCTGTGCTGGACTCACTCCAGTTTGTCTGTCTTGTGCTGGGGAGCTCAAAACTGGACTGAGTGCTCCAGGTGTGGTCTCACATATGATGAATAGGAGAAGAACGTTATTGCATGAAACAAAGCTGCAGCAGTCTATTTTGTGGCATCTGAGTCCCTGTTACTCTACTGGGTCCACTGTAAGTTTCAGTTTGCAAACTATCTAGGGAAAACAAAATCTGCTCATAAAGCTTGGAGAGGTGTAACAACTGAACTACTGCAGAAATCTGCCTGAGATTTCTACTGGGGTTGTTATGAGGTGAAAGCAGATTCTGACTTTGAGAAAAAGCAAATTTTCTCTGAGGTAACATCTATACAAGATAACGTTCTGAACGCTAAGGTGGTTCCAGAAGCAGTGAAGGAACCTTTCTTCCTAAATGAACCATTTTTCCTTTTTTTTTTGTTTGTTTGTTTTGTTTTGTTTTGTGGTGGTATTATTTAGGGTCCTAAGGTTTGATCTAAATTTTTCTTTTAATTTGGGCGTTTTGCGTTTTTCGTAGAATTGTTTAGGTTTGAAAAGACCTTTAAGATCATCGAGTCCAACTGTAAACCTAACACTGCCAAGTCCACCACTAAACCATTTCCCTAAGCACCATGTCTATGTGTCTTTTAAGTACCTCCAGAGATGGTGACAACCAAGGGAAAAAGTAGTTAGAGTGTTCTTGTAGATGGAGAAGAGACAGGATAATTATTTTCTTTCTTTTTTTTTTTTTTTTTCTGCTGTGATTGAACAGTCTACCCTGACCACTGCCACTGTTTAGCTCTTAATTGCTAAAATATTTGAACAAGTTAATGCTCATCTGAACTGTAATTAGCAGTTAATCAATAGTGGTAATGTGAGTTTACCTTTTGCATCAGATATGTTTGTATGAATGGGTTGTGTGCTGGAAGACTGCAAGTATCTGGCTTATTTTTAGTTGATGGAATAAAGCTCACGTTCTCCTTGATTCCAGTTCTGATGATGGTTGTACAGGGGCTGGATTCTGTTAGGCATCAGATTAGTAGCTGATGCTTGGAATAATGCAGGCAGCATACCAGAACGTAATTGACCCATGACAGTACAATTGTCCTTAACTCCTTCCAACAGGCAGAAAGAATGAATATGTCTTTGAATTATGTCCTCTGAACGTTAAATGCTGATGTCTACAATGATGATGTAAAAAGAACCTTTCTACCTGAGCATGAAGTTATGCATTTCTAATCAAATATTTTAAATAAAATATTCACAGGGCAATCTTTGACAACTTAGCAAGGAAATGTGGGTGTAAAATCTTTGTCTGTATTGCAGTCATGACTGTAGTCTGTCACGACTGACAGAAGTGCGCGGGTGCCTTGACATGCTGTTCTTGTCACTGTTTCCTAGGGGGTTTAGAGGTGTTTTATTGCCTCTCATACAAGGCCTGTAGCTTGCATCACTGAATGTTAGAGATGAGATAATTTTGATTATTTTTCAGTGGATGTGATTATTAAAACAAATCCGTTTGGATCCATATATTGGACCATAAATCTCATTCTGTCTTTAGATTGTTGAAAGTGGAACTCTGAGGCCTGAAAGCTAGACTAGATGAAGAGACCAAGTTAATTTTTGTAATTTAAAAGTTAAATTTAAAAAACAGAACAGCAATTTACAAGATTATATAGTAATTTAGCCAAAACACAGGTTTTATAATTATTTAATATTTTCTGTAATACCCTTGACCAAATTGTCTTAGTTATTTTTATTCAGTACCACAGTTAGCTGAAGTCACTTGTCCTTTATGTAATGAGTAAGAATTTAATTTGGTTCCTGTTTTGTTTACTCCTATTATGCAACTAGTCACCAGCTGCATATTTAATTTACCTTTTTAAAAAAAATCGATAAGCTATTCTAGGAATTTCCAGATCTCTTATTCCAGAAAGAGATATATGAATATTTTTCCTTAACACCTGTATTACTCTGATTATTCTCAAATATCAATACATATTTCCCTGTAGTATGAAACAGTTGTAGCTATCCCCATGTCACTTTTGATTTTGAAAAGACGATTGTTTTTTCTCTTTTCCCCAGTTAGGCATAATACAACAATATTATGAATATCTATGACATCTGGGGCTATGTGTAGGGATTTGCGGTGCGTATAATGGAGCACATCCTCCTAATTTTATGTGAGAATGATGTTATGCTCCTTTTTATTTTCCCTTGGTTGAAAAGTTGTCTTGTTCAGAGCCCATCCCAAAAGGCTGCATTCTCAGGGGTTTCAAGATATTGCTCTATATAGCAAAAAGCTTCCAGTTCTACTCCTGCTTCATTAAAAACTCTTCTGGATCCTGTGCTGCTCTGCAGAGAAGTGTACCACTATAAAGTTGCCTTCTGAGCAGGGTGCATAGGTATGGAAAGAACAGGATCTCGTGTTGTGATTTACGATGATCTAAGGTCCTAATTTGCACTTCAACTAGTAATTAGCATCAAACCATAATGTTTTTCTGGAACAACACAAAAAATTCCCCCACAAACCAATCACCAAATTCAGTACGGCTTGCTTCTGTATGTGCTTAGGCTAAGTGCAACTTGTGCTGCAGTGTACCTGTGTACTTGTACTTGGGCTTGCACTTGTATAGTTACCTCATTGAATCTAATCCTGTCGCAAAGCTCAACAAAACGTGTCCAGAACGATCACTTGGTGTGTTCATGATTACTTGTCTTGTAAATAGTCAGAGGTTTCTGTGGGGCTTGGGGGTTTCCAGGTTGTTGTGTAGCGTTTTTCTTTAAATTTAGGCGTAAAAAACAGACTATGGGGAAGAATAGACCTTTTTGAGATTTAAATGAACTTCAGTGGGGTGAGAAGGGGACCAAATTGAATCATGACACTTATTCCTGTGTGTTCAGGTTTGCTCAACCATAATTAAAAGATTCTAATTGGTTTGCATTAGTGTGGATGTAAGGCAGAAACTGCACATCTTTTCCACACTATTTGTAATGTAGTGATGCCAGTAATGTATGTATTTAATTCAGCTTTCAGTTGGATATAATCCAATGCCATGCTGGAGAACAATTAGAGGAAAGACTTGCATGAATAAACTAGATTGCTGTTAACATTTCTATTATTACTTTCTGAAAGGTTTGCAATTACTTCATCTCCTTCATTCAAGCTATCTCTGTAAAGGTCAGAAAAAAAGGTGTTGTGGGGGGAAGGAATGTTGTCTTTTGGTTTTTTTGGACAAGAATTTCATCTTAATGACAAATGGTTCTTTGCTGATAAAAGAGGGGAAAAAAAAATAAAAAATGAATGGTTCAATTAGGGATGAAGAAATGCTACCAGGAAGCAAGTCAGAACTTGTCCAATTTAGATGCTGTATATTATCTGAGTAGAACTTCAATGATTGCTTCAGTGCTGTTAATGCTAAATTCCATGCTTAAGTTTCTTAAACCTCCAGTGGGTTATTTAGCCGCACTGGCTTTCATTCAGCACTTACTATTGCATTCTCTTTGAGCCTGTAGATTTTTTGATTTGTTAAGCAACCTTCTTATGTTTTTAAGTCCATTAGCACTATTTCAGAGTCCTGTGAATTTGATCCCATTTGGTTTGTGCCATTTTTTTGTTAGGCGAGGTATCTTCACAGTCACTCTTCTACTGGCTGGTGTCCTTGGCAATAAAATGTGGGAAATGCCAGCTAGGTCTGGGACACTTGCCTTTAAGTTTTACGCTGAATTATGCTGCCCCTGTTCATTTACTTAGAAAGTAACAGCAATTTCATAACTATAGTTTTTTATACATACTTGACAGACTAGATGAGGTGCCAGACTGACATTACTCTCTTAACTGCTACTGTCTTAACTCCAAGCTCCACCCTTGTACTTAGTGCAGGGAGTACACTCTGTCTCAGAAGATGCCTGAGTATCTCTTTACCTTTTGGGGCATGATGAGAAACAGGAGAAATAAAACAGGAAACCAAAGTCTTGCCCATAGCTTAAATTGCATACTTTGCTCTCCTTTGCATCCTTCAGAAAATAATTATCAATTCCAATTTTTCATGTATAAATTTCAAGTCATACCCAGGAAGAGTAAAGACCTTCCTGATAATTCCTGTGTGGCTAGAGAGGCTGGCATCATCATTTACATTAACTTTCATTTAGTTATTTAGACAGACTTGAGAGCTTATCTAACAGTAGTAATCAGCTGGTGAGACTTCCTGAGTCAGCTTGCTGTGTTCCTACAGCAGTAATTGTTGCAACCTCATTTTTCTGTGTAAAGGACACAATTCTGAGACTTTTTACATCTGTGTGGCTTCTTTTTTTGTGGTGGTGGTGGTGGTGGAGACAGGACATGGGACACCACACTAGTATTACGGACTTATCATGAATGCAGAAACCCTAACTTAGACTCCTGCTCAGAATTCTCACCAAGCTAAGCCTATCTTGTCAGTCATCTGTAGACAGATGGAGGGATTAAGCACTTTATCTAATTAGACCGCTTGGTTAGGTTCTTAAATTAAGTTTTGCAGTTGTACCTGTCTTTTCATGTTAAAATCTGTGTTGTTGCAACTTTGTTAATGGCATTCAAGTTAGCCAGATTAAATCTAGTCTGAATATCTCACACACTGCAAACAGATCCATTTGCAAAGGGATTGCTCTGATTTATGGCAGTGTCTTAGAGCTCTCGGTGAGCTATTCTGCTGCTGCCCACAATGTGAAGTTTTCAAGGCGCTCAGCCATTCAGTCTCTCTCTCTCTCCCCCTCTTTCTCTCTCTCTCTCTCTCTCTCTCGTTAGTGTGAAAGTAAATCAAAGCTGGAGGCTAACTTTAGATGTTCTGAATTATCCTTGCGGGAGCCTGGAGAGTTAATTTCCCTTGGCTAAAGCTGACCTTTGTGAACCTACTCTCTTTGCACAAAATTTGGCAAAACATATTCAGTATCAACTTAAACTGTACCTACTTCCACCGCAGTAGCTGACAAATTTTGATGTTCATATACGAGGCTGTGCTTGCAAGTTTATTTCAGCTTAAGAGACTCAGTCTTTCCAATAATTCAGATATCCTTCATTTTAAGTAGATAGCTTTATTCTCTTCTAGTCATTTTTAGCAATTGAATCAACCTTAACTAGAATCAGCCCACATTGTTCTTGTACATTTGGCAGCAAAATCTGTCTATTGTTTTTCTGTTCTTTTTTCACTAGGAGCTTGTCAAATAAGGACAGTTCATAAAATGATTCAGGTTATTTAAATGGTTGTAATTCCACTCCCCAAACTAAATAACTTTTGAACCATATTGAGGAGCAATTACGTGTACATGCTGGTAGAGTTTGTGGGCAGTAACCTCTCTGGTGGCAGCACTATACCAAGATGAGGGTAGAAACCTCCCTACCACTGCTGTGTTGTAGGTAGGACAGCACAAAGCTTTAATTTTAAGCGCTTAAATTTCAAAGACTGCATAATAGATATTTATAAACATAGTTATTCTACTTATATATTTGGGAGCAATATTGGTTGTGTCATTCTCCTGTTTTATTCTTTCTGGTATGTGTAAAGCAGGCTAGAAAATGTTGAATAATTGCCTTTTAAACTTAATTTTCAAAGTATTTTTTTGAAGTAAGGAGGTAGTGTAAACATGCGCTTTACAAATTGCTGAGGAAGGAAAGAGCTGAATTTTCATGAATACTGGAAATCATTGTATATTTGAAGACAAACTATAATTATTCCTTAACTGAGAGACTTTTTATGTGTTTGGGAAAAGAGCAGGCATCTAGGGCAAACATCAGATGATCAGTATAGATACACTGACCTCAGCTGGCTGCTATAAACTATTAATTTGATGTCTTTTACCTTTGTAGTTGTTTGACCCTGGCTGGGCACTAGGTGCCCACCAAGCTGCTCTGTCACTCACTCTCCTCAACTGGACAGGGAAGAAAAAGTATAATGAAAGACTCATGGGTCATGATAAGGACAGGGAGATCAGTCACTGATTGCTGTCACAGGCAAAACAGACTCGACTTGGGGAAGATGAATTTAAATTATTATCAATCAAATCAGAGTGAGGTAATGAGAAACAAAACCTAAATCTTAAAACACCTTCCCCACACCCCTCCCTTCTTCCCGGGCTTAACTTCATTGCCAATTTTCTCTGCCTCCTTCCCCACAGCGGTGCAGGGGGATGGGGAATGGGGCCATGGTCAGTCCCTCACAGCTGCCTCTGCTGCTCAGTTCCCTCAGGGGGAGGCTCCTCACGCTCTGCCCCTGCTCCTGTGTGGGTCCCTCCCATGGGAGACAGTTCCCCAGGAACTTCTCCAACGTGGGTCCTGTCCGTGGGCTGCAGTTCCTCACGATCTGCCCCAGGGGGGTCCCCCCGTGGGCGCAGCCCCTCAGGCCCGGCCGGCCCCC
>JAVJGI010000037.1:10261185-10271405 GCA_035590275.1 Ibycter americanus
TCTGCTCCACCATGGGCCTCCACGGGCTGGGGGCACGGCCTGCCCCGCCGGGGGCTGCACCAGGGGCTGGGGGCACAGCCTGCCCTGCCAGGGGCTGCACCAGGGGCTGCCGGGGAATCTTTGTTGCAGTGCCTGGAGCTCCTCCTCCCCCTCCTTCTGCACTGACCCTGGGGTCTGCAGAGTTGTTTCTCTCATATATTCTCACTCCTGTCTCTGGCTGCAGTTGCGCAGGGTTTTTCCCCTTGTTAAATGTGCTACCCCAGAGGTGCTACAGCTGTCACGGATGGGCTCGGCCTTGGCCAGCGGCAGGTTTGTCTTGGAGCCAGCTGGCACTGGCTTGTTGGATGTAGGGGAAGTTTCTAGCAGCTTCTCATGGAAGCCATGCTGGTAGCCCCTCTGCTACCAAAACCTTGCCATGCAAACCCAATACTTCTGTCCGTAACGTAAGCAGATCAAATAAAAAAGCCATTATTGTTTGTCTAAAATGGAAGCTTCTGTTTTCAGGCAGGTAGTGCTTGCATAACTAGGAAATGAAGAAACAGCATTTAATAACCCGAAGTTGTACAGAGATTCTGGTCCATGGATCCAACAGATAACCCAAGGGAATCTCTGAATTCTGGAAAATTTGGACCTATGGGAACTGTAGAAATTTCCTAATTTCATTTTCTCATTTGTAAGATTCACTTGGACCACCTTTTGTATCTGGGCAGCACATCTTTTAGTTCTGGATATTTTTGTCTATGTATCCTCCTTGATATTGATAAAATCATCTGTAATTCACAGGTATAAACTAAAAAAATTATCCCTTTTCTTATTTTTAAAGTTAGTTTGAATTCATAATGCGAAAGTGTTCTTAGTGGAACTTAAACTGTGGGAAAAAAAGTACATTATTTATTCAGAATAGTCTAGCTGTAAATTAAAATCTACTGTTGGGTAATGTGGACAGGTAGTACACTTGCTGTGCTTTCATGTATGTTCTCCTGAAAATAAAACAAAAGTCCTTTGCTTATACAGAAAGACTAGAGTAGCTGTTTAAATGAAAGCATGTTATTGAAGGTAATGTTATGCTTCTGTAAAATAAATGTAATCTCTGAGGCTTGTATAGTATATGATGGCCAATAAATTCTAAGGACTTCCTGAAAATTATGGAACTAAGCTTTGCAGAACTTTGCTGAATTAGGGTATGTACCTGCATACAAGGCCGTGTAGTTTCTGGCAGGTCTCTTCTCATCTTTATCCCTGGGGCCTTTTGGTTTCACACCAGATTTAGAGTAGCCTATGTTCAAACTCAGGATAGAGAAATAAACTTTCCCAGAAAAATTTCCCTTAATATGTAGGGCTGGATCAAGAAAACTGCAGGGTAATGTGCTGCATATTATAGTACATTTTAACAACAGAAAAGACTTAAAGTCAGACTTAGATGACCAAAACCTGCTATTGAGGAGGAGTGGAGGCTTGCTGAAAAAATGCTTGCAAATGTTTTTCTTCTCTCACCTGTTCTACTTAAAAATTATGACCAGTCTTTTGTTCTCCAGTTCCCTTTTTATTTACTCTTATATTGATTTATTTAGTCTCCCATCTCTATCTACTCCTACAAAGAGGGATTTTAAAAAATCTTTTGTATTTGGTGTAGTGGGAGTTGAAGATGATTAATGAAACAGGCAAGAAATAAGTATTGATTTAACATTGTGTTTGCTG
Source organism: Ibycter americanus (assembly GCA_035590275.1). Classification (NCBI taxonomy): domain Eukaryota; kingdom Metazoa; phylum Chordata; class Aves; order Falconiformes; family Falconidae; genus Ibycter; species Ibycter americanus. Next base: position 10,262,884 of record JAVJGI010000037.1, read on the forward strand.
GCTGTTTTCTGCTGGCATTCTCTGAAAACATATTACATTATTCTGAGTTAATAATCAATTAGTAATAAGATTTTCATAATCCAGTAATAGCTGCAGTAAAGGAAAAACTTACTGAGCTGAATATTTTTGGCTATAATAGTCCCTGCAGCATTGCTTTTGGCCACCATTGAATATTCCCTGGAATTCATCTTGTTGGTAGAGTAATGAAAATAGTATTGACTACACTTAGTAAGTCTTACTGCCTAAAGATCAGCAACCATCCTGCCTAAAAATAAACCAGAAAAAAACCCCAAAAACCAACAACCCAACCCATAATTAGTTTTATTATTTCCTTTTGTTATTAGAAGCTTCAGTAAAATACAATGGCAGGTAGGTTGGAAAACAGACCTTGGAAAGCTTTTGTGAAGCTGGAACAACTTATGCTTGCACGAGTAGGGTAGAAAATTTTGCATTCTGGTGAGGCTTACTTTTATGATGCCGGGACAAGGAAGGCAAAGGAAAATCAAGTTCCCTTCATTTTCAAGACTTCACTAGGAAATTCCTGTTAGTCAAGATGATTTAGGCATGCAGCTCTCAGGCAAGGACCCTAACCTACAGGCTTTCAGTTACTTCCTCCCCATTCCTTTCAAAATATTCAGTATACAGAAGAGAATTCAAAATGTATTGGATATAAAAGTAGAGCTGTTCATTTGAGGCAGTTTCCACACTTCATTAAATCTAGCACTTACAATCTAGATGCAACTGGATTGTAATTATTTGCTTTCTTCTGTAAGACTGTTTCTTTCTTATTTAGAAATAACTGATGCGTATTGTTTTACAAGTTAAATATCATTTTGTCACTCACTAAGCATCTATAGTTTGTGATTTAATTATTGGAATTAGCAGATACTTTGAACAGTCTCAGATTTGTTTTTAAGTTGTTATGATTCCTTATTGACATGCATCTTTTCACTAACTTAAAATTGTAATAATTTTTATGTATCTTTTTACATGCTTATTAGAGGAACTCCAAACTTTGTGATACCAATACATGTGGTAGCATCCATAAAACTCTGTGATGTCAATTGGAATTTTAATAAGAGATCCTTACACTTCTTTATACTCGTCTGTTCAATTGTAACTTCAGATGTTATAATTAGAAATCTTTTTTTCTTGTTCTTCTTTTGTTTAAGAGAATTGCTAGATCTGTATCTTGAACATTTGCTGTTCAGCCCCTGTGAGTCCTGTCATTATTCCAGCACTGAATGAGGTCTTGGAACTAAAACATGCTGACACTTTGTCCTGCTTTCTTATATAGCTATTTCATGTCTTCACAGAACATTTCAAACTATTGCACTGCAGTAGGCTTAATGCTTTTTCCCCCAATAAAAACCACTTACATTTTATTGTTGAGGTGACAATTTGGTTGATTACATGTGTGGAAGCTGTTTATAACTTTACAGGAATTTATTAGGTGATGGAATACCAGTGAGACATTCTGATCTTCCTTATACAGGTCAAGATACTTGTCAAGCACATTTTACAAGTATTTGATGCTTCAGCTTGGCTGGAAACAGACCAGAAACGTATTCTGTGTAGTTAAGGACCATGCTTTATTCTACCCATTACTTATTCCTGGGGAAGTCTGAATAGACTGATAGCTAAGTAGAATTCCTTTGTTCAAGGTGATAGTTGCTGAGGCCATCAACATAAACTTCTTTTCTTCCTCTAATAATAATTTATATTATGACGTTTCCGTCCCTCTGGTGTTTTTCCTGAGCTGAGGTACTGCAATTACACTGGACTTGACCTTAGTCAAAATGCAGAGAAGTGATTTGACTGAGCCAGTGCTCCTCTACTAAGCAGTGTAAAGTAAAATGTACTTAGAGCATGTATCATGGTTTAATCCCAGCCAGCAACTAAGTACCACACAGCCACTCACTCACCCCTGCCCCCAGTGGGATGGGGAGGAGAACTGGAAAAAAGATAAAACATGGGTTGAGATAAGAAGAGTTTTAATAATTGAAATAAAGTAAAACATACTAGTACTACTACTAGTAATGAAAGGGGAGATAACAAAAAGAGAAAGAGAAATAAAACTCAAGATAAAAACCTAAAGTGTCGCACAATACAATTGCTCACCAACCGCTACTAATTCCCAGCCAGTTCCTGAGCAGCGATCGGCCAGCCCCAGCCAACTCACCCCAGTTTATATACTCCGCATGATGCTCTATGGTATGGAATATCCCTTTGGCTAGTTTGGGTCACCTGCCCTGGCTGTGTCACCTCCCAGTTTCCCGTGCCCCTCCAGACTTCTCGTTGTCAGGGCCTGAGAAACTGGAAAGTCCTTGACTCAGTATAAACATTACCCAGTAACAACTAAAAACATCAGTGCATTATCAACGTTATTCTCATCCTAAATCCAAAACACAGCGTTGCACCAGCTACTGAAAAGAAAATGAACTCTATCCCAGCCAAAACCAGGACAGCATCTTCACTGGACATTCAATAACCTTAAGGGTCTTTCCCAACTTAAATGAATCTATGATTCTATTCAGCCTGCTGTAGGTGCTGCTTGTGTTTTTCTAGATGACACAGAAAAGAATATACCTTCTGTTTTCTGTGAACAGTATTTTTCCTTCTCATCTTGTAGAAACCTTTTGTTTCACAGAATTTAATGACCTCCCCCCCCCCCCCCCAAAAAAAATGTAGGTGCAGGCATTATTTTTAATGGATCATTTTGGTGAATGGTTACAGCATGAATTCACAAGTATTATCAGAAGTGGAGAGAAGATGGACTGTAGCGTGATGGTGGGAAATAGTGACTGGGGACTGGATGTTAACTTGGGCTTGTTGTCCAAGCAGATGTTCAGAGAATGGTGACCCTATAGCTAAGTGCTAAAAGGTTGAGCCCTGAAATCTTTTAACAGTTAGATTATTAACACTGTGATGTTTTTAAATGGCTGCAAAGCTAACCTATTTCTTGAACCATTTCAAGTGTTGGTAAATTTAAGTCAGGGGCATGAAGAATTTACTGGAATCTTATAAAATCTGTTCTCTTTAGGAAACAAAGTTATTCCAGGTAAAGTGGTTAAAACTACTTTCCAAATAATTGGTGCCATTTTGACTTCTAGTAATTATCTAATTTAAAAAAAAAAAAGTTCCTTAGAATTCCTATTTGCATACCTGGTGATGGACCTGACTACACTTGCAATTGCTGGACATTAGCACAGTTACCAGCTCAGCCTGTAGAGTCCCAGTGGGTGTCATACTTCATTGGCTGCTGGTGCTTTTGATGTTGGTGAATGCACGTGTAAACGCTGGCCATTAACAGGCTTATTAGTGTAGCCAACACTCTCCCAACAGAACATCAGCAGTTGTTACAGGACATCACAGAAGTTTATGTATCTCTCCTTCCTCAAAATGAGCATTTTGCAACTGCCAGATGGGCCATTACTACCTTTTTAACTTCAGCTGCGTATGTGTGCATATGTGTATGCCTTTGTGAGAAACAGAGATTGAGCAGTTATGGAAGAATTGCACAGAACAAGAGCAATCCATTCCGACAATACCCACCCCCAGTCCCCCACCCTCAAAACAGTAATTGCTGACTAAGCAAAGAGGTACAGCTTTAAGGAACTAAGGTCAAGTGTTAGTCTGGAAACAAACGAAACAACTCTATGCTCTGAAAATTTTTATTGCCAATAATACCTGATTATGCCAACTGACTAACTGATTGATATCTGCTAAAACACCGCATCACGGATTAAGTTAGGAATAAGTATACTTTCTTAGGTCATCTTGCAATTTGCATTGAGGACAAGGTGAGACTGAAATAAGAATACAACAACTCGGTGGCTGTCTTGCCACATCTGTGATGTTAAGATTGAGTTCAGAATCTGAGATAAAGTATAGAAAGGGGCAGAATGCATGGGAAAGCCATCTTACTAACAGCTCTGCTTGGAGGAAGATATTTTAGCCTGACGACTCTGCCCCATATAACAACAATTTACTATTATCTTATTCTTCATCTGGGTGTGTTTCTGTTCCTGTGTGGCTTCTGGCAAAACAATGTAAATTGTATTTACGGTAATGTAAATGTAAAATGTATTGCAATGTAAACACAAGCACCTGAATTAAAATATTTTGACACAAACCAGCAAAGGACAAAAGAGTAAATGCAGGGATGTCACTGAAGCTCAAAGGACAATATTTTTTTAAATTTTTTTTTAGAGAGTCAGGGTTCATTTCCTGGGTTTTGTTGACTTTCCTCATAAACAACAATGTTTAGGATTTGGGAATTTGCCAGTAGAATTCCAGTATACAGAGAGCCTGGTGGCTGCCAGTGATGAACTCTGTGAGGTATTTTACCACCACTGATGTCAAGAGTAAGGGATACATTACAGCTGATACACCACTTGCAAAAAATTGTTTTGGGTTTAGGTATCAGCTTTCTTTTCCCAGGTTAGGGATCAGCCTTCCCTTTTCTCTTGCCACCCTGTCCTCCTTTTCTGTTGTGACACAATGGGTGGCTGGGACCTTTAGTTATGTTGTCCTGCTTCAGCAAATTAATTTGCCTTAACGTACTTTGAATCTGCTTGTGATAAAAAAACCTGATTAATCTAAACGTGGCAGGCAAGTGTAATGATAGGGAAAATGGTAAGTTTGTGTTTAGGAGTATTGGCTTTTTGGTTTGTCATTGCAATGCTTTTCTAATTCATATTTTAAAAAAAATGTGAATTAATGATTTGGATTGATAGCCTAGTTGCATGCAAATCTATTTCAATTATTTCATGACAATTTACATGTGAATTTGTATGGGCTTTAGTGTAGGTGAAATTCAATATAACTAATTGATATTTTTCCTTCATAAAATTAACTCCCCTCTTTTCAGGCATGTTAAATACTATGACTGTTCTTTTGATACCAGGCTGTGGACTTACCTTGATAGTATGTAAAACCAGCATAATGTATTTTAAAATACAAAGGGTATGGTTTCTAAGAGAACTTGACTATATTAAAACAGTAGATGTTTTGTTTATTCAGGCACCTACTTTCTAGGTTTCTGAAGAGCTGTAAAGAATAATCAAAAGGCTATCGCCAGTTTATGGAACTGGAATGTCAGAAACTAATTTTTATAAGAGTCTTTAGCCCAGCTATGTTCCCTTCGATAAAATCTATTGGATAAGACACTGGAAGCTTTCAAAGTATTTCATGTTCAGCAAACCATTGTAGCCCAGACTCAGCAAAGCATATAAATCTGTGGACAAAAATAAACCGGTGTCTAAGTCTTTTACTAGATGAGAAAACACTTCAAGATATGCACAAATTCTTTACTAATATTACAGCTTTTATCAGTAGTCTGAAGTACTGGCAAACTGGAACATATTATAAAGCATCTGTCTTGAAAGAGCCTGAATGCAAACTCTATCTATGCAATGGCAGAGCTTTGAGGATTTAAGAATCTGTACCCGTCTGAATTTCTTATCTGATTTTTAGCTTCATAAGTGGAACATCCAAACATTTTCTGCCCACTGGGATGTTTGTAATCTCATTGCTAATGATCAGGAAAAAACGTAAGCTGCCTCTTTTGAATGCCCTGTTGATAAGCATTTCAGCAAGATGATTCAACACATACACTATGCTGGATTATCTGAGGTAGATTTCCCTGTCAAACATTTTGCTTATGAGTAGTTTTTCTGTGCTACTATACCATTGAAATTGTTTTAAAATGTTTTTGTATTTGACAATGTACTCCTGCAAATGCCATAACATCCATCGTGTAAGAAATTATTACTTTTTCCCACTTTCTCTGCCTAACTTACAATGTGTTTAAAGCTGCATACAGTTACAATACAATAGGAGAATTACTTTAGCACAAATGATCTTTTCTGTACTATTACTGCAGTCAACAGTGCACCATTTCCCTACATTCTTTATTTCATTGAATGGCTGATAAAAATGATGTGCTGTTTGAGGGAAGCAGAAAAAAAATACATACTTGATCTTTGCCAATACTTTTCAGAGACTCAAGACGTACGATTATCTAAAATTACCTTTTCTTTATGGCTCATTCAATAGCATATTTCCATATTTATGTAAAACACATGAAATAGGTGCAGCGTGATAACTGAGTCCAATAACCAGCATTTAGAACTATATCTTGAGCGTTGGTAAAACTGTTTCATTGAATTTTGCTATAAAATCCAAAACACTGAAAATAATTTTCTTGAGGGGAAAACAAAGACTTTGTATTCTTTTTTCCAGTTCAGTTTGTTAGGGACACTTATTATAACTGCTCATCTCTTGAAATGGTAAGGCCTGATTCGAAAGGAACTTTTCTAAATAACTACAAATGCAAACCTGATCCACAATACCTAAATTTTATCAGGAAGAAAACTGAAGGATGATGTGTCTTCTAAATTGGCACACTGAAATCTTGTGTTTACTTCTTTGCTCTTTGGAAAGAGCAGGACACTTGGCTGTGATAGAGGTGGCTGAGCAGTTGCCTACTGATGCAGAATTACTGTTCCAGCTGGGGAGTTATGCTGCACACTTGGCTAGATGGCCATGAGGAAGGAGCTGGCAGTTAGAATAAAGGCAGAGATAGATAAACTTTTCACAGTCTTATCAAGGAGACTTTGATGTAGGAGATAGAGGGAAGTACAGAATAGATTTGAAAAGAGATGGCAATAGAAGAACGTCATTAATCTAAGATGACAGAGAAGGAAAGGAGAGCTGTATGGGGCAAACTGAAAAGTAACCTGAAAGGATGGTGATTTTTCTGGCTGTTTGAGGAGGCAGCAGCTTTTTTCAGGAAATGCATGAATTTCTGGAAGGGACCTGGAATGACTTACCTGTCCAGGTTTCCCAGTGAATACAGAATAAATCATGTCTAGTTGTCCGTCTGCTTTATCTCTGTTCCTGTGCTAGTAACATAAGAATTCTTTGTCAACAGTTTAGAAATCTCCTTAATCAGAAGGGAGAAAATCCCACTGAAACCTGTGTTATCTCAGCATTTTGATTATGAAGTCTTATCTTTAAGAAGCACTGTTTTTGAAAAGATGTATCTTATATGTACGATAATGCAGTAATGTTATTTACTACTTCAAATGTGTGATTTGAAAAGATACGCTAGCACATTTGTCTATAAGTTGTTTTAAATAAATTTCAATACTCATGAAAACCTAATACATATTAAAAGTAAAAAAACCCCAGGATTGTTGCTTTGAACATTCAATTTATACCTTTATTTAAAAAAACAACAGCCACAGCACAGGATTCTTAAGCCTGTAAGTAACAACATAGATGTTTCCACTCAATTTTAAATCAACTTTAAAAATATTTTTGAGTAACTTATAACATCACAATTGAAACAGTCATGCTTAACTGGCTTACATAAAACAGAACACTTTAAGCAGCAAATCCGAAGACATCAGTCATTATTACCAGTTAGAGTCCTAGTAATAGTACATTAAATAGTTCTATGCATAAGAACTTACTGGAAAGAGACACTGCATTTCTTTTAGCAGTTACATGTTCATTAACAAGTCAAAGTTTATCCGCTTCACTGGATAAGAGTAAGAAAGTTGCCAAGGAAAATATGGCAAACTTTCCAAACTTGCAACACCCAGTAAAACAATAGTAAAAAGTACACTAAGGTCAGTAAAATACCTATGATGAGGTAGGTTTCATTTCTTTTACTTTTTTCAGGTTGTCTACAGTCATAATTTTTTTCCTTTTGAGTATCTTTTTTTTTTTTTTTTTTTGCCCATGGCAATCCTACAAGGATAAAATTAAACCAATTAAAATTCCTTTCTCTTATCCTCCTGATATTGAGGACAAAGACTTTCTCCAAACACTACACAATACAGTCTTCGGTAGAAGAGAAAGAGTGTTGTACTCTATAGAAGTAAGAATCCATAGGAGGCTGCAATCAAAAGACAGTATGAACTTGACCAGAAACCAAGAAAAAGGGACAGTGATTCAGTAGTGGGTTTTTTTTCTTCTTCTTCTTTCTTTTGGTTGGAAGAGTTCAGAGCAAGTCACACTGTTAACATCAAGAGCAGCAGTGCCCTCCCTGAATAAGTGTCTTGGATAAAAAAGTATTCAGTACTCCATTTCCAACAAAGAAGGGAGGTGGATAGCAAAAGAGACAGAGGACATCTTACCCTACCTGGTATTTAACAGTGCTGATAAATGCAGCTCACAAAGTTCAGTGTTTCTATTTCTCTTGATGCCCACGGAACTAAGAATTTGATCTTTGATTCAATTGCTGCCATCAGCAGCTTGTGTGTTTTTGGTGCTGCTGAGAAATACCATTTAGGGCATGAAAGTCTGAGAGACTTAAGGCAACCTGCACTAAGGCCAGCAGCCTGCAGTGTGATGCAGCCTTTGTCACTTATGTAGACTAAAAAACTATTATTAATCTGATCTAAATTACAGTCGGCTTAGGCCTTCTGTTTTTACGGGGTTTGGGTTTTTTTTGGGGGGGGGGGGGGGGGGATTGTTTGGTTTTTTTTTTAGTTTGCCTGTCAAACCTT
>JAVJGI010000037.1:10279119-10366835 GCA_035590275.1 Ibycter americanus
CTTTGGGCCCCTCACTGCGAGAGGGACGCAGAGGGGCTGGAGCGTGTCCAGAGCCGGGCAACGGAGCTGGGGAAGGGCCTCGAGCACCAGTCTGATGGGGACCGGCTGGGGGAGCTGGGGGTGTTTAGTCTGGAGAGGAGGAGGCTCAGGGGGGACCTGATCGCTCTCTACAGGTCCCTGACAGGGGCTGTAGGCAGCAAGGGGAACGATCTCTTCTCCCAGATAACAAGTGACAGGACAAGAGGAAACGGGCTCAACTTGCCCCAGCAGATGTTTAGATTTGATATTAGGAAAAACTTCTCCACCTGAAAGGTTGCCAAGCATTGGAATAGGCTGCCCAAGGAGGTGGTGGAATCGCCATCCCAGGAGGTGTTTAAAAACCACATAGATGCGGTGCTTAGGGACGTAGTTTAATGATCGGCTTGGCAATCCTGAGTTAATGGTTAGACCTGACTATCTCAAACATCTTTTCAAACCTAAATGATTCTATGATATAGCTGAGTTTTCTGTTTCCTAGAAGAGTTCTTTCTTCAGTGAGGAGCAGACTTTCATGCTTTGGCAGAGGGGTAGATATTCAACGTCTTGCTCTCTTTTCAGTGTGAAATGAAATAGTGTTCCCTAAAGTTGAATCCTTTTGTAAAAAGAAGCCTTTTTTTTCTTCTTTTTTTTTTTTTCTAAAAAACATTACTGCATTAAACAATGGAGAAGGTTTAGCTTTCTGTTGTACTTTGCAGCACAGTGTTAACTATGCTCCAGCACCAAAAGCCAGCATGGTAGGCAGATTGCCGTATTATCTGGCAGTGTCTCGGTAATGAGATTTTCTGGTATTCCAGTATGAATACTCAGGGCACAAACTTGAAAATTATATTCGTTCATACTGTATTATTTAGACACTTTAAGCACCTATATACTGAAGCTAAAGGCTTATAGTTCATATTTGAATGTAAAGGCAGACCACAAACCAACCAACCAATATTTAAGAGTTATATTTAGAGACACTAGCAGTTAAGATGAGAAAAAAAAAAAAAATCAATATCATTGTTTTCTCTTACTGATTTTTTCCTTAGGACCTTAACAGAAGAATTTAAGGCAAACTAAATGTCTACTATTATTAAAGTCATTTAGTATCCTAAGAACTAAAAAGTCTTTCACTGAGAGTGACTTTCTCGTAGCTTGTTCACTGACAAAGCATGTTAGCCATCTTTTCCCTAATGTTGCTAAGGTGTCTTGCTTTCCTGTGTTCTTTTTTTTTCTTTTCTTTTTTTTTTTTTCCTCCTTTCCACAGGTGAGGCTCCTTGCAGAGTTGCATGTCTTAAGTTTCAACTTCTGCTGTTTCTGCTGTGTGCTGGGACACTTGCTGGTACACATAAATCAAGTTTATGTCTTTGCTTGTTTCCTCATGCCGAACACCCACAAAAGCTCTGCAATGCAAAAGCTATAAAATGGTCTAATTTCATGCCTCGTTTTCAGTAAATTGGAAAAGAGAAGCTTTAATCTGGGTCTTCTCTATTTAATATTAAAAGTGCAATTGCTGGCATTGATAAAATTGAGGAGAATCCAGTCAGTTTGATGTGAAGGGAAGAGAGAGATCTTTGTCTTGCTGTGAGTCCCATAACATCAGGAGTCATATTGGATGTAGTGCCATCCTTCTGTAGAGATACAGGGACACAGGAATCCGTGCAGTGGAAGATGGCCCTGATACTGCCTCTGCTTTCCTTCAGTTCATCTCTTTTGGGAGGGAAACCTCGCAGAATGCTGGTGGCAGTTTCAGAGGTGTCTCTTCCGTGCCTTCCCTCATTTGCCCTGTTCATCTTGCTGCTAAAGAAAAGGGCTGGAGCGGCCTTTGGAATGGAGATCGATGTTTATATTACTTCCTCACTATCATGAGTTGTCTAAAGTAGTACACATTTGCTTCCTATGTTACTCTGAGGGTGGAAGATACATGCTTTACTTGTCTGAGTAAACTAAAATGGAAAAAGCCCCACTTATATTTCCTCACTTGTTCTGCCAGTGTGCCATCACCTTGTGCAAGAGAGGATGAGAAGAAACGTTTGGTTTTCCTGCCAGTCTAATGGAAAGAGCCATGAAAAAGTAACTTGACTATTTATGGCCAAGAGCAAATTCAGTGACCTTGCTAGGTGTGGCTTAAAGAGTCTGAACTATTATATATGCATGACTTGACGATCTGTCTCTTTCTGGAGTTTGCTTTCCTATGGCATTTTGAAAGAATCCATAGCAATGTTCTGTTCATTTTTGCCTTTAAATATCTGCATTGCCTAAATTAAACTAAATTAAAAAAGCCAACAAACAACTGACTTGCACATTACCCAGAGATGTAAGAAGTTAACAATTACTGGAATTGGTTCTGGTTTGTTGAAATGCTCTTTCATCTCAAGGATTGAGACATTCTTTCTATTCCAAAAGATTTTTTTCTTTAGAAAAAGAATTCTTTAAGCAGGGTTTGGCTGTTGGCAAAAATATTGCTTTGTTATTACTGACCTTTACCTGCTGAGGTTTGCTGCATCTGTTTTAGCTACAATCACATTTATATAAATGGTCTATCGGTCATGCTTCTCCCCTGCACTCAGAAATGGAAATATTATTTCAAATAGTTTTGAAATAGTCTACACCAACTGCATTCATTTCATCAGATTATGTAAAATCCAGGATTACCATAGTGTCAGAATATACAATAGGTAGAGTAGGTCCAAAGATTTTTAGATGTTTCAACAGTTTGCAGTGAATGGGCTGAGGGCTGTGTTTTGAAATGCAATAGATGTATTAAAAAGCTGTTGGAATTTAAGCATTTTCACATAATTCCAGTTTTGTCCTTCAGAATGAGCTTTGGTTTTCATTACAATACAATGAAAGCATGAAGTAGAAATAGTTTTCTCTGGTCACTTCACTGAGACAGCACCAGAGCTGGAACAGGTTCATTTCCCTCTCCGCAGAGATTCCCCTCCTGAACCTAAATAGGAAAGAGAAAGGGGAAAATCATGGACACTGTTGTCTTTGAAACTGGCAGACTGTATAACACCAGTGGTCCCTGCAGGTTATGTGCACACCATATACAGGGACTCACATTAGGAAACTTGGAGAAGTTGCAAGAAGTTTGATGACCAGAACTTTACTGGCAGTCAGACTCTGCATAGAAGTTTTGTGGATGGAGTATGATGTGTTCTTTGAACAGTGGTTTGAATGCTTGCACTGAAATTTGTCAAACTGGCTAAAGGAGCTAGATGCACCTTTGCAAAGCCCAGTGTTGGACAACTTTGATTGGCAAAGCAAAAAAAAAAAAAGCCTTTCTCATATGAAGAAAGCTGCGGTGAAACTTGGTCTGTGTGAGAGAGAACATGCCAGCAGTATTGTAACTGAGTTAATACATAGTACTATGAAGTAGTTGATGGTAGTTTTGACTTGTTTTTGTGGGTATAAGAGGCAGCCACAAAGGAGAACTATTGTGACTCGCCTAGGCAGGAAGGTAAAATGGCCTTATAGTTTGAAGAACAGGAAATATGCCTCATAGAATAGCTCTCCTTAGGTGAGCTCTGTGTGTGTGGCAAGACAGGCTTAGCCAACAAACCCAAACTAATACGGATGCATGGATTCTGTCCTGTAATAAAGGAGACTGCAGAAGACAGCTTGTACAAGGGCTACGTTCATGTCTGTGCATGTTCAGTCTCGTTCTGTCTGAGAAAGGTGGGAAGGTCTGAAAGAAGGAAGCTCCGTTTTCTTCCCTAAAAAAGGTGTACTTCTAGAATAATCCCAGGACTAAAACGTTAGGGATGTTGTTAGTGAAGACAGGGTTGGTTCAGTGACAACTTGCAAAGATGGTACAGTGGAAGAGACTAATGGCTTTTGACAAGAGTATTTAAGTAAATAAGTACTCACACTGATTTTATTCACCTTTTAGATGTGTGCCTAATGTGCTTGGAATCCAGACAGCAGGAAAGTAGGCTTGTAGCTTTCTGATGCTTATCCTTTTGAATGGATGAGAGGGAAAACTAATGGTGTGACTTCTGTTAAGCAGGTGTCAATATTGCTTGTGTCTGGATTATGTGCAAAACCTCTGTTTTATGAAAGTTGCTAGTGTTATAAGTGGTATGGTATCCATATTTATTTCAGATATTTATACCTTGCTAAGAATTATGTTAATTTCATGTGTTGTGTACAGTGTAACTCTAGCCTATCTACCTGTGCTTCATCTATTTAATGAATGAAATTAAACGACCCTGACCTTGAATTGTGGGCACAGAGCTGAATTTGAAATGCTCGTGGATACTTCATTGTAGCTAATTTTCAGACATAGAAAGCTATTAGCACTTCTGAATAATGGTTCAGAAATGAGATCTTTCATTTTATCAATACCCCTAATAGAATTTGCTGCTGCAGAAAAATTTTACTAGAGGAATGTTTTACAAGTTAATTTTATGAAAATGCTAGTAACTGTGGGAGTGCTTGAAAGAATTGAGAGACATTCCTATTTTTCTTGTTAAACTCTGGAAACTACCTTTTTAGTGCTGCATTAAAAGCAATTTGTGCAGGTTGGTGTCTGTGGTTTGCTCTATTTTTGTACAACTTTCATAGTCCCAGAACACTTTCATAATTTTAGAGTGCTTTCAAAGGTACTAATGAAAAGCACTTTATTACATCTAGGCATTAATAAAGCTAGAGATGTAGACTAAACTAAAATTACAAAGTTTATATTGTGAAATAAACCCCAAAGGATAAAAATAATTATCCTGCTGTATAAATTGCATACTTTCAATGGTAAAAATAGACATCTTAAATTGTCATAATTAAGTATTCTCTGAAATAGACTTTGAAGTGACTTGCACACACTGTGTGAACAGATGTATTTACTATATAAGCAAGTGCTAAACAGAAATTTTTTTTTTTTTAAACTGTGAAAGCAATACCTTGGCATGCTGTCTTTAATCTGCACCATTTTCATCTCAAATTATTTAGAAATATTTAATCTGGTGCTTATTAATGTTCCTCTATTTTGAGAACTTGGTCTCTCGATCATCATTGTTTGGGTTTTTTGGAGGGTAAATAATACATGACTGTTTGTCATCATCTTCATGTTACTATTTTGATTACCTCTAGTGTCTTCTTTCTCATCCTTTCATCTTTAAATGAAATATTCTTCTTGTTGCATTAAAAAGGTCTGGAGAAATGATGCAACTTCTTTATGCTAAATATTGTAAAAAATAAGCTATACCCTTTTTCAGACTAATTATAGTATTTAAAAAAAATTATCCCATGGGTTTATTTTTCTCATAGACTCCTTGCAGGGAAAAAGGGGAAACAATAAAAATAAAAATTGTTAAGGATGCAACACTCATACTATTATCAGTTTTAGAAAGCCTAACTTGGTAGAAGGGAAATATTATTTTCCTCACAGAATCCCTTGTTGATTCTTAGTAACCAGAACATAGTAAAATTGATATGCTCTATACAGGAAAATTTCAGATTATGTTTTCAATACTTTCACTTCCTTCTACCTTCCAGTGACACAAGGCACTCTGATTTGTAAGTCTTTGAAGGATCTTCTGCTGCTTTCTTGGAATAGTAAATTCAGTACAGCTGTTCAAAAACCCACAGAAAATTTAATGAGAAGCAGAACGCAGAATATTTTGATTAATACTCCAATTCTCTGCCTGAGTGCCAGGGTGCCACAAGACCTGATTTAGCACTAGCAGAGAAATCCATTGTCAACCAATGATTTGAAACATATGGATTTAACCCTAAATGTTTGTGATGATTCACTTTCTCAAATTTAAAATGAACTTGGCTGTCAGTGCTGTGTGTAACATAAATACTCAGATTTGACTGCAAAAGATCTCATTTATTTCCTGCAAATATTCTTTTCTCTCCTCTTTCCTCGGGCATGATAAAGGATCTAGATCAAGATTTGTATTTTCATTACGGAAGAAATGGTTATGCTGGGGGAAAAACATTGTATTCCCCTTCCCCTTCTCTCTCCCCATCACTCTGCAAACACCTGAATATAAGCTACAGAGGAATTCCCTGGAGACATGACATATCTAAGTTCTCATAGCTGGGGCTTCTTGCTCTCATCTTGTATCATTTCTCTGTAAAGGCAGTCGCTGTCTGTAGCGAACTGAGGGAAGTCTGTATGGAAATCAATGAGAGATTTAGTGGGATACTACCTGAGTTTGCCATGGCTGGTGCCATGAGAAAAAATAAGAAATGGGATTTGTAATTTTGCTGATGGAAAGGTGCCAGCCTGCCAGCCTCGTGTTGTTCTGTAGATACTCTCAGCCTGGTCAGTTTTTAAATTTTAAGTTTATTTTTATTTTAATTTTAAATTTTTTAATTTTAAAGTTTAAAAACTGACCAGGCTGAGAGGGACTGGGGTGCCCCAGCAACAAAAGTCTCTCTCCCCTATGGTTTGAAGGAGGACATCTTTGGAGTATCATTCTTTTCTCCCTCAGTTTGGTGTGGTGCGATGCCCAGCTCTATCAGGAATATATTCAGGTTGCTTGTTAAAAAGTTTAATCCTTTTCCAGGTTCTACATGACTGAAGTACAAGACAATGGGAATCTTTTCCCATTACTCCCTCTGTCTCTAATGGCAGTTGCATTTTTTTGTTTTCTTTTTACATATGCTAAAGGTCTTTAAAAAAACATAATGGAAATATGGACTTGTAGGATTTGACACCATTTTTTAATTCAGTTTGACCAAAATAGACCATGTATCTGTTCCTGAAATAGTGGAATTCTTTCCCTTGATTACTGTGGGCTACAAATTAAACATGTCCTCTCTCTTATATTTTGTCTTGGTAAGCATTTAAAAAAACTTACTTTTTTCATTAATAAGGATTTTTATCATTGAAATTCCATGCTTACTAAGGAAGGATTAAAAAGATTACTAAACTTGATATTCTATTTGAAGGGGAAAAAATAAAAATCATAATCTTTTAATTTATCAGTGCTAGAAATGTAGAGGATTGCCATCTTAATTCTAGATGTTTTTTAAAAGGAAGCTGCAACGTTCACTGTTAAAATGAAAACATATTTTCATGAGATTTTTAAGACAGATATTATTTAAGCAATGAATGAGCTCAGTGACCCCCATGATAGCCAGGAATATCTGAAGCTGTCAAAAGACCTATCTTCCAAGTCTATATGTGAATGACAGCTGCCAGCTTATATTGTAGTGTTTTATTTATAGATCATTGCATGGAACAATTGCTATGTTACATTAAGCTATTTCCAGTTCTATAAATCAATTGTTTGTCAAATATTGGAGGTAAATCCTCAGGCCATAGTAAATATCTTCTTCACAATGACACTTGTCAGATTGGGTCTTTGTCTAAGAGTTTTCTTTACCAGAAGAATAACTATATGGAGAACTTGTATTCTTACATACCTACAAACAACTTTCGCTTTTTAGAATAAATGTTTCTGTGCTGGGATTCAGAATTTATGGTGCAGATCCAAGTTAACATCTGTTCAAATTGGGGAGAGTTTTTCTATTAACTTCACTGGAGTCTGAAGTGAAAACTCTCTAATCGTTGCCTTATTTGAGGTATATTTTGTGTCTTTTATATAATATATATGTGCCAACTACTTAACCTGTTACATATCATATAATAAATTATGTCAATGTACCTATTAGGTATAAGAGGAACAGCCTTCAGTTATAGTATGAAGGAGATGAGTGTAATTATTTGATCAAGAGAATGGAATACTAAACACAATTTAGGCTTTGAATAAAGAGAATTTTCTCATCTGTTGTATGTCACAGCAATATTGCTCTGCTGATGTCCCAAGGTTGGACTTGTAAAAGACTGCTGAAAGTGTAGGTGGCACTTAGAGAAGTATGAGTTACTCCACAGTATGTACTTGTTTCATTCTTAGTTATGCAAAAGTACTAAATGCTTCAGAATGCGGAGTGGATTTATTCAGAACAATTTCATAGAGTTACCAAACTTCAGTGACTGTATTTCTTTTTAATTGAGGTTTGTATGAAGTTGAAAAAAGAATAATTGGAAATAGTTCTGCATTTTATTCAGAAGTAGTCTATTTCTATTCTATAATATTGCAAAGATGAACATTTTTCAGGGACTGGATTTTACTGCTTTCTGAAAAAATAAACCAATCATTACAAATATCTTTCTATGTTGAGTTAGAGTGCAGTTTTTCAGTGCACATCCATGTAGTCACAGATACTTAAGAACAGTGAATACCAAAGGGGAGAAATAATTCTTAAGTTTAAAAAAAAAAGGACAAATAATTGAAGAATTATTTCTTCAATTCAGCTGCATTCACAGCTAGTAATTTCTTACCTATTAAGAAGCAAAATCTGTGTAAGAATACTAATTGTCCTGTATTTTAAAGAATCTAAGTAGGGAGTGTTTATGTATAAGGTGCTGTCAGTTCACAAAAACCTTGTTTGGTGCTTTTAGAACCCAGATTGAGGTATGTTTTGGTTTTGTTTAATCTTTCTGTCCACCAAATGGTGACAGCCCATTTTGGTGTCGCTGTGGTGCCCAGCACGTTAAATTGATGGCATGGAAATTTAGGATTATTTAAGTAAAATCCTAAAGTTAGTGTAACAGATTAATCCTCGTCATAATGTTATATTGCACTTGCTGGGTCTCACCAGTTCAGATGTGGTGTGTGAGGGAGGAAATCTTGGCTTCCAATAGTGATGGCATTGACCAACTTTTCCAAATATATCTCCCTAATTTTATTTTTTATTAATCAAGGTCAATTGTGTTGGTTGATATTTTATTTCCTTTTACTATTAATGATATAATTAGTCATGCTAAGTCAACAGGGTTTTGTTGTAGAGGGTTTTTTTATTATTATTATTTTTATTTTATTTAATACCAAGACTGACTATAAATGTCTTTGAAGTATAATGTAATACCATGTACACTGAAGGAATAGAAGGTCTGAATCAAAGGAGATTTTTTTTTTTGATCAAAGGGCCAGCTTCTTTGTCACATCTGTTAAGACTGAGATGCTGCGTATATGACCTCAATTTTCATGTAAAAACTTCAATTTTAAAACTATTTTTGCAGATTTGCTATATTTTGGGTTTCATTAGTTTCTCCACTGTTACAAGATTATTTCTCCATGTTTCTCAGAGTTGCACTAAAGATGTACGAAGTTTATCCATGTTTTTGTCTTTTCTTGAAATACAAGCTGCTGTGCATGGCAGAGATACAGGGATATTAATAGAGTTTTTATTTGGCAAGTAGTAGGATGAATAAAAATCCACTTACTTTATTGCATAACAGTTATTTCAGTTGTGTTGCAAGTCTTTTCCAGGTTGAGGTTATAGATATATATATTTTTCTCTATTTGGAAAATTTACAGTCCCGAATATTTCCGATCTTGCTGTGCCCAAGACAGTGGTTCTGTTCTGCTACTAAATGCACAGATCACCTTGCATGTATCTTCACTGCTGATGACATCATTGCATTAAGGCTCAGAGATCTGTAGAACTGATCCGCAAGCTCCCTGCTAATACTAGAAGTGTGCAAGGGACTTCCTGCCTTATGTAACTGTACAGCTACAAACAGGAATAGTGACATTCCTTAGTCTTGTGGTTGGGCAACATATTGCAATACATAAAATGAATTTTTCCAGAAAAGAATCTGACCTATATGTTAACTTCATAGTATGTGATATCTCCATGTACGTTAACTACACAGTTTATGATATCTCAGTGATACAGAACTACTCAAGATGTCACTGGTCTGGCATATAGTAACTCTGCCAGCGGTGACTCTGTAGGAAAGCCATTTTTTATGATTAGTCAGATTTCTGACACTTCTCAGATAGTTACCGTCAAAAGACAACTTGGGTGTCTTAGCTTTATTGTTTGGAATCAGTCAGCTGAATTAAAAACTACCAAGTGTATAAAAGTAAATGAGGAGCAACAAAGATTATAATTAGCAGGGTTTTTTTTCTCTGTGCCTCTTACTATGTTCTTTAACCTTAATTTCGGGATTATTGTGACCTATTCAATGGATAGAGAATCAGTATTTGTTCAAAGTAAGACAGGAATTCTGTTACTTTTAGCACTAGGTAGAAATGAATGGGGAAAACTGAATATTTTTTTTTGCTTTTTTTTTATTAAACTTATAGATTTAAAGCTAATATTTGAAGCAGTTGCAATATAGCATTTGAGCTTAAAATACTAACAGACAGTAACTGAAATAATAATTCTCAGTACATATTACAGATCTTGGTAGTTTGAGCTGACATGTATTCCTCCTGCCCTGAGCTTCAAACTGGTGCCTGGTAGGAAAGAAGCAGCAAGTCTTTGGGAGAAGCCAGGTTTTGTTGTTGCTGTCAATAGTAAATCACAGTTGCCTTTGATCAAGTTCAGATTTTGGCTGTTGTGTCTTGGCAATCGAATACTTGAGAGATGCAGCGGCGCCGTGTTAGTCGTTGGCATAGCTGCTCAGGAAACACAGATCTTAATGATCTCAGTCATTTGTGCTCTACCCTCCATAGTGGCTTTTTGGTTGAATACAGAATCTAATTTAAAATCTCTGACCATATGCTCAGTTACCTACAGGACTGGCATTAGCAATCAGATTAAATTGCTGTGTGCCAGACATGTCCAGCGACAGCAGATTTTCACTGTAAAAATGAGATTGTTAAGTGACTTTGATTTTACATAAGTATGGGATACTAAGTTCTTATGGGGATCTGGTTTAGTAAGTAATGTAAGACAAATATCCATGAAGCTCTCTGTAGTTCGTTCTTTTTGAAACTCTTGAAAAATACACTTAAATTTAACATTTTCCCAATTGTTTTTTTCTGTTGGTGGGGAGAGAGCCACTCTTGAGGTTTCATTTTCCTTAATTTCCTAAAGTGTTAAAATAGATTTTAAAAGCTGTTCTTGAAACAACTGTAATTTTTCTTCTAAGAAAAAAATTCTAAAAGACAAAAGGAAGATACACCATAAAGATTTTAGAATAACAAGGAGACTTCTTCTTTTTTGGGGACAAGATATGAATACATCAATGTTTAGAATATGTACAGGGTTTTTTTAGATTGGTCATATCCTTTATGTGGTTTGAGGCAAAGACAATGAAGCCTTCCTCTGAGACTGAATATAAGTAATATGTAATAGAACGTGAATTGGGAAAATGTTGCCAACTAACAGAGCCTTTACACTCCTCCCTGTTCAACTGTCTGGGCTTGTTTTGTTCCCGTTATATAGGCAGAATAGCAGTAAGATTTAATAGGAAAGGAATAGCAAAATGGGAAAGGGGAGGGTGTCTGTAGCCAACTTTGTAAGCTGTGGGTGGAACTTGATTGACAGTCACAGTCCTTCTACAGCCACTGTCCCTACAAAACAGTGACAGTCCAGAACTGGTACCAATGAAAAATCACCTAAAATAGCAACATAATAACACAGCTAAATGCCAAACTGCTACAGAATTTTACACAGACACTTTGAGCTCAGAAATCGATAAAATTGATCAAAGTGATTTCTTCTTGCAGAACTGTAGCAAATGTGAAATTAGACTCTTTTGAGCACCTCGATATGAGGTCACACTTTAATAGCAATAGTTCCTGTAAATTTGCTAGGGAAGCCTCTGCACAAGGCATGTCCAGTTTCTTCTCTCTTCCTTGCAGAGATGACACTGAAAATACTAATTTGCTGGCTTTGTATTAGAAGAGAAATTTTCAAATATGGACTCATGTCAATAAATTAGGGCCTGTGGTTCTTCGTCATGCAGTAGCAAATGTGTCATTTTAATGAGAGATTGCAAAGAAAACCTTAAACTACTCTTGACTAGGATTCCTTCCACAGTGGTAGTTCATGAGAGTGAACTCATGAATTCGAGATTACATTCCAGGTGATTTAGATCAATACCAAAGAATGCTGGCTGCTGCCTCCAGGCCTCAAAATCTGGGGTGAACGCTTCATGGGCGAGATTTTTCCCTTCAACTATATTAACATTTACACTGTGCTTATCCCGTTGTAATGAAATCACACTTCTGTTTACTCTACCCTCCTAAATGGAAAATTATGCAACCCTGTGCAGTCCACATCTGAATTCTGCTTTCCCAGTTGTTCTAAGATGTCATCTCATGAACTGCCCAGGTTTATTTTTATGAGGAATTCTGTTCAGAGTTCTGATTCCTCCACCTGAGTGTATTGTTTGTGCAGGCATGATTCATTTTTGCAAAGGTGATATATGCCTGCAGATCTTTGGGTCATTTTGGTTGTGAAAGTCAGTTTGAAGCAGCAAGAAATATCTATGAAATAATCTCTCTGATTTTGACAAGGCTACAGTATTTTGGCTGAAGCAGTAGTAAGAGTAAGACTAATTGATATAATTATATGGTTTGCCCTTTTTTTACTTTAATGGTAAATGTGGTTGTGATGAGATTACTGACACTTTCTATCTCTCGTACATGAAAACGCAAGAATGCAATCTTAAGAAGTAGTGTTAAATGAAATGAAAGCGTTTGTTTTTTTTTTTTTTTTTAACACTGTGCAAGATTGACTACATATACACTAAATAGCCTTCCACAAGGTGTTTAATTTGAGCAAGTCCTTAGGTCAAAAAGGAAAAGGGCAAAAAGAATTTCTTTGCTAAAATATTTATAGGAATCTACAGCAAATGTTCAGAGGTTTTTGAACATCAAGAATATGTCTCATCTGTCCCTTTACACCAAGGAATCAAAACTTAACTTTTATATTAGTCCCTAGGAAAAAGAACATTTTTAGTGTGGGGGTAAAGAAAAGAAATCATTTCATCTATATCAGCTTCCTGACACACATCCACATCTGAAAGTCACCTGCATAAAGCCCATGTAATTGAACTTTCTGAGGCTCAAATGCAGGGGAAATCTGGCTTCAACATCAGGCCAGATCTTGTGACACTGTTGTAACTCATACAGTAGCTGATAGATCTGGCTGCCAGTAGATGAATACAAATAGCCCGTGAAGTGCTGAAGCGATAGATCCATTGCTGTAATAACTGGATATTTCTTCAACATATCTGATATCATTACATGGACAGTACATCTAATGTGCTGGGGACCTGGGAATCGGGGAAGTTAATTGGCAGTGAATGGCTAGTTTCCGTAAAGAATTCGGGCTCAAATGAATGACATACCTCAGCTCCTTCAGGAAGCAGGAGTCCTGTTGGTGACCTTCTACCACAACGAACAGCCACCCTACCTTTACCTTTTTTACATGTCAAACAATTTCAGCCAAATTTGACAAGAGTTGCAAATCTGTCCTACAAATTAGATGAATATAGGTGGATTGGTAGAGGAAGAGGTCTTTATTAGCCATGGGTTCACATTAGCTTATGCTCTAGAATATTAAGAGAGAGAGAGAGAGCAACCAATTTAAGAAAGCATCAGTTCAGTCTTGCTCTGTATTACACTGAAGAATCTAGCTGTGAGATACGAGCCTGTAAAAAAGCAGTTTTCGTGAATTCTGCTGGTTGTGAAACTGCTTGCTTTAATTGTGTCACTTTAAGTACACTCTGAAGTAATTTCCTAGTTGGACCTGGGTCTAGTAAATATGAAGTGGTATCCCTCAAAAGAGTTTAACAGTTTAACACTGTGCTTTGTGAAGCCATCACTTGATAGCTCTGAATTAGGATCCCAAGGAGTCAGTGATATTCATCTGAAGAAAAGTTCAGGGATTTCTTTCCTCTCATAATAACACTAACACTTAACACTTCTATGTAGTGTTTGCACACTCAGTCACAAATTGCAATGAACTGCTGCATAAACAAATTCTTTAAGAAATTATCAATTTCTCTAAATGAGAAAAAAAACCTATTTATTTTCAGAAAGGAAAAAAACGTACTACTAGCTTAACTCAATAGCTGTAGTAAACCATGTGAATTAAGTATCATAAACCCCTCAAATTTACTAGCCTTGTAGTCTTGTTTCTACAATTAACAAAGTACGTATTACCTTATGGAGAATAAATATGCTTTTTTATCATCGAACATGATTTTTTTTTCTTACTATAAATTCCCAGTTTCTTAAATGTGTTAGAAATTTGTTTTGCTATAAACGGTTATATCTGTGTATGACAGAAAGCAAGTAGATTCTTATATTTGTTCTACTTTGTAACATAGTTTTAGGGTAACCTACTGATGAATTTAAGTCACTACATAGTAAAAATCCTTAGGATTAACTGCCCAGAAATAAATAACCTTGCTAGCACCATTCTGTTGAGCCATATGGGTGACACAATTTATTGCTGCTCGTATGGTGACATGGCTATCACTTCTTC
This sequence comes from Ibycter americanus, assembly GCA_035590275.1. NCBI lineage: Eukaryota > Metazoa > Chordata > Aves > Falconiformes > Falconidae > Ibycter > Ibycter americanus. Next base: position 10,293,391 of record JAVJGI010000037.1, read on the forward strand.
CAAAGTATGCTTTAGCTTTTGCACTCCATCATTATATCGCTTTGTACATGAATGTTAAGTAGCTGTGTGCTTGCAAGTATCCCAACTTTGTGTGCAAACTACAGGATACCATTTCTTAAAACAAGACAAAACAAGACAAACTGTTATCAGTTACTCTTGGAAAAAGTACCTGGTTTTGTGTTACAGTTAGCTATATGGTACACTTTATGTAATGCTATGTGCAAGAGACTAAAAACTTTACTGATCTTAAAATCATACAAAAAATAAATATCAAAGAAAGGTTAAAACTTGCTCTGAAGCTACTGGCCTAATTAGACATTAGTGAAAAACTAACCTGAGGAACTGAAAAGCTCCTTTTAAATAAACTTGATTGTCAGGTAATGTTCCTTGAAATACAATAACTTAAAATCATTTTACGTTCTTTTGTGTGAGTAGTATGTAAAAGATGGGAAGTCATATTGCTTTAAGTTACATAGTCACCTCTTTGGACATCCTGCTTTTTTCTTTCCATGGAATCTATAGGGGCTACTCTAAAGTAAAATCCCTCAGAATCACTTTGTGCTTTTAAAGTGTAATTTGCTGAGTGGAATGAGGTGTCTCCTGTATCTCTTTTGTAACCTGTGGCTAGTAATGTTACCATTGAGTTTATTCATATCTTTGGGATAATCCAGAGCTGTTAATTCTGGTGTTCACTGCTAATTCAAAGCCATTTGACTTGGGGGAGAAAAGAAATATGACAACTCACATTTTTCCTCCAGGGTTTCAAAATCAGACAAATGAATATATATGACAGCTATTTTTATTCTCATGTGTTTATTACTGTCGTGCCTGTGATACAGACGTCTACCAACTTCATAGCTAAATATATAGCCAAAAGCCGATTTGTCATCTTGCTTGATCAGATCTTTGTGAAATGGCTGGGCTTTATTCTGCAATAGATGAACAAAACATGCAGTTAGCTTCTTTTGGTGGTGGTTATTGTCAAAACAACTGATTTGGCTCACATTACTTTCTTTTTGTTTGTGTTACTAGCAAGGATTACATTTTGTCCTTGTCTTCTCTTGTGATCTTTTCTTCTCTCCACACAGTAGTAAATGTACACCTACATTGATCTGAGCTTGTGACACATTTGATTTGCCTTCCAAAAGACTTAGAAAAGAAGCAGAAGTTAGGAACATATTCTTGAGCAAAACCAGCTTTCAGATAGTGAAGTCATCGCCTGTCTCAAACCACAAAATGTGGCCAGTAATGGATGGGACTAGATGAAATGGGGTTTTCCCCACCATGCCAGGCTACACCTGAAGTTCATTACCTTCTCTGCCACATACTGCCTCCTGGGAGTGTCATGCCTTCAGTTTTCCAAAATGAAAAAAGTATGGATATATAAAAATCCTAAACCAACCTGTGCTTGTAGGGCAAGGAAAAGGGCCCCCACTTCCACTTCATGCTTTGCACATCTCTGGCCTTCTGTAAATACTGAGTAGAGGTGTAAATTACAGTAAACCCTGTGGTAATACAAGCTGGTGTTACATGGCAACTTTCAATAACAGAGATTTGGCATTTAGTTATAATCTGTCTGCTACCGAGTGTTCTGGTTCATTTTGGCTGACAAAGCCAAATGCCTGCTTTTAAATTGGTGAGGCAGAAGCTTGTGTCTTGAAACTCAGTGGTTACTGACGGCTGGTAGGGAACAGGTTTAGCTGAAGTAGCTTAACATCAACACATTATAACAAAGGAGTCCAAAAGCAGCATCAGGTACCACTTTCCAATATATACGCACAGAAACTTTTCCCCTTCTCTTAAAATACCTTTGATCACAAAATATGGCACAGGACTTTGTCATACTAGCAGTCATTTTCTCATTACAAAATGATCTCATGTGTGACACAAATAGGCCTGCAAATAAAAACCAAACCTGAAAATTACGATTTTTAGAGGAAGAAGGCATGTACTCCTGATCAAAATTGTCTATCTTTTCTCCTAGGTACCATGTGGCAATAATAATATTGTTTTTCAAGTTGAATTACTGAGTAGCAAAACTTGAGGGGAAATTTATGTAATTTGCTTGTAAAGATAGGAACTGTTCTCTGGGAAGCCTGAAGTTTCAATTTCAGTCTGTTGCAAGCTCTGCATTTTGATATCTTGAGGCTGAAATGTCTTTGGAAGGGGTGAAGTTATGCCTGTGGGTGGGTGGCTTGGAGCTCATGTCTCCTCGTCTGTGGACTGACAGACCTGAGTATATTTTTCATAACTATCACTTGCTAGATCCTGGCCCTACAGTGCCACTGTGACTGATGAAAAGGTTATGATTTTTCTCGTAAGTATTGCCTTGCTACCGAAGGGTAAGAATCCAGCAATATGAAGCATCAAAACCGACATGTGCTAGAAGGTAACTTCTAGCCAACCAGCAAATCTATCAACATTAAACACCAGAACCCTTAAGACATCTGCTTGTTTTTTGTTGGGTTTTGGTTGTTTTTTTTTTAAACTGTAAACCAAATTCCTGAGGTTGAAGGAACTGACAAGGCCAGGGGATGTTTCTAACCAGGTTTTTCTCTTCTTATGTTAGGATTTGTGGGAGACATTTTTCAATGTAAAATGTCAATTTATACCCCCCGAAAAAAAAAGACAGGGAGTGGTGGGGAGTAAAGAGTGAGGCCTGTAAAAGATTTTACATGCAAAATTGGGTGAAAAATCTGGCCAGCATTTCTCCCAAGTTTGCCATCAAAATTACTGTGTGGGTTGTTAAGAACAATTCAATTAATGTACTGTAGGATTAGAAGGAGCAACTGTGCAGTCTCCATATCTGCCTGGACCTATCTCCCGAGTTTCTCAGCAAGTGGTCCGTAATATATCAGAAGGTATCTATAAAACTAATGGAAAAACAACACCAAGGGAGAGAAAATATTATAGTCACACAAAATTGCAGAAAATAAAACTCATACACTTTCAGGAGTCTGTACAATATTTATCCTTTTATAATGTAAAGACATCTGTGAATATGATGTACAGTCTATGGGTGACTTCTTCCTCTCCCACAAGTTGTGATAGGTTTTTACATTTTAAAAAAAGCTTGAGAAACATGATTTTACTCCACAGACAACTTTATGTTACCATCTAGTTGCTACTATCCATTAACAAGCTTTCACTCTGGTAAAAGGTCAAGTGCCATGTCTGTAGGTGACTTCTTTACATCTACGCTGTGGGTCTCAGGCCCACTGATACTCAAGAACTGGACGTTACCTGACCAATTCCACAAAACAGATCTGTACTGCTAATGCTGCTCACAATGTCATTTGTGTCACTACCATTGCTTTCTGCTGCAGTACCAGCAGCAAAGGCCATGCTGTGATTGTGATGGTTTGTTGGCCCAAGCTCTAGTATCACACTGTTTGAAAATTAGAAAACAGAATTTATTACTGGAAATGATTTAATCCTGAGAGAGAGCTTCTGATTCATGCACTCAGACGTGGTAGCCAGGCAGACCAGTGTAACCCACAGTAGTTTGCACAGATGCTGCTGCCAGCAACACATCGTGCTTCTACCATCCCACTTTTTTTCCTCTGCTTTAAAGCGAGAGAAATCTTGACTGTGGCTTGGGGCCAGTTTCTGTTCTGGCTCCCCCAGTTCCTCAAGTATTTGCCTCTGCGTCTCCTTCTGCAAATGTTTTCGATTTTGATCTGTAATTTTACAAAAGCATGGCTCTCCGCATACTTTTGGTTTAATATGGCACTGCCAAACTCAAATTCAGAGATGTTAGGATTTGCCTCAGTGCCTGAGCTGCTATAATAAAAATGGCATCTCAAATGATGAGGTGTATCTCCATACTTTATCTTTCATACCTGTTTCCTTTTGCTGTAATGGGTTAAACTTGTGAGGTTTAATGAGGTAGGATATGTCCTACTGTCTATTTTTAAAGTGTACTTACTACAGGTAGACTAAGGGGAAATATTCTGTTTGTCTGATAAGCAATCAGGGGTTTGTGCAAGCATCGAGACCTGAAGATGGCCCGTTGCTCCCGTGGTTGTGATGTGAGCGTAAGGGCCAAGGCCCAGGTAATGGCACTGTGAGGCCAGGCTGCCAACCTTAAACCACTTGACTGAAAGTTTGCAGAAGGTTTCTTGTCTTCTATTAACGCATGATAGTCATTTAGTCCCACAACAACCTTCCCCAATGGTATTAATTGCTAACCCTAATAGAATGAGTACGCTTGAAAAAGTAAGAATGCCTGGAAATAAGAAGGAGCTACAACATATCCTAGGCCTGCTGATATTTTGGAGAAAACACATCCCAAATTTCTCCATCATAGGCCGCTCCCTTTCTGATTTAACATGGAAAAGGACCACTTGGGACTGGACTCCCATTTATGAAGAAGCCTTAAAGTTGTTTATCTTTGAAGCTGGAGTATATCAGGCCTTCAATACACATGACAGATATGCTTTATATCAAATAGAGCTTTGCAATTAATGGATTATCCATACATATGTGGCAATGTGGATTTGAGGGTCTGCCTCACCCTATCGAGTTTTATTCGTGCAGCTTCAAAGATGCAGAAAAACATTCAATTTGGGAGAAGAGTCTCTGTGGTTAGTCTAGTTCTCCAGGAAGCTGAAAAAAAGCATACAGCAACAATAAATCATTCCATAAGGACCTTTTAAGGTCTTGAAACTGGTACTGGCCAGAACACCACCCCATGTGGAGGTTGTGCAGCAAGAAGGAGTAAGAAAGTGGTATGGACGATTTAGTAAGACTTTGCCCATCCTTTCAAGATGGATTCAAGAAAGCAAGGTAGACCCTTTGAGCTATGGAACTTGTGTCTCTGATCTGATCACTATGAGTCATGTGTGTTCATCTGGTCCACAAAAACAGCAGCTCCACCAAGGATTTGGCATAATCCATCTCAGAACTGGAAAGCGTGGCTGCTTCGGTAAAACTGTGGAAAAACAGCTGTCAACACATTATCCAGCAAAAATTCCCCAAACCCAAAAAGTTGTAGTTGAGTTGTTCTACGGCCACTTCTAGAACAAGTCACTCTTCCATTCTTCCATATTGTAAATGAATAGCAGCTATGGTATAATTATATATGTTGTGATTTTTTTAGGCTTGATTACTGTTACTTAAGAATGTGAAGTTTTAAGTAAATTGTAACTTTTTTCTACATAAGCAGGAATTCTGAGGCTTAATCTTGCATTTGGCTCATACTCAGTCTCTATATGACAGACTAACAGTAGGAGCTTATGTGCAAGTTTACAGAGAATATTTAAAAATTGTTATGGATAGTAGGTCTGAGTATTTTAGGTGAGTACGATAATGCAATTTTTTCACATGCATTGCTACCCATTATTGTTTGCTTTAAAGAAACCAACAGGCAGTGATGTTCTTATTTTCTTTTAAGAGAGAGGTTTAGCGTGTGTATGTCTAAAATAGAGCAGGTCACCTCAACTTTCAGTAATACTCTGCCCTACCTACCTACTTAAGAGAAACACTTTTTAAGGTCTGACTCTTTTCTGGGTAAGAACATTGTAGGCTTAATGCAGCTCTCCCACATACATCAATTGAGTGGGGGTGGTGTGTGAATTAATTAAAAATAAATCTTGTTCTATATTTTATTTTTAGTCCTGTATTTTAGCTTCAGCTCATATCCATTGTATAGTCCTCTTCTTCATCGGTCTCAGTGAGAGGATTAGTAGTGATGTTATCTTTCTAAGCAGCATATGTATTATTTTATATTTTATTTTATGGGACTATAAAGTTATGTATATACCATTCTTTCATGAATACTTCAACAAAGTAAAATGCTTGATGCAGAATAAAAGTTTTGTAATGAAAAAAATCTACTTCCTTCAGCATTTTAAATGTTAGATCCATGTTATTCATTTAAAAGTTTTAGCTTCATTAAAATATTCACCCCATGTTGATTTATGCTCTGCACCTCCCCTCTCCATCCTCTCCCCGCATCCCAGCCTGTCAACAAAAGGCAACTAGAGTTTAAGGAATCAATCTAGAGGTTAGTTCTACTGTTTTCCTCTGACTATGTATCAGTAATGTCCCTCACGTCCTTTCTTCTACACTCTTCTATACTCTTCTCCTTATTGCTGTTGTCAAGGCATGTAAGTTTTATTCTATATTTTGCATTATTCTCCATTTCAAATTCGGTGAGCTGTATCTACATGTCATGAGTCATGAAGATGTTACTTCAGTCTGTTTCTCTCCTTCCCCCCTGCCTTTCCCCCCACTCCCTTTCCCTGACTTATACAGTTTTGTTAACTTACTCTGTAATGGAAAGATTTTGGGGGTATAGTTTGAAGCAGCTCTTATTCATTCTGCTTAATATTTTGGACATGTAAGGGGGAATAAACTCCTGTGTGGTCAGTCTTGTTTTCTCTGCAAGATTGTCCCTGTTATTTTTATACTGTACTTTATTTGTAATAGCTGTGTTTATATTTGGTAACATTTCAACTGTGTTGTGTGTTGTTGTGATCTGTGTATTTTGTGTGGTGGGGTGAAGATCCCACAAAGAAATCTGTGGTATTTAGCTTGTTATGATTTTATTGCTAGGTTTTTCCGGCAAGTAGAATATTGTGTCTTTATGGCTGGAATGACTATTTTTAGATTTAGTTGTTTGCAATGTGGTTTTAGAGGATATTCTTGCACACTTAGGAGAAAAATAGATAAAATCACTTTCAGAGACAACAGTTGAGGTCCAGACACTCCCCCAGAGAAGCTGATTTACAGTTGGTCAGAAAGCCAAGTGCTTTATGCATCTGTTCACTTATCCAAGTGGGAAGACTTGTGATAAAAACAATTTTACAACAAAGCTAATGACATAGCAAAGACATATAGCAATGTTAAAATTTATTAAATTATGTCCTTTTAATCTATTTTATCAATCTGGTTTTGAATCGTGAAACTTGTATTAAATACCAGTTGGTGCTCATCTGATTCTTTTTACAGAAGTTATGCTTAAAATAGCAAAGTGTGGGTTGGCATTTTTTACAGAATATGATTTCTTCCTCTCTCCCTCCTCCTTGCCGCCCTGTTCAACAAAAGTAAGCCCACGGGACAACCTACATTCAAGTTTCTTTTTTTTTGTTGTTATATAAAAAGATGAAGCTGATCAAATACCTATGGGAATGCCTAATAACTGTGCTATGACATTATTTTACAAGACAGCTTGTCAAACTTACAACCTAGGTAAGCTGCCATAGGTAAACTGTCATATCTTCAACCAAGTAATACTGTTCCTCTGTCATCTCCACTGGGCGAAGACTCTTACACCTCAGCTGTGGCATATGGCAGAGCTCTGGTCAGCATAGTACCATTTTTAGATTTTGTAGAAAATTAATTTTTTATTTTTATTTAATCGCAACGTTTGACTTAATTCCTTTACATGATTAGAGTGAGTAATAAGGCCTGGCAGCCAGAAGCAGCTCAGTCCTGCATTACCTCCATCAGTGTTTATGAAGATTTCTGCAGAAGATGATTTCCAAAGCTTTATTTTTTGTGAGTTTTTTGCTTTTTTATCTTGGCATAAATGCTTGATTCCCACCCCCCACACCCTTTCTGTACCAGGTCTTTTGCAACTATTCAGTTGACTATCTGAAAACTAAGATTTCATTGCCTCAAACGGAGAACCACATACACCTGGCGCTTCTGAAAATGTTCTTACGCTCCTGTCACTCCTTATCTAACTAACAAGGAAGAACAGTCATTATTTTCTTACTGGGGTGCTGCAAGGGTGATAATTTACTGCTTGTAAACTTTCAAGAGGGTAAAAAAGTTCCACCTTCTACTGATCCTTCCATTTTAAAGGTCTAAGATACAGGAGAAAAGTGTGCCATAAATGAATACATAATGTTATCACTGGGATTTTTTCAGGAAGAAGTAAGTATTCCCATGAGGAAAATGATTCCTTTCAGAGTGTTAGTGGACTGCAGAGTGGTATTAAAACAGCTTTTTGATTTCAGATAACTGTCACTAGTGTTGTCATTTATGAGGAACAAATAGGAAAGTGTGTTGGGAATAAACATTTACAGATGCTGTTTCTGTCAAGTCTATTACAGTGAGAAGATGTGCAAAAGGAACATTCAAGATCCTTAGTCTTGAATATATGTGCTATTGACTGTATGCCCAAGATTGTACACACATTATTCATTTATACATTGCCTCCCCTTTAAAGCGGAAAGCATGCAGGTCTAGCAACCTAGTGCAGCTCCTGGTAAAATTAGTGGTAAGGAAGAACTTTGTCTTTGCTTCTTAAATGCAGGAATAATGTGTTGACTAGTGTTTCAAAGTACATCAGAACAATAGTGTTCCCAGTGAATGAGGGAAATATATTCCAAATGGTGAATGGTAGCAAAGACGACTGGTCCACAGGCTGGCTGGGTTTTTTTGGTTTTTTTGTGGTTGATTGGTTGTTGTTGTTTTTTTTTTTTAAAGCAAGCATTTTTTTTCACAGTGGACAACCTGCTTGTTCAAACTGAAACCTGAAAGTGTTTCACCATTTTTGGGCTACATTGCACTTACACTGACTTCTGGGGAATCTGCTTTCCTGCTGTTTAATCCTTCAAGACCAGAGAAAGGGAACATTCAGTACAGCTTTTGTTGACTCCTGATTTCTTCCTTTTAAAGTAAGCAACTACTTCAATTGTATATCTGAAAATAAAACAAGTGCTGTAAATGAATTTTTAGTATTTTTAATGTTAGCATTTTGGTTAAATCATTGAGGCCAATTTTTTCAAGGTGTTGGTAAATATTAGCTACATAGTACAAATCATCCAGAAGTCTCTTTGTTTTCACCAGAATTTAAAATCTTCTTACAGAAATCTCAGAGTCCATGAGGCATCACTTTAGCAGCCCATTTTCAGCTTCCTCCCACTTCCTATATATTCCTAGCAACACCAAGCAAGTCTCATGACTGCTTTTTGCAGTAATTTTCTATAATGTCTCCATTGTTGCAAAAGAGCGTGCAAATTTTCTAATCCCTTTATAGCACAGAACTGCGAGAAGCAACAGAAACTGGGTAGTGACTCCTTGGCAGCTGCTTTAGCCTTGGAAATTTAATCTCTTTCATTGCTACTTTGGTCTTTCATATGGAGTCTAAATAAGAACCTAATTAGCTGTATGCCTGAATGTAGTTGCAACCTACCTAAACTTCTGGGGTTTCCTACATCTGTAGTCCACAGATATTGTAGCTAAATCATTTAAGAATCAACAGACTGAAATATTCCAAAGTTGTCATGTACTAAGTATTTTCTGTAGGAGATCCTATTAAATACCAAGTTGCTAGACGTCATCTCTTAAACTTAATGATACAGTGTTGTTTTTTTTTCTCTCTCTACATTAGCTTTTAAGGACTGTCAGTACTGTAACCAGCTGTTTACTTCACTGAATCACAGAGATTTATTCTACATTATCCACGTGATTTTTGAAGGTCCAAACTTTGGATGATAGGGAAAAGCCAAAAGTGATCAGTCTGTATGTTATGGAGGGTATAAGCATTGTAACATTTAAACTTTGTTAGCTTGACTTGAATTTGGTTTAACATACAAAATTATGAAATAGAAATCTAGGAGGAAATTGAAGGTTTTGGGAAACCTGATCACAGATATATATTTCTTTTTTGATGTTAAGCTGGCTTATAAGTACCTGGTTGTTCCCAATAGGAAAATAAATAGCAGGACTTTAACTTCACTTGGTGAATTAGATAAAAATGCATGGCAATAACTCTGTTGTTTTTGATGTCTGGCTGCAGGAAAACTACTGGTGGCAGTGGGTCAGTTTTTACTGAGTCAAGAACAAGTAATGGTTAGAACAGTCTAAAAATCCATTACATGTTATTTCAAAATAAAAAAAAAACTACAAAAATTCCTTTCCAGGAGGACAAAAAATTCTGCATGCATCCATTTTCATTTCTAAGTTCAAACTTCCTTAGATCTTGTTATCTTTTTGTTGGCTGTATGAATAAGGGGTCTACTGTCAGAGATCATCCTCATGTTAGTACTCTAGACTGTGATCAGTTCCCATACTGACTTTCTTTGATAAAGTAATTTAATCTCTTTCCTGTATAATATTTCCATATTTTTGAACATACTCTTTGTTGTTCCAGAGCCTTCAGCCACTCTGAAGTGTTGGGTTTTTTTCCTTGTAATAACAGTCTTAACACCATCATTTTCTATTTCAGTGATTGCTATAAACAAGATTTATGAAGACAAGCTTAAGAAAATGCAACAAAGATGATATTCTAAGCAAAAATGTTGAGCCACTGCAATATCAGTGATTTGATAATATTCAGATAGGAGTGTACTTCTACTAACAACTTGCTAGCAATATCGTCTTACCCAACTATTGGCTTCTTTGTATTGGTTTGTTTTCGGGGTTTTTTGCTGCCATTTGTTTTGGCATGATAGTACTTTTCTTTACCTCACTGAATAGTTACATAGGTTAACCTGTTAATATTTTAACATCTGCATGATGCTAAAAGTGTCAGACATTCTTTTAATTCTAGGAGTGATGATTTTTATAATGGCTTCCCTATTCTTAATTAGGGGATTTGGAACATGAATATATAATTCCAGCACATGCTTCTGTGATGGAAGCAGATTAAGCACGTTGCATTTGGCATGCAAACAACATGCAAATGGATTTCAGAGGAACATTTTCATCTTTGACATTTGAGTTAACTAAATTACAGTTACTGCTCCATAGCACAGAGAGAAAACTTAGTTTGGAAACTGAGTCCCTGCAACTCCAGGTGAGACAGTTTGTAATTCACTGGTCCTTGAACAACGAAAATGATGCCACTGTGGTAAGGGATTTAGCTGGTTATATGTAGCTGAACATTTGTAATTGTTCGTCTTACAACCGCTGTTGAGATTGGAACGCAGCTGATTTAGTCTTCATTTTGTTAACATTTGGGACATCAGTTCAACATCTGTAGTGCTCTGCACAGAAGAAGCTCAAGTAACTCACAGCTGTATAGTTACCTGCCAACAGGCTCTGAAGTTGTGTTGTGGGAAGGCACACACTTTAGTACAGCTAGGAATTTTAAAGCCATCATTTCAGGGCAGTTAGCTGATGAATGAGGTTACGTTACTTTGTTAACTTATATGCACAAGTAAATAAGGATCAATGCACCCTTGATGGTATTCAAATATAAAATAATGAATTAACTCATCCAACACCCACTTGAATAACAATGGTCAAGCAAGGAGAAAATTAACATTAGCTTTTTGCAACCTTCTTCTCATTACCTTAATCATGATTCTGCACCTTAAAATGCAGGAAGTGTATACGAAGCTTTTACTGGAACAAAAGAATTGCCTCAGGAAAATTATAGACCCGTTGAGATGTGTGCTTGTGTTTAAATATGCCACTTGAGATGCAGAGTAGCTGATGTTGCTTCAGTTTCCAGATAAGTTGGATGTAGTTAAATCCATGTATGAAGTGCTGTATTGGCTTTACCTCAAGATCACAATTACACTGATGATTACAGAAGACACAGCAGATAATGCCCTGGCCTCCTGCAGACAAAAAGAAAGCCGCTTTCTATGCTGCTCCTTGATCATTGAGTAGCAGCAGGAAATCTTATGCTCAGAGCAAAAGGCTGCTGCTCAAGGGAAAGTGCATCATCCTCACACTGTTTCCTACGTTGTTGCCTTGCCTTTTTTGTGAAGTATTTTAATGTCTCCTTATGCAGGTCTCAAACAAAGAGATGTGATAAGTTAGAATTCTACAGAATATTAAAGAGATTCCCATCACCTCCCCTGAGGGTGTTGTTGTTAAGTTGAACCATTGTCTCTATAATGGAGTGAGAAACAAATGTGCTAGTCATGGAGCTGTTGTTACTTTTCAATAACCTTGTCTTCAAGACAAGTTTGAAAAGGGAGGGGCTGATCTCTGTCACATAAAAGTGACTATGAATCATCAACTGTTATTGCTGCCTTAATGGATAAGAGAAATGTATTTTGCCACCCAACTGGATCTATTAATCATCTTCCTGGTACATTTTGGACCTGGCTGTCCGTAACCTAGATGAGATGCTGCTCTTCCAGTCTGCAGGGTGTTGACATTTCCATTCTGAAGTGAGAAAAAACCGAGATCTACATTTTTCACAACAATTAGTGAAAAAAGTACACTTTAAAAAAAGAAGAAAGCCTGGTTAAGGAATGTACAGTCTTGAACCAAGCAGAAATTTGAATCTGGATTCCTTTTCTCCCAGGTAAAGGATCCAGTGACAAGTCTACCAGTTATTTTAGTTGGGTTTTTTTCTTCCTCGCATTTTAACCTGTCTCCTGACAAAGAAGAACTTTCTTACAAAAAAAACCCACAACAAACCAACTTCATCAGAATTAGCATATGTCTGTGAAAAGTCTATTTCTTATCAATTCTTTGATCAAATTCCCTCTTTCTTAAGTTCCCAAACTGTTCCACTTGTTTTTGCTTTACAAATACAGGCAAACAAAAGTAGTTCTAGCAAGATTCTTGACAAATGTTGGTGTCTTTTACTTAGCAAACAAGTCCTTGAGGTTTCTTTCTCCTTTTTCAAGATGACGGCCTCCTTTTCAGTTCATGGTGCTGTTATATGTCATCCCTTTTATCACTTAATTTTGAATAAGAGAAGTAGGGTTAGAGAGCAGACGAGCCAAAAGTAGAACTGTAGTGTAAAAAAGTGCTTTCTTTCATCTCTTCTTTCTCCTATTCCTTCCTAAGCACACTGCAATTAGGACAGGAAAATGTCTGGTCCAGCTGTCATGGAAATCTTATTTATAAGTACAGTTTTGAAAATGAATATATTATGTTTTTTATAGCTACTGTCAACTGCTACCAGGACAGAACAACTTGTGCAGCTGGCATGGGAATCCAATGTCAAAGCTCAATTTAAGAAAACATTCTGCTTTCTTGGGCAACTGTCAGAGGTAACAACAGAATTTGGCCTTGATTTAATCTTGCCTTTCCAAATTCACAGAGAAACAACTGTCTGGTTGGAACACAGGTGGAAAAAATAGATGGGGAAGAGTAAATAAAAGAGCAGCAGCACTGCGAGTTGTGTTACTGATACCGTCAGTGAGAGGCAGCATGCTCGGCTGAGGGGATATTAGGTGATAGGCTGACATTTGTTTTCAAGCCAGATGAGAGGATAGTTTGGTAGAAAATGGTTTTATTGACCCTTGAGATTCTTGAGACTTCAAATACTTTTATTTGCTCTGAAAGGGAAATATGAGACATTCCAGCTTTAAAAAGCAAAAACAAACAACCAGGAAAAGTATAGATGAAAATATAATCAAGTAACTGAGGAACTCAGTGAAGATGTAGAAAGGCATTTCATCCTCTGTAATAATTTCTCTCAATATTTTAGATAAAAATATTGGATGTTCTGTGCAGGAGAGAAGAAAACTGGAGTAGTAACTTTTTAAATGTTGCAGCAACTTTTTCCTTGGAACAGATGTATTGTCCACACCCTATACAGTATTTGGTTAACCTGTCAGAACACATAACAACCTGTACAGGCTTATTATTAACACAGATACATATGGTTCCCATAGTAAATGTGATGGGATGTAATGTGCTATCTTATTTTCAAACAATATTTTTCAGCTGAAAAAGGTGAAAAGTGCTAGCCTTTGGTGTTGGATGCCAGGCTGAGGCTGGAAGCTGAGTGTCATGGATTCTCTCCTTTGTGTAGTCAGAGCCCTTTGTGTGCTGGTAGCCTTACCTGCACATTTGACAGATATATTGCATGTATATTATCAGCACTGGTTTCAAATGTGTGAGGGTGACAATAACCCTCAGCTTGAGGCATCACCATTTTAGCATAATAAATACATTTCAATTGCTAAAAATGGGCCTAAGAGGCAGAGATAGATGATTTTATTAAATACAGCTTATAACAGAAAGCTTTTCATCTGCAAACAGGCAAGCAAATTACTGCCATACATGATGTGTGAGGAGATTGACAATGTACCACTTTGGAGTGGGAAAGGCAGGAAAATAGCCAAAATTACCATTATAGAATAAACTTGTTATGTAGTCATGTCATGCCTCCACTCTGACCCATGGATTTTCAAAAAGAGAATCATTACTTTTATCATGGATTTTTCTGACCTAGAGTTCATACTAGAAAAGCACCTCATTAGATTGTTAGCACTATGTGCTCAAAGAATGGGAAAAATATTGTCAAAAGCACTTCACCTGCCTGCCCTCTCCTTTGAAGTGTATCAGGGACTTAGCTTCCATTCTAAAAGTAATTATTCTTTTATTTTAGCATCCTTAAATAATAGCTATCACCGTACATAAGCTTTTCTATTAATTTGTCCCCCTTTATGCACTGGACATTTTTGTTAAAAATAGTTTGCATAACTAGATATTTAATATATCCTAAACCAAGATATATCCTAGGTACTCTGAATCCAGAAATAAAATAAAAGTATAAGTAACACTTTCTTCTGATTTTTCTGTGCAAATTTAAAACAATATATACAGTGAAAGTATTTTACTTTGCTGAAAGCTGGAAATGTCCAGCTTTTAGTGGATATTTCCCTTAATTTCAGTCATTCGAGGTTATCCAACCACCTGAACGCAGACAGACTTCAAAAGCCCTGATCCTGAAGTGGTCATACATGACCTCTATGCCCATGTGAGCAAATATGTGGAATTGAAGTGTGCATCTTGAGAATTTTCAAGTGAAAATACCAAACAGGTGAATGTTCTGAAACTTAGAAAACTGATTTTACATTTAACTAGGTTGTGCAGCTGATTTTTTCACAAAAGGGAAATGCTGGAAACCCTCTAGATTTTTATACAACAAAGTGGTTTTTTTTGTCATAATGCCTAATTGAGATAAAACATAAATGTCAACATTTCAGAAGGAAATGACTTAAACTAGTCATAATGAAAACGTCAACGTGTGTTTTGACACTTCACCATCAAAACAGACATGATCCTATGAAATGTTTCTGTTGCGTTCTTTCAGCCAGCTCAAGAAACCACCAAAATACATCTGGGTTCATTTCATGAATTTAGAACTATCCCTTTTTTCTCGTATTTCCATAAAGAGTAATCAGTAGCCACTTGTCAAACCAACCCCAGGATGATTAGATTAGCTATTCATTTTATCAGATCTAAGTCTGATTTTTTTTCCCCAACTTTTTATTTTAAAGTGCATCAAACCCACAAATGATGTGTTTCTTATGATTTTGATTTACTGCAGACATCTAGTAGTTACTGTAACCTTTATCATCCAACACAGGTTTTGCCTACATTTTAATCCCTGGCTCTTTCTCTGCTGTGTTTTACTGTCAGCACAGTTGTTGGTATATATACTAAGTTGTGGTCCCCATGCAAAGATAATTAATTTTCTCTTCTAGAAATACAGACAACCTTGTGATCTAGAAGTTCTGTAGCTTAATGAGCACGTATACTAAAACTGCCTTCAGCTGTGGGTTTAGCTGTGAGTGAAGCTATTAACTATTCATCTGCATATTCTTTGTGATCATACTGCGTTTGACCTTGTTGTTGCTGTTTCTGTGGCTTTGAGGTGCCCTGGTCATGGGCAGAAACTGCTGTGCTATGTAAAGAACTAGGAGAGAATCCCTGCCCCAAGGAGATTAAAAAAGTGTTCATGAAATGAAAGATACCAGATGACTATTGACAGGTGGCAAGTACAGGGAAGAATAAGATGTTACTGGAAAGCTCAGTAGGCAGTGGATTCAGCAACGGAGGTTTCAGCCATTGTCAAAGGTCTTTTAGATTCACATTCAACATTTTACAAAAGCCTTTAAAAGAATGATCTGCTAAGGACACATTCATTCATGAATGATGTCTAGTCCAGCAGAAAAGTATATGGATTTCGTCTCAGGTCATTATTGCAACGGAATCATACATAAGGTAACAATTAATCCATCCATATTCAACTATGGGAAGAAAGATGAAGCAGATAATCACTTACAATCATGAGTACTGTGCATTTTATATTAAAGCAATGTGAAGCACCCCATTTTCATCATTGTGCATGTGTAAGAGTATTTGTTTTAAAACTGACAAGTAAAGTACTAACTGTAGTTGTACCTAGTCGTATTAGCTAGCTGCCAAGACTGCTGCTATATTTGGCTATGCAGTGTCCCATATGTACATGTTGAGTTTTTTTCATATTAGTGCAGTTGCTGTATTACCCAGACAGAGGTGCACAAGCTACAACTTACAGTTATCCAAGCTTATCAAGTATGTAGGTATTTGTATTCAGAAGATTTTTGGGTTTTGCCGTGTATTTTTGAATTGTATAAGACTTTTCTTCAGATTTGGTCTAGCAAGCTCAAAAATTTATCCTTAGGTTTTAGGAGGACCCCATTGGCATCTTGGGGTTTTTTTTGGAGAAGGGTGCTTGGTCTTGCAAACAAATGGAAATGTTCAACGGGTTTTAGAAGTGGAGGCAGCACATACTTCTAAGCTTTGAAGAGCTGTTTTGACTAAAATCCTCAAAATAGTTGCCTTACCTTATTTAGGTTGTTTGGAATTGGAAATTATTATTTGTGTTTTTCTTAACCTTTTGTGTTGCCAGTTCTGCTTTTCATGCTTACTATTCTTGCAGTAGCAACTACAAAATCCTCCCACAAGTAGCCTCTCACTGTTTAAATATAAGATACTCCCTGCCCTGAGGAATTTACAATCAAAAGGCTAGGACAGACTGAAGGGAAAGAAAAGTACCCCCTGAACTGAGGAACAGCAGCAGCTTTTCCTAGTGCAGGGCTCTAGCCATTAAGTCAGTCTGGGACACCTGGGGGTATGTACGTGTAGAAGTTACTGCATCATCAGTTAGGATGTGAATTTACAGCGCACTGGCTGCTCTACACTGACCTCCCAGGTGTGCACTAACTGTGAAGGTTTTTATTTCACTGGAGCAGCAAGTGAGGGGTATGCTGTAAATGATAGTTGGTGAAAGCTGCTTCTGGCATAGGTTACAGCATCCTTGAGGCTGCTGTTAACAGATGACCTAATTCTGTGTCTACTTGCCTGCCTCCCCGCCTGTCCCACTGCAAGTGCTGCTCACCCAGGTACACAGCTTTAGCCTGTTGTGCTCTGTAGCTCTGAGCCACAACAAAAATGCATTCCTTTGGGGTAGCTTGTGAGGTTATGGTCCCTTCGAGTATGCCCTTACAATAGCTGCATAAACAGTAAAGGTGCTTCTGAAAGAGCTGCTCTTACAACCTGATGTTTCAAAGTAAGTACTAGTTTACCTTAAAGCACTGGCCTGTACTTTGCAGTTCTCCTCAGCTGCCTGTACAGCAAGGCTGGGGTTACATCTGGAGGCTATAACCCTATCAGTAATCCTGACTGGGAATCAGAACCCAAACTTGGCATTGGAATATCTTTCTCTAGTGATAGCCTTTTGCAAGTCTACTCTCAAGCAATCATTTGAAAGTAGTATATAATGATCAGAACGTTGGTCTTATAAATTTGCCATAGCCATTCTTTAGCAAATAGAAGACACGTTCTGGAATCAAAAATATTTTCTGATTTTGAAATTATCTGTCTTGTCACTGTCTTTTCCCATTTATCTGGGAGCTCTTTTCAGGAGCTTTGGTTGTTTAGAGTACAGTAATATGATTTATTTTCTTTCTGAAGAGTATATGAGCATTGGGAGGAGCACCAAAAGATGAAAATTGTGTGTGTTTGTGAACATGCACAGTAAGAGGGGAAAAAATTACACTGGGCAAATTCTAGGATAAACGACAAGATTCATGCAGTTGAAATCTGTCACCCAGCTGTGCAGAAGGACAAAACATGCTGAGTTCCCTATGCCTCCCTGTCCAGTGCCAAATGTCTGTAGGACCTGACTGCTGAAGGAAGGAGTGGGAAGCATTTGAGCATGCTGCTATTTCCAACAAAAGCTGAGCTACTGTTCATATTCTGGAGGATAAATAGTTGCAAACCACTGGTATCACCTCATTGCTGCTGTCCAATTGCTGGGGTGACCCGAGGGATTTACTGTCAGATCTGCAAAGATTTTTGCATGGATCAAAGACTTTTTAGTCTGGCTTTGTTTCATTTTCCTCTGTACATCTCTGATAATTCCTGTGGAGCAGATGTTGCTTGGCTATCTATGCTTGACTTTCAAGTTAGGTGCTCTTTATCAATATCTATTATATATTGATTATATAAAGAACATCTCAGTTTTCTGCACAATAAATTGTGTCAAAATTGTTGCAAGTGGCAGTGATAGTACATTCTGTTATCTAAGGAGTTGCTTGGTGTTCTTCCAGCTTTTATCCCCTTTATGTCCTGTTTGCATTTATCAACCTTTACGTATTGTCAGGTATGTTACTTCTCCAACCAGTGACCAAACCTTCAGCTGGATGAATCAGCCTAGATTTCAAACAAGCATTTTGGCACAATTCCTTTTGTAAGTTCCAGTTCCAGGAGTGATTTGCTATTTTAAGATAAACATTTTAACATTCTTAATTTTTACATTTGGACCGAACATTATTAAACAAAAGCTTTGGTAGGGAGAACTGCTAGTTATGATTTCAGAACTGATACTTATGGTTTGACTTTCTTAATGTGAGCAGCAAACGCAGTTGAGGGAAAGCTCTTTCTGCGTAGAAGAATTTTGTCTGCAGTATTCTTTCAGACTAGTTGTTATGAGAATACAGTATGCTTGCCTGCACTGCTGCTTTCCTCCTCTTCATTCCAACGCATAGCATGCTGCGTGCATTTCTCATACTTTATGTACCTAACGGTGAACATGGAATGTGAACCTAAGGTTTAATTAAATGTAACAGTGCATATAATCTTCATTCTAGGAATGGACAGCTGCTATATCTCATAGGATGAAACTTATACCAACCCAATTTGGTGCAGCCTCAAAACACTGCAGAAGTCTCTGCGGTGCCAAAAATGAAAAAGCTACATGTAATTCTGTGCTCCTTCTGGGCTAATGCATTTAGGCATCTCTGCACCGCACTAGTGAGTGTTTCTGCTTCTCAGATTGATGCATATTTGTCTGGGTGTGCCTATGCCTAGCACACATGTAAGTAATGTTTTCCATCTAGAAAAGTTAACTAGTTGAAATTCCTGAAAGGCAGCTATTGTCCCTTAAATATTGCTTTTAATAAGGGTAGTGACAACAGATTGTACTGTTAGGTAGGGTCTTGTATTACCAAACAGTTAAAGACGGTGACGATTGTGGTGGGGTTCATGAGTTCATCTAATTAATTTAATAATTAAGAAAATTATCTTCACTACTTTAAAAAAAAACAAAAAAAAAAGCATGAGTTTGGTAGTCTTTTAGCCACAGATATTTTAAAATTATGTAAGTTCTTATCTAAGGGTATGCTTACATTACTTTTTCAGTCCTGTCATCCCTTCTGCAAGAAGCCTGCTGGAAACGAATCTCCCCAGTGTACTGTTCAGTAACTGCCCCAAGTAGACGTTGTTTCTTTCAAGCAAAGCAGACACTGCGTTTTTGATTCAGCTGCTATAGTTCCCGTCTCTATTGGAATTCTTAATGTTTGTAATCAAGTATGCTAATAGAAATGTCTAGCTTTAGGTTGCACATTCCCACACTGTAATACATTCCTAACAAGATGTAGAAGTAACAGATAAATTCCAGTGCGTGTCATAGAAGCTTGTCATTATCTCAAAAAAAACCCCAGACAAACCCACCAAAACCAACCCACTAAACCTGACTGCTTTTCTGAGATATTGCTTCCTGATGAAAAGAGCTTTGTCACTTGTTTGCCGTTTTAAACGGGAATATAAAATGAATGATCAGGCAGGTTCTTTGTTACAGTTGCAACAGAGAAAGGAGCTGGTCATAGTTCCAGCATAAGTGTGAACTTCCATGGCTGAAATAAATTTGTCAGGATGTTTGTACCTGAACTCAAACCAGCCACACTATTCCCTTTACTTTTGCTAGTGTAGGCTCTTACATGCTGAATCTAGTGCCTGATGGTATGGCTCTGTGTACCAGTGATAGATGAATAACAGAAAATGTTATGTTATTTCCATACATAATTGTTTGAGAATAAGTAAAGTACAAATTTGCTACCACTGATATATTGAGGCCATGGTTGCATCTTTTAGAAGCTGTGTCAGCTGCAGAGGAGTTTGCTCAGCTTGCATACCTTCCCCCTCACCCTGAGCCACCGAGGTCAGGGCGCTCCGCTCAGCTGCTTGCTGCTTTGTGAGCAACTGCAGGCGAAATGAGCAGATTCGCAGGGAGCTGTGCTGGGAAAGGTGGTGTTGCCAATCCAACCCCTGCTGAACACTCTGAGCCTGTGCACAGGAGCTTTATGAAGGCAGCATAGGCTGGAGGTAGATCGTTGTTGTCACCTTTAGATCTCCAGTAAGAGATATCTTAATGTGTCCTACCCACGTCTTTTTAAAGCGTGCTCAGTCAGTGACACTCGGTCCCAGCTAAGGCCCATGCAGGCCCCTCTCTTAAACCCTGGTTTAGCTCACATTTTTGTGCAACTGTCCTTGCAACAGTTCCCCTCCATCTCCCAGGGCACATGTGGCCAGGATTGTCACTGGTATCCTTTTTGCTAATGAAGGTGCATGTTGTATTATTAGAAGGATTTATCTGAAACTCGCTTTGGAGATGTCCCTGTGCTGTTTGTTTTACAAAACAAGGGGAACCTCATTCCCTTGCATGAGGAGAAAAGCATAATTCTGAAAACTCTCTGTTCAGAAAGAGTCCTGCCCACAGAATTTCTTTACTGAAGGCTGATTAAAAGCTGCTTACTCATCTTTCAGTATTTTTTCAGTACAACCATTCCCTTTAGCCACTGATGGGCAGAGCATGAGAAGTTTCAGCTGCTACAATCCTCTAAGAATCTTCCAGGATGATTTCAGAAAAACAGGTTTTTACAAGAGTTTTAGTTTCTTTTACCTTATCTATCTCATGTTCCTTTATATTCCATTCTGTTTTTTTGAGAGTTTCAGTGGAAATACAGGTGCTGTGTTCATGTCCAACACCAAAACAGTTGCACTGCATTTTTGTTTCATCCTAGCATTTTTGGGACTTGTCTTCACAATTTGTGCAGAGTTTCAGCAGGTATCTGCTGAAGACAGGATTGAGACCAGGATGATTTTTTTTTTTCCTTTTATTTTTCCCAGAAAAACACCACTCCCATGCTGATGAAAAAATGCGCACTCCAGATATTCATATGGGTCTATAAAAACTTGATAGTAAATATGATCAAGTGCAATGTAAAATATTTACAAGCACTCACTGCTAAAAGATGAATATGAATAAGTGATGCTGGCCATTCTTCTGGGATAGAAAGATATCTCTTTGACCAACCGTGAAAGTTGCATCCTTGAGAAAGGAGTTTTAAACATCTAATTCATCTCCTGTATATATCTAGCATATCTGCTGCAATCCAGTGTTATTGTTGAAATGTTCCTACTACAGTGTAAATTGTTAAGCAGCTATGTCTTAAAGCACTTAACCTTTGCCTTTCATTATATTTGGCAAGAAAGGAATGCCTCCAGCTCTCACTTGTCCAGTCAGGTATACTGTGTGATTTGTGACTTTATTGGAGAGGATGTCTAATGGAAATTTTTGTTTTATCCATGCATTATCATTAATTTTATCCATAAGAAATAATTTTCACATCTACTTGCATCCTATCTTCAAGCGAATGTCTTAATTTACGCTAGATTTTATGAAAATAAAAACACAAACAACTGATTTTTCATCAGATTCCTATATCCTTTAGCTACTCACAACAACCAGCCCCGTATCAGGATTTTTATTATATTGATACAATTCTGTCTTTGCACTAGGTCTTAGACCTCTGTAGGCAAAGTGCAGGCTCATAGTAAATTGTTTCTAAATGCAGTTTATACTGTTTACATTTTCTGAATTGACTTTTATCAGGAAGCAAATGACATAAATGGATATTTTATGCTGTAACTTGAGCGAATCCTGAGGAGAAGCTTGTTGGTGTGTGTGTATTTTTCTAAAGACTTGTGCAACATCTTTCCCTTTGACTTCCACCCCCCACCCCCATCTCTACAGTGAAAATACTAACAGCCTGATATCAACAGTAAATCAGCATTATCAACTAGTTTAAGATAGATACTGAGTGTAGAATTTGTGGACTGAAATAATAAGTGATTGTTTATGTTATTTTCATATGAATTAAGCAATGTTTCAGGTTCTGATAGGTTTTGAATCAAGTCCCTTTTCGCTGCAGTGGGAAGGGAAACAGCAATGTACTATGAATAATCATGTTCTTGCCTGTGTCTTGGGAAGAACAGGCAATGAAATGGTCAGATTTTTTCATTGCGTTGTACAGTGAAGTATGCATCAGGAACAAGATGTTTACAAGTGAATTTTCAACATTAAAAGCAAAAGCCAAATTAAGGGGCAAGAGTTCAAACTGGTTAACATGCTGAAGGAGATCAGTGTTAAGCAGTCACTCAAGACAGCTTATTCCATTAGTTCAGTCTGCTGTGATTTGGAAATGCTAATGACATGTTGCTGGTTTGGTCTGTATAAAAAAGAGGTCTGTTTTTGCTGGTAAATATAATTTTGAAAAAAGAAAACAGTAGATTTATGAACTTCATGATTATTGAATTATTTTTCTTATACATTTTTAATAGTGCCTTTCATCCCTGAAAAATGGTGGTAATACCTGTGTTCTAGTTTATTGTAGAATTTGATAGAGATACATAAAATAGGTCACTGTTTGCACAGTCTTATATGAATTCTGCCTAGATTACAAGTGAGGTAAATATAAAGATTACTTTACAGTTTAATAGCATCACCGCAAGGCTTGAAACACCTAAAATAGAATAAAGGCTCGTTAGAGAGTTCTGATAGGATGAAGAGCTCATTTATAAATCTTTTGCCTCTGGAAAACCCCAGACAGAGACTCAAATAAGACAAATAATTTTGTCTTTAGTGCAACAACTAAGGTATGTCACTTATCACCTTTGTAAATTATCCACATGAAGATAAAAACATTCACCGACAGACTTCCAACTTCTAAATAGTTTTAAAGGACTACAGGACTGGGAACCCAGTCATCAGTGGAGTTTAAAGAAACAACCTAGCAGTCTTTCCAAATTGCAGTCTGTATTGTTTTCTTGGCAGACACTGCACCCCAGACATAACTGGCTGGACTTTCCAAAGAATATTTTGTTACATCAGAAATAATGTTACTGTGAAATATTGGTGAGGAACTTAGTGTTCTTGTAATTTTGGATGTGTTAATAGATTTCTTTCCCTCATATTAAATATATAAGACTGCAAAGTTTATACATGCACATGAATTAATCTCTATATTAATATTTTGCTTTGACATTAAAATTTCACTCTTTTCATACAACTTTGATCAGTGCTTTTTAAGTGAATGCTGGCAAATCTACATGAGAATAATCTCCAAATAGGAAAGCTGACCCCAACCAGACATTTCATTTGCCCCTCTCTCTGTGATACAGACCCACGCTTGCTGTTTCAGGCACAGTTGCCTATCCCAACATTTTGACTCATAACTAGCAGTCCACCAACTGCTCTCGGCTGTGGTGGCTGACCTGGGAATAGCGGATGTCAGTCCCCCAGGTTCAGCAATTAGACAGTTCATCTGTAAAAAATCAGTAAAGTACTCAAAAAAAAATTGCTATAATTTCCGTGGGGTATTTTGTCCAAATAGGATCAGAATGTTTCTACAGATGTTTACCTTGTTCTGCACAAGTGAATTTAGGGATATTCCTCTCTAGTTAAAATCAGTGTGAGGAAGCTTTGAAAAAGCAACAGTCATCATTTTTTTTCCTGTGGAAATAATACTGGAGTCTCGTGGAAATGGAGCATTTTTTATGATTTAAACCATGCAACATTGATATGAATTATTGATTATGGCAAACAGAGTTAAAATTTCTTTTTCTTCATATCAAGCACTGTGCAGTAAGGCACACTAATGCAAACAAAAAATATGGACATTTACTGAAACAAAAAAGTAAGCAAATTGCTACCTCAAAATACATTAAAATGAGGCTTTCAAAGTCCTGTGCAAAAGTTTACAGTATTGGTATGGCCTAGTCTTTGTATTTGCATTTCTCACTAGCCTTGGCACATGCTTTTGAAGTGTGCCTCGTGTGGCACGCAAGCCCAGTTGGATCACTTCTTATATGTGACAGGTACTTTTGTGAGCAGCAGAACAGGGCCTGGTTCCCTGTAGCTTTGTGTCTCCTGCTTAGACAATGTAGTGTCTAATACTTCGACAACTTTGAAGCTTTTCTTTCATTTGGGCCATTCACAACATCTCTCATGTCAATTTTCTAGGGCTTAATATTGTACATGAGATTATACTTCAGACTTTCCCTTATGAAGATATGAATTTAAGTCCATTTCTTCTCCCCAGCACCTCTGTTTTGATCTTGTTTGGAAGTTAATCTTTTCCAAGACTGTATCTTTCTGTCAAACTTTCAGCCAGAAGTTTTTAAAAATTATTAGCATGTAGTCGGACACCCACTCAACCACATTTCATTGCTTATGGAAAGAGAGAAAAAATTTGCAATGACACTACCCTGTTATATATACATGTTAAATAAAATCTATGCCGTTGCCAACATAAAATTATTCTCTCAGTTATTGTTCAATTTAATTTTAAATGCTTGACGTCAATAGCTATACTGTGCTTCTGTTTAATATATCTTTGCCATTGGGACATTGAGCTTTTATTTACATAGCGTTGTCATGATCTTGGATCTGTTTCACCAACACTTCTTGTTGTCTGCAACCTTCTTATGTTGGTTTCTGTTTTCAGTAATGCTAATCAGTAGTCTTGAAATAGAAAGAAA
The DNA here is from genome assembly GCA_035590275.1 of Ibycter americanus. Taxonomy (NCBI): domain Eukaryota; kingdom Metazoa; phylum Chordata; class Aves; order Falconiformes; family Falconidae; genus Ibycter; species Ibycter americanus. The sequence goes on from JAVJGI010000037.1 coordinate 10,318,198, forward strand.
ACAAAATTAAAAGAACAAGGGAGCGATAAAAGTTTATCTCAGATTTGAGATTTAAAAAATATATACTTGATTGGGTTTTATGGGAAGGATTTTCAGGAATTAAAAAAAAAAAACAAACCAAAAAACAAAAACAACAACAAAAAGAAGGAAAACAAACAAACCCTTACAAAAAGACCCCAAACCCCACCCTCAATTTGTGAGCTGCCTGCCTGGCAAATGTTTTTAATCTTCTTTTTTGCCTTCAGAAGAAAAGGATCAGATACCATCAAGAATTTCTCAAGAGAATGAAATGTTTTGGGTAAAACTAGAACTTCCCTGTAAATTTTTACTTTGTGAAGAAAGCATTTCTGTGGAGAATCATTCCAATGAGAAATTCTTGAGTTACTTTATTCAGCATGTAGGGAAGATAGGCCTATAATGCTCCACAGTTTGAAACTACCCTTAAACTTGAACTGTTTTTCTGTATTCAGACAACTCAGAAGAGAAAGTATCAATACTACAGGAATGATTCTCACCCCTAACACCTGTTGTCTTAGATTCCCTATGTATATTGTTACAGTCACAGGCGAGATGGATGGTCCATAGAAGAGGCAGATGTGACCATAACAATGTAAGGTTTTAGTGTTTACCATGCTACACAGAGACTCAAGAAACCTGGATGCCATCCTTGCTCTTTGCTCTGTATGTATTTAAATAAATGTAGTACCTTGGGGTTCATTTGCCACCTGTAAAATAATGTTTAATAATTTGCCTCAAAGGAGCAATGACAAGGTAAATTAAAAAAAAAAAAAACCACCACCACCACCCTCCTCAAGCCAAACAAAAAACCCAAAAAATCAAACAAAATACCACACCAAAAACCTAACACGAGGCTCTTGGCTCTTCTGGTAATGGGAGCAGCTGGAATTGTCTAAAAAAGTGAACAATGTCAAGAAGATGATCTTACTAACAAAGTCTTTCCCCTACTTATATTTTACCTTTTCCCAAGCTGAATCTAATTCTGTTTCTCAGCTGTGTTTCTTTCCTGATCAACTCCTTTTGCTTTGAATGTTTCTGAAGAAACAAATTCCAAATTTTCTATAGGCAAAATAAATGCAAAGCGCCAATTACCTCTTGGGCCACCTACCCAGTGAATATATGAAGTGGCCAAATAGATTTCTATAGTATCCCATGCAGTATTGTTTCTCCTCCAGTATCCCTCACCAGTTTGCCATACTGTTGTTATTACTCACCGTTTGCTTCCCTTATCTGTGCTGCATTCAAGACAAGTCATCCTGGATTTATATTTTCAAGTAACTTTTTGTGACAAGATGCATGAATTGTGCTCCAGAAGTACAGCCACAATTGCATTCATTGCTTTGTTACACGGAATTTTCTTACTCTGTTTTTCAAGGGGAAAAAAAGTCATCCTTCTGCGTATGACTTCACATCCATCAGCTGAACCCGTGAACCGGGTTTTGCATGCTACAGCTTTCCTTTTTGCTACTGCCTTTTGTTATCTTTGTGAAAAAGATGCAGAAAGGGAACAGGGACCACTGTGAGTCACCATTGCTCTAGATGTCATTTGGTATTAATGGCAGACAAATGCAGTACACGTGTAACTATACATTACTGTTACTACACCCCGTGGGCCATAAAAAACATCACAAAAGCAGATGTTCTAGGAAAAGAAAAGAGAGCACTTAATTAATTTAAAAGTTAAAATCTGATGTGTTTTTTCTGGGTGACACGTGGTGAACATAGTCTCAGGTTTTACAGGGCACTCTAAGCCTATGAGAAATAGTTACATGAGGTTGCAAATATGACTGAGGAGGCCCAGTCAAGTTAGCACAGACTGTCTGGGTAGCCCTTTAAGTTCCTGTGCCTTGTAGCATCACAGGGGTTTGGGTTAGGTGCCTCAGCCTTTTGGTATCCTGCCCCAGGCATTAATTCTGGACTGGCAGGGATATAGCCTTGTCAGTGCATGGGCTGCTTGGCTGTCAAGGCCTTCTCTGCAACTTTCACTATTCAAAGAGGGTCAAGGTATATGTGAAGTCATTCATTTCCATCAGGTTGCTCACAAGGTTATGTACTTTATTGGAAGCCAGATTCTTCTTCATCTCTCTTGTAGATCATGAAGTAAGTAGAAGAAAAGTTTCTATGGTCTAAAAGATGATGTCTTCACCTGTTTGAGCTGTAAACAAATGAGGCACTGAAATTGAATGCCTTTGGGTTTGTTATGGAATAGATTTTGATCCAGATTTTGACTTGTTTACCCAAATATGTTATTAATTACAGAAAACATAAAAATACTACATCTTTGTAAGTGAAAGATAATACAAATTTTGGCTGATCGCAAATCAAAAGACTTTTTTGGCCATTGATCTGTATTGAAAATGTTTTCCTTATTTAGAACAGAAAATGGTTTGGTCTTTTTAAACTGTTGTAAGGAAGTATGAAAGCTTGGTTAACCAGAGAGAAATAGTTTCTTTTATTAAGAAGTTGAGGGAACACAGTTGTTCTATATTTCTGATATATTATGGATGTGAAGCAGTGTCTGTGTTTATTGCTTCAGACTGCAAGGGTGAGGCAGAGGTGGCTGAGTATGTGCTCAGATCTCAATTCCTTTCCCTAACATAGAAAACTTTGGGGTTTAGCTTCTTTTTGTAATGAAATTAAGCGTGTGGGATTCTCCTCAGTGTGACTATGACTGTCTGTATTCCAGTAACTGTTTGTCCTGTTAGCAGACTTCTGGTAAGCTTAAGCTGTTGAATGCTCTTAAAGATATTAAATACCCACATCATACAAAATTAGTTGACTAGAAGAGGATAACTTCTGTATTTTAATTGAGTAATGTGATCGCTCATTTGTCAGAGAGTCTAGACATTTTTTGAGAGGAAGACTGCAATGTAAGATAACACTATTTATTAGAGATCAGAAAATCTAAATGGAAGAGAGACACAAGGTACGCCTCAACTTTTGGAAAATTCTCAGTAGAAGTCTATATTGGTAGAGAACAGAAACCTAATTCTGAAGACCTCTAAACTGGAGACTACACATTGTCTTCAACACACCTATTCTAGTAGTCCATTTCTTTACCAGTTTTGTGGATAGATGCTACATTTACTCTTTTGTGGTCTTTTTACTATGTACACCCTTCACAAATTTTTAAAGGTAGGCGTGCCAGCTCTTTAAACACTTTGGGATCGAGCTTACCAGACCCAGGTGCTTTGAAAACTTGACGAAGAACAAGACTGAGTAGAACTATACTTGGTTTCCTTCATATACAACACATCATTTATTTCTGAAAAGGGAGGTCAAATATCAGGAGACATATTAAGAAATTCAGCTCTTAAAATATGAGATCTCAATGGAAAATGGTCTCTATGGGAATGATCAAGTTAAGCTGACTAATCTTTGAGGCTTTAAATTAATGTTTTTTGCCCCTTGTTATAATTGGAGATGGTTTGGTCAGCTTCTTTAAAGATGGAGAGCTTAAGACTTGTAGGCTCTATCAGCCCTTGCAGATGATAAAGGTAAAGCCAGCTAGTCTGACTGAGGTAGCAAGGCATTCAAATATTCATAATGCCTGGGAAGAAAAAGAAGTAAACTTCTGGGATTGTTTAAGTCTCATCCAGAAGTGTGGATTTGCACAGACATGAACCATCGCAAATGGAGTTCTCCAAGTTCAAACTAGATCATTTTGCTCTTAGTGGAAATATTTAGGTTCTGTTGAAGCCTTAAGGGAATAAATGATATTCATTGTGCTTGCCTTGTAGAGAGCTGCTAGTATCTGTATGTTAAAATCTGTTGTACCCTGAAAACTTAAGTGAGTTGTAGGTGAATTATGAAAACACTTGAGTGATGTAGATTTTTAAATCTTCCAATGGATAGTCATTCATGTTGACAGTGAAAACTCAAATATGCCATAGGATATAGTATATATTCTGAACTGGCAGAGTGAAATATGCCTGCTGTTGCATCTGGTCATAAAGTGAGAATTTCAAGTTTAAACTCAGACCAGAGTACAAAGGGAATTACATTTAACGTAAGGAAAAGACATAAGAAGGACAATAATTGCGAGTGTTTCCATGTTTGGCACATGTATAACTGCTGCTTTATATGACAGACATTTTGCAGTCAAATTATTTTTACTTAAAACTTGAAAATATTTCTATCAGGACTGCGTCATAAGAGTCATTTTGGTCTTCTACACCTGGGGAGCACAGAATGCAGTTTTAGAGCAAAATTGGTTATAATACATGCAAAACATCCATGTAAAAATGCATTTTCCATTGCAAATCAAATTACATTTTTGGGATACTAAGCTGATAATATTTGAAAGCCTCCTTATAGGAGTGAAAATTATATTCTCTAATACTCTTCATATATTCATACTGCCTTGCAATGTAGTCAGGAGGCTGGCAGAGGAAGTATAAGTGATCATGGAATGATGACCTTGAAAACTGGTATTGACTTTGCCTCCCTGGCAAAGGTGTGTGAATGATGGGTAACTGCAAAATTAGCCCTTAACAGATTTTGCTTCTTGGGAAGATCATGAAGTTGTAATACTGGCTGTTACCAATGAGTCAGAAAAATGTAAGATTTATGGAAATGCAGTAGGCTACTAAAAAGAAAACATTCAGTAACTTTTTCAAAATTAATTCTAGTTTTCTGTTTAAAGTGAAGTAGGAAGCACATTTGCAGAAGGGAGCTGGACTTCTCAGAATCAAAATGCGGCTAGATTTCTGGTCAGACAAATTATGATATTGAGAGGCGTTATTTAAAAATCAGAGTCTGAAAGGAAGCCGAGAAGTGTTAGGAACATTCAGGTCACTTAATAGCACGTTGATGATGTTGGTAACAGAAAGCTGGAGCTGTACCTCAAAACTGGGCTTAGATTTCATTGGGAAAGTTAGGAGGGTTTTAAGCCTCCCCTGTAAGTCTCTTCTGCTCTTCTCTTGCCACAGTGCTGGCAGCTTGCAGGTTCCCTGGCTCCTACCCAGTAGTACTGCTCCTCTGAAGCTGCAGAAATGTTTTGGCACTGCATAGTCCTCAGGGAAAAAAAAAAAAAAGCGGGGGGGATTTCCTTGGCTGCAGTCCCATGCTGTGGGCCCATCTGCACCACTTGGTGTGGCATGGAGGCAGGAGAGCAGGGAGAGGGTGTCTGTGCAGACCCCTCTCCATTTTTGTCCAAGTGCACTGAGGTTGTGCCTGCTGGAAGTAAGCCAAGCTTGCAGAGAAGCAGATGGGGGTTTAGAAGCAATCTCTGAGAAAGAAGCTATTGCAAATAGCATCTAACCTACCACCAAAACTTAAACCTGCAAATTTTCCTGCAAATACTTTAGCTTTGGCAGAAAGCAAAGCAAAACAAAAAAACAAAAACAAACAAACAAAAAAAGAAGTAATTTTCTACTTGGAAGTCATTTGGTTTGAGGTCTGTCAATAACTGTTGTAAAATCTTCATGCTGCTGGTCTGCAGAAGATCCTTCTTTATGCACAGGCTGCTAAAACATCATCTGCTACACAGTCACATGGGGTCTCCTACTTTTCTTTGGAACATCTGATGTTAGTTACAGTCAGAAACAGCATACCGGAAGAAATGGCACAGAGCTGTGAGATCTAGTTTAGCTGTTCTGAAATTTCACCAAATGAATAGCTGTGTCTGCAATTTGGCTAATTAGCAGCACGAGGCAAAGAATGCCCTTGTCTTTCCTTAGAGATACTGTGGGGTTTTCTGAGGTGAGCACAGAGCACTTTTTCCCAAGTGGTGAATTACCTAATTTCATTAAATTGCCTCCTTTCCAAGTTGTACAAGCAACTCTCTTTTATAGCTCTACAAGGAGATACTGCCAGGTGTTACACATAGTGCAGAAAATACATTATGATGCCAGTTTCTCCCTGACTAAAAAAACCCTCAACTTATTTCTCTTTAAAAGACAAGTAATTTCATTAATGTTTTTCCAAGCCAATGAGCAAGCAAAGAATATCTCCCTGTGTACTGGTTGTAGACACAGTTCATCCTTGGTAGTAACATCACATAGAAACATTTACAGCATCTTTTATTATTAATGTTTTTGGCCTATTTTGTGGAGGCAGAACAGCACTAATCACTTCATTTGACTTCCTCTGAAGTAGATATTGTAAATCTCTTTTGGGAAGAAGATAGGAGCATGAGAGATCTTTGCTTCGGAAAAAGAAACAAAGAAAGGGTGATATTACCATAAAACACTAACTCTTTTCTGTAACCTGTTTTCTTTGGGGTGGTGGTGGTACCAGTTAATAATAAGAAAGGGGTGTAAGCTAAATTTCATTCATGCACAGAAGATGGAGGGGAATCTTCTTGTCCAGAATGTTCCTGAGAGGTGATATTCTAGATATGTGTTCGTACCTAATGGTCTGATTCTTGGGAAATATTGCTGTCAAATGTAGGTGGTTGTTACGAGTGTTGTGTATACAGAAAATTCTTTCCAACTAGTAGACAGCCTCAGGAAAAACTAGGATTGCGTAGGTAGGAGGGTAAGGCTCTGTAAGGCAGCACCTGCTGGCCTGAGTCTACCAAATACAATCTGCATCATTCTGCCTCATCCTCCAAGTCTGTTAAATGTACAGGCATAAAGATGAGCTTTTTAATGTGAAATACTCCTGGAATTCTGTAGGAATCTGATCTGGACTAAAAGCTGCATTAGCTTCATAAGACGTTAATCACTTAGTCTGTATCTCAAATAATTGCATATTTTCAACATTCGTATGGTATTGCTTTTACTGCACTTCTGTCATTTTCCACATTTGTTTCATGGGACTGTTAAATGTTATTGCTTGTGAGATAAATAATTCATGGTTTCTGAAGCATTCGTAAGTGTGCAGTCATATTATATAAAAGCAATGTTTTACGCAGCTGCCTGTTAATTCATGCTTTGTTACCTTTTTTATTACCAATTGCTATTTTATAATAAAGCTATAGTTTAGAATCATAATAAGTATGCTTTAATTTAAACTGATCTGTAGCCTGGTACTAGCAGTATGTTTGTCCTCTCCAGAAATGCAACCCTGCAAAAGGCTGCTGTATAGTTAATCCATTAATAAGTTTGAATGGGAGATATTACATGTATCATTTTGAAAGTATGAAGTAAAATGAGTACCTGGAAGAACTGAGTAACTATTAATATGTACAGAAGCCTTCCCCATGAGTAATATATTATCTGCAGATCTCTAGGGATTATTTATTTTAATGCAGCTTGAATGTAATATTTCCATTTGCAAACAAATTTGATCAAATACAATAAACATAGTGCTGGAGTCTTAATGTAATTCTATTACTTATAAGCCAGTACATAAAGCAGTAATGCAGATGCCTAACAAAAGGCAGAGTAGCTTCTTCAGCTCTGCTGATAAATATCAAAGTCATGTAAGTCTAATAATCAAGCAAAAAAGTAAGAGAAAGTAATATCCCGAGTCTTGTCAAAACATGAATGGAATATAGATGGAGGTTGATGCTTTGAGTAAAAATGCATGCTAGATTTAATGTAAGGAATAGTGATGCAGAGCTGAAATCCAAAACCTAATAACAATATCCTTTGATAGACTGATATACAGCATATCTGGGGAAATACAGACTGCTCTGAAATAGAGATCAGACAGAACTAGACCTGCCACATATTTGGTTTGTGGTTTTTTCTTATCATACCTTTATTTAAGCAAAGTAGGAGCTCAAGGGTACCTGAGGGCTTTAAGTACAAACAGCAACTATATGACAGCTGCTGAAACACTGAATCTAACAGGTTGAGGAGAAGTTTGATTTTTTTCTGCTGATCTTTCACCTTGAGTTTAATCATGGAACTGTAAAACCTTTAATCTCTAAGATGGCAATACTATTAGATACTTTGGAAAAGAGAGAAGAATTTTGTCACAGCTCTAAAGTTACCAAATGTTTTTATTTCTGCAGAGTGCAGTTGGTGGCATAACTTGTTAGCCAGTACAGTGCAAGTCAGGTATGTTGGTGGTTCTGAAGAGAAGACAAGACAGCAAAGGTAAGACTGTGGTACTAATCCTGGGTTATGTCTGTTGTTGAAAGGGGTCCAAAGAAGACTGTCAGGTATGCATTGCAAGAATATTAGAATAAATAAACATGTGTGTGTGCAGAATTCAGGGAAAAAAAACCACCCAACCTGTAAAAGCAAATTAAGTCCATTGTCTCTGCTGTTTCAATGAAGGGATTATAATCTTTCTATGTTTTGATTAGAAGACAATGAAATACTTTTCCTGTCTGTCAGCTATGCATTACATTTGCAAACATGTCAGTACTTATCAGTTGGAATCAATGAGACTGAAGCTATTTTGTGGAACACCTATTTAAAAAAAAAAAAAAAAGGCAATACTGATTTTGTTTATTAAAAAGTGGAACACTTCCTGACTTAAAGGAGTGATCAATCTGAAATGAACAGGATAAAGACTATTACTGTCTCAGTGGAAATTCCTGTTGACTTTACTGACGAGAGGGTCTCACCCATTGTGAAACCAAAGGAGTAATCAAATCAACAGAGATTAAGTTTCCACCAGATCATGCTGGCAGAAGAGCTTCATTCTGCTTGAAGAAAACATAAATGAACAGAAACTTTTTCTCTTCTCCACCCCTCTTTATCATGCACAGCTTCTGAGCTTTGGGAGCTCTTGCTAGCTGTCTCTGATCAGGATGACACAGCTTAAAGTAATTTCATGTTTATATTCTTCCTGAAGGGAGTTTTAGCAATATAGTGGAATAAAAGGAAACAGCATGAGTCTGACAAGGCTGCTGCTAGAAGTTACTGCAACTTACTTCTATTCCTCTCTATTATCTGTCTGCTTTCAAACCTACTCCAGCCATAGGTCTAACTTGTCACTGTCATGTGCCTCAGCAGCATGGTTATTATATTCTCTGAATGTATGTAACTACATGTTTGTATTCTGTTGGGTTTGAACATTGGCATATACAAGACTAGAAAAGGGATCATCAGCTGCAGAAGTCCTATGTACGAAAATGTTGTTCACTTCTATAGAAATTTTTCTTTAATTGTGTGTCCTAGTGTTTTCTTTGAAAATTTTACCTGCTTTGGCTCAAAAAATGCCCATCTGTTCTCTGACCATCTTGGTTCTAGCTTTGGAGAAATGGTCCAATGTCAGCAACTAATCTGGTATACTGTATCTGAAATATTTTCAGCCAAGTATTGCATGGTACATTGCAGTGGTTACTTTTCAACTGAGAACTTGAGGAAAGACCTACCTGGGGCAGTGCCCCAGAGTTAAGCACATGATGTGCCACAACAGCACGTACAGCTGTGCCCCAATCTATTCAGAATGACGGTTTCTGTTATTATGTGCAAATCAGCAAATTAGGCACTTTGAATAGACTGTGATTTGATAACAGATCTAGGACCCCTTGATTAGTCAAGGTCATGACATGGGAAAGTCCACTGAAAGCAAATGAACTATTCAGTATGTACAAAGTGTATATGTGTGAATATGTGTGTATAAAAGTGGGACTTGAATGTGTTTGGTTTTGATGGTGGATTATTTTAAACTGCTCTCAGTATAATGGAATGGATTCCATCCTACAGGCTGCCAGAAAGGAAAATCATTGCTAAGTAAAATATTCAATGGGATTACTTCCTGTGCTCAAATATCTAGCCAAATATTCTCCCTTATGAAACAGATTTCCTGCTCTTGTTATTTCCAAAAATAAAACGTAACTTTACATAGCAGCTCTAGAAAATGGAACAGCACAAGTCCACATTTCCGAGAAGCATGTGATTATAGAGTTTAATCTGAATAGGTCAAACCTCTCAGGAAGACTGGATCCAAGCCTGTAAGCCTTGGCAAACCTCTGAGTCAAAGAAATGTTTATGCTTTTTCTGTTAAAATCAGAAATATTCTTCCATTTTTCTCTTGACTGAGAAAATTAATCTAATTTCTAGTCAGAGAAAAATGAAAGAATAGCCTGGCTTAAAAAGATTGCTTTAGTGTGTTATATTTTATACCAAAAAAATGAAGGACCTGAGAAGGTTTGTCTGTAACTCACCTTTTCCATTTTAGCCTTCACATTGGCAAGTTTACCTGAAAATCAATATTTTACATTGAAAAAAATACGTTCTGTGTCAGTAATATTCTCAAGCAGTATAGATCTTGAAGAAAAATGCCAACACTTGCCAGATAAATATTTGTAATTAATAATCTGTCTGAACCCCAGGGAAACTGCAGATCTGGAAGCAATGGCCAGCTTCCTCAGTGGTGCTCTTGAGCAGCTATTCTTCCTCTTCTCCCTTGGTATTTTTGTTCATTATGCTTACCACAGGGCTGCATCGTTACTCTTGCTTTGGCAGCTGTGACTTTTCTTCTTGTAAATGTCAACCCTCAGCAAAAAAGCAGCTCTTAAGTAGTAATTACACAGGCTGCCCTGCAGGAATAGGACACTTACTACAGAGCAAAGCATTCCAGGTACTCTGGGAGCTTTCTATTGGTCTCAGTTCATCATGTGTAAATAGAAAAAGGTGATAGGATCTTATATGAGCAGGGTAAGCATCCATAGAGCATCGGGTACTAGAGGCAGGCAATTGTTTCTTGTCTCTGCTATAATTTTATCTGAGGTATATGTCACCTAAACTTTCTGTGTTTCAAGCACTTCTGTCAAACAAAGGTGTTCATACCTGCCTGTGTGTTTAAAAACAATTCAGGATCCATAATACATGAAGTCTTATTGATCCTATATTCTGAGGAGGCAGCTAAATGATGGTTGGATTCTTCACACTCTTGAACAGGAGCTCTGAAGGATTTAGTTTTAAATAACTGGTCAGTTGTTCCTGCTACGAATGTGGATTGTCTCTTCCAAGGATGTTGTACTGGAAGCAAGTCTTTAATCATTGTATCCCACATCCATACCTGTATTCTAGGTCTCAAAATACCCTGTTGTTACAGGAGTGATCTTTCCAGTTACACTGCCCACCAGTTCCCAATATTTCAGCCCTGCATAAACCTTGGTTTGATATGAAAGTCACTAAAGTTACCGTGAAGGCAAAGCAAAATAAATCTCTTATTCATGGTGGCAAATTGGAAAGTGGAAATTGGTTTTGTATTTAAAACTATCGTATTCTCACTCTGTGCATAAAAAGAAGTGCCTTCTACTCTACATGTAAAGTAACACAGAAGGTTTAATCTTTTAGAAAACCCATGAAAGCTATCATTGGAGAACATAAGTCAGAATCTACGTTAGTAGGGAGCTTTGCTGCAGATGCTTGAACATTCCAGCCAGATTTTATAAAGAGAAATGGTGTCTCATTCCGAAGAAAATGAAGAAAAGACAAAACACTGGCCGCCTTCATCAGAATATGGAAAACATTCAGGTTACATATTGCTTGTAAATGAAGTGTTTTGATTATCATTGCAATTTTATGGAGATTAAAGCTTTTCTGTAAAGTGTATACCTGGAGACTGATTTTTTACATCACAATCTGAAAGCAAATGTTGAAGTAATGACAACTTCAATACAGATCACCCCTACTTTTTTATTTATGTATGTTTGTATGTGTAGATATGCATGTATAACTTTAAGGGAGGTTGGCTGCAATGGAAATGAATACTGTTCCCCCAGCCTAGTTAAATTTTCCTTGTACTCTTCAAATCCTTTTGATAAAAGCATCATCTTTTTGTAGTATAAGTTTAAAGCCCCAGTGCAATACAACCTTTATTATGACTGATGCCTCAGCTTAAAGAATGATAATCAGTGGCCTTCTTTAAAGAGCAGAAAGATGAGATTTTTCTTTTTTTTTTTTTTTTTTTTAATTTAATGCTCATTGGGCAGGTTTAAATCTAGCTAGCTCATATTTAAACTGAACTAGTTAATTTTTAGCTCCAGCAAATACAATGCACAAACCCCCAGCATTAAACATCACCATCCTGGAAAAGCAAATACAGATTTAAAATATCGGAGAGCTTAAAAATAATAATAATAATAATATTTACTGCAGCCCATCAATTGCCATTACATATTTTTGATGTTAATAAGCTACGACCACAGCAACTGTAACACGCCAATTCCCTAAAAGTCAATGAAAGAACCAAGTTGTAAGAAACATTAACCTGGTAATGGCAGGCTGAAAATTGCACTATGCTGAGGATTCAGTGATGGGTAATGCTACTTTTCTACACTAAAATACATTTTAAAGGCTACGTGATTCAAGCCAACAAAATTTTTACTTCATCTATGAAACTCTACCATCTTAACTGTGCAAAAATGGATTTTTTTCTTCAAATAATTTGTACATATGTGAAGTGTTTATACTTAATAACCAGAATATTATGTAATCATTTTATAGAATCTGTACACAATTTTAAATAATTTGTTATGCAATATTTAATTTGATTTTTATTCTGTTCACCTGTAAAATGTCCCAGTTTTACACATTAAAAATAAGCTAAAAGATCAGTTAGCAATGCTGAAAAGTAGTATTTTTTCCTCAGTTATTTTGGAACTGAGCAATTATCAAACACAGCAAAGTTCAATTTTAAATGATAAAAAAAGTCTTACAAAGATAATCAGCAATTCCCACCCTTGCAGGAATCTTCACAATCACAGAAACATCAAGATTTGTTTTATTTTATGAGGGTAAACAGAAAACAAATTTTAAAATGCCTTAAAAAATACCAGTAACATTTAGTCAGACATTTGTAAAGCAGAGTGGACAAGATATTCACACTATGTTTATACAAAAATGTTTTGTTTAGTTTACCACGGAAAGTATCTGTGATAGGAATCTACACTTTTTTTTAGTCTAAGGCATCATTATTTTCCTGACACATAAAACAAAAAAATAAAATGAACCTCATACAAAGAAATCATGTTAAATTCTTAGCTGCTGCAAAATGATTTAGTCTAATAAAAGGAGCAAAGCTACACCAGCTCACAAAAGTAAAAATGCAGGCCAAAAACCTACTTTAAAAAGGATAGAACACACTGTGTAAACCTGATAGTCAGAATTCTACAATTAGAAAGTATGGAGATGGGGAAGAATTTAGAAAGACTAAAAAACCAAACCAAACCACACGCAGTTCTGGATCACACGTGAGTGCACCATGGGAAAAAGGTCACTGACTCTAATTTTAATAGAAAAAATATTTTAGAAAGCTTGCATCTCATGCTCAGAGGTAGGTCTGCTGGAGATTTCTTCGCTTCTGCCAGTATGAAATTTGGGCCCATGGAAAATAGTATCAAGTTACCAAGAGTTTCTTTAATGATTAAAAAAGCTTGTTTTTATGAGATGTTACTCCTTGTATGTGACATATTACTGCAAAATAACAGTGGGATACAAAAGATGTCTGTGTTCGTATTAGAAATAAACGGCACTTTGGGAAAATAAAAACATGCACAGTAAACAGAAAAAAAAAGCTTCTGCAAGAGACAAATAATTTTTTTCCCCCATAAATGAAACCAGAATTAGGTTTCCTGTTTCCGTACTTTCTTGCTCCTAAGAAAATCCAGCCAGCGTTTATTTAAATAGCTATAATTGACCATTCTCTGGAAATATTAAGTCACAGTTATATCACACTATTTCTGTTTCTGTGCAAAAGGTTCAGGGCTTTTATACCAGAAATGGAACACAACACTACCTTCGGGGATTTTAATAAATGTAGGGAACACTGCTAGCAAAAGAGTTGCTGTCCAAATAGACTGACACACACAGGCCAATGTAGCCTCTAATGACAGAGTAAGATAATGTCAGGCCCCACTCAAAATCAGCAGGAAGAGGAAGATCAATCTTGGCAGAGTGAAGGAAAAATGCTGGCTTTCTTCATGTTAGCTCATCTCATACATATCTGTCTTCAGCTGCTGCCCAGTACTGTGGTGCTCTGCATTAACTACACAGTGGATCAATAACAATTACACCTTCTCAAAAACATGACACATAGCAGGATTGGGTTGACATTTCACTTAGGCCAACATTGATCTCAGTGCATCTGATTCCAGTCCTAAATTCAAGTCAGGCCTGGGTCTAGCTGGAATAAACACACAGTTAAAAACAAAAAAGGAAACCAGCTGCTTGTGCCTTGGCTCAGAAGTAAACAGCACATCCATCTGTGCATCCCCCATCTCCAATCCACTATTCTTCCTGTTGCTACTAGTGATTCTAAAGTTGATCAAAGACTATTTTTTATATGAATTACTCACCGTGACATCAATGTTGATAATATCTCCATCCTGAAGAGGTCGACTGAAACATAAACAGAAAAAAAATAATAATGGTGACAGACAGTTCCCAACAAAGGGAATATAAGAATAAGCACCTAATGACACATACATAAAAAATCAGGGGGTAGATATTTTGTGATGGAAGAAGGCAGAGGCAAACAGAATAACCATTTTTAATGTTCAGCTCTCACTACTTAGAGAACAAGTTTAGCTGAATATAAAATAATGAGAAACAACTCCAAGAAAAACATATCAACACCTGAAAAATCTACCATTATATTTATTCTTTTTCTCTCACTAGGGTTCATATTTTACTTTGTGAGTAGCTGAATGTACTGCAAATAAAAAAACCCACCCAACAACCCACATAAATTCAAATATATTTTTTCCTTAACCTATACTTATTTTGCTGGAGGAGAAAAAAAAATCAGAAAATCAGTTTGTACTGTTTTGTCGTGTCGTCCCCCCCTCTGCCCCCCGTAAACTCGAAAGGCATTATGCTTTTTTTTTTTTTTTAAGTGTATGGACAAACAGGATAATATTTTTTTTCCTATTTCACATACATTTTTATAACATCTATCAGCATCGTGTGGTAACATGATATGCATCTGCAATACGTTTACATATAACATTTAGTTAAGCTGAAGTATGTTCAATATTAAACCTAATTTATTAATTCCAGTTTAATATTTTCATTTCTGGTGGTAAAATGTATATTACTGGGGAAATACCTGTCAGGAATACCATGACATACCACGTTGTTTACAGAAGTACAAACAGATTTTGGAAAACCTCCATAGCCCAGAGGTGATGGATAGGCATTCTGTCTGATTATTTCATGATGAACAATAGAATCTATTTCTTCAGTTGTCATGCCAACCTAAAATATCAAACATAACATCCTGTTAAAAAAGCAAAGATAGTTTCCCACATTTACTGAATATGATTGCAGCCAAGCGTTTCAATGAAATCTTGGATGTTTCAAATATGCTGCTTTGATACAAAACACTAAACTGTCTAATACACTTTATTGATATATTGGACCTTTTTTTTTAAAGAGAAAAAGGTTTTAAATAAAGCATGCAGTAGAAATGAGCACTCAAAGGTTCCTAGAAAACCTAAAATACTGTCTACTTCCTTTCCGTTCTTTTTTCCACATTTGCTTTCTCAAAGACACCAATTTTCCATGGCGTCTTGTTTCAGTAGCTGCTATAGAAATGGCTGGTTTCAATGCTTTCAGTCCTTTAAAACACATTACCTTCCCTCTTTATTTGTAAAAGAAAGGATCTTAATTCTTGTAACTGCCCACTGCATTTATCATAATATACTTGTGCATTTTATGAAATTGTTTTCCAAGTATTCTTTAATTTTAGAAAAGATTTAAATATTTGACTTCATATCTTGAGGATATTCTACTTATATATATATATTTATATATACTTATATAAAGTTGACATAGCCTGGATGATCACAGTGAATCTGCAAGCGCTTATCCATCGTTTTCAGAAATCTTCATTTTTATGCTTGATGTTTTCTAGATTCACCTTTTTATCACGATTTTACATTTTTAAAAAAACCCCTCTCATAAATCATTCAGCCATTTTCTGAGTATCCATGGAGTGGAAAATGCACATGCTTAAAATAACATTCTTCTCACTTTTCTTTAGGATCGACTCGGTCTCTGGAATGGTTAGAACTGAAATTTGAAATCTGGTAGGGAAACCTCCCTCACTGAGAAGAAGTGCCTCTGAGGGTTCCTCTGCAAATTGATTTTGATTTGAATGAGTTTTGAGCCTTTGAAAATCGTACTTCGTACACATACACTACAGTGGCTGTGATTTTGGAGGACTTTTTAGTAACATGTGTAATATAGGTAGGCTATGGCACAGGAGGCATACTTATCCATATATTGAAATATTCGTTGATCATGCACAGAGAATAGCAGAGTGCACTTGCGTACTGCGCTGAGGATAAAACCATGTCTATTTGCATCTTGTTCAGCAAAAACCCATGGTTGGGCAGATGAGGAGTGATGAACCCATGCAAGCCCAGGAATTGGGGTTACTGTGCAACCCCCCTGCTTTGCAGTAGCCATTGCAGCCTCTGCGCTGGGATGGCAGCTGCAGCCCCGGCGCACTGTCTGTATTGGATACTGCAGCCATCGGTTCTGGATAAATACAGGTTTGTTGCTCCTGCCTTCACTCACCCATCTATCATCTTCAGCCCATAGACAAACTGAACTGCTATGTACCAGACCGGGTGCTGTCTGCTGCTGCTCTGCTCAAGAAATTCACCATGGCTTTTGGACACTCAGCAGATCGATCTGTGCTCTGTGCATGACAGCCTTACACGCTGTGAAAAGTTTTGCTTTTAACAGTATCTGCTTTACTTTTAAAGGAGCTTTTGCTAGCTGGGCAGGGTTGGGGAGGCACCTACTGTGCACCTCATCCCTTATTTGGGACAGGGCAATCCGATGGTATCTAGCAAAATACTTCCATATCATAGAATTTGCTGCTTCATTCCCAAATCTCTAACTCAAACCCAGGAAATGCTATTGTATATAATACCATATTGTATTTTTAAGTCCTGCAGGCAGTAAATGGTAATATCAAACCCACACTCAGCCCCAACTTTGTCTCTCTGTATCCGTGCATTGTAGTGCACCTTTGTTGTATTAGGGGATGTTACTGCCATTAGGTAACACACAGGCGAGAGCTGGTTTGGAAAGCTGCATGCGAGGTGGGTTCAGCAAGACAACAGGAACAGGTGGAGGGATGGGGCTCTTCAGATAAAACAGGAATGCAGAGTTTATCTTATGAGAACAGCCTAAAAGAGCTCGGTTTGTTTAGTCTGGCACACTGAATGCTGTAATAGCTTTATTACTGCATGAAGGGGACAGACTCAAGGGAATGCAGGAAGCCGTTTGCATTAAAGAGTGGTGTTGGCACAAGAACAAATGGGTATAAACTGGCCACGTGTAGCGTCAGGCTGGAAAGCTGAAGATGCTCACTGTCGATGAAGGAAGGTTTTGCAGCACCCTCCCAGTCAGGGGAGTCTCGACCGAACATTCACTGGTGTAAAATGGAGCCCACCACTTGTCTGCAGCTGACCTGGGCAGTGGTCTCGGCAGCACAACTCTGCCACCTCCCTCCTAGTCCGCAGCTCCTGGTCACATAATTTTTACCTTATACACCTTCTTGCTCCAAAGCATTTGTTATGTGTATGTTATATTTTGCTATTATGTATGATTTGGCACATACTATGAACTGCATCATAAACTACACCATGCTGCATACATATGTATTTTACACATGATAACAACCAAAGAGTATTAGTGAAAAACTGTTCTCATTCAAAACCCACATTACACCCTGATCCTTCAGAAACATGTATATGCTCTTAACTTTACATGAGTAAGTTTTACTGTACTGGGAAATAATTGCACATAGGTTAAACACACATGAGCCGATGTAAGATTAAAGGTTCAGGCACTTTTGTTATTGGCCATCGCAGCTCCAGAATTTAAACCTCTGGGAAAGTGCGATGATAGCGGAAAGAAAAATGCATGGTAAACTGATAATTTTTCCCCCTTTTAAGTCAATGGCATTGACCTACAGTCCCCACCTATCTCTGCATCTCTGCTACTCAACCCATTTTACCCTATCCAGTATGCTATTACATGAAATACCAAGGCAAGGCTAAAAAAGCACTCCATCTGCAAAACCTGGTAGTAGGCTCCTTCCAGTATATTTTAACTTGGGAGGTATCCTAAGAAGCAAACTGTAGAAACATTTCTGGAAACCATGAGGCTTTATTATCAATGCACTCTGGAAAATTGTGTGGAATTCGGCAGCTGTTTTTCCCAATGGCAGCTCTACAAGTCGCGCCAGACCCCGTGAGACAGCGAGGGGCTGAAGGATGGATGGGAACAGAGGCGGCAGCCCAGTCCTTCGGACTTGCACACATGCGGAGCCAAAAAGCATGACATATGAGGAAGATGGGCCGTGAAATGAAAGGAAAAAATGTAGCATGGGCCTTATGAGAAATTCACGTGATTTGGCACAATGTGAACAGAGGGAGATTACAGACAGAGATATCACACCTGAGTCAGCAACTCGCTCTAATTACTACGTAAGTCCAAATTACAGAAATAATTAAACAGGTATATCATGGAACGAATCAAAAGTTAATAAATCCTTCTTTTTTCAGGATCTAACTTAAAGTTGGATGCACATTAAGTTAAAAAAAAAAAAAAAAAAAAGTAGGAAAAAACCCCAAATAGGTGACAGTGTTAAAGAAATCCAAGCTGTTACGGGACTTCTGCAACTGTTACCTTTAAGCCCTTTCCAGCCAGAAGCAGGACATGACGGGCCAACTGACAAGCTTGACGAAGCCCTTGAATCTGATCTTCGTTCTTAATTTCTATGTCGTCTCCCCAGTCTGGTACAATGCCTGTCGTCACATAGTCTGGCTTCTTTATGTGCTTGGAGAAAAAGGATTGAAAATGAAGATCAGAAAACTGAGCATGACAATGGGATCATTTTCTCAGATACTGCCTCCTGCTTCATGGCAGCTTGCCCTTTCTGTCGTAGTATCGACCTTCCTAAGCCATCAGGGCAAACCCTCAAGGCTGCCTCAGTATTTCTTCCACTGCCCTTTTGAACTTAACATTGCCTGTTACTACTGACTTACACAGTCTGTTAGCCTTCCAGAGCTGAAACCCCAGAAACTGCAGCCGACTTCCAGCGCAGACAGTTGCAAGTTTTGAAACTGTGACCAAGACTTAAAAACTCTTCATCTTCTTTTCCAAAGAGGTACATTTTCTACAAAAGGCATCTAAACACTGGAACTGACCGGACAAACATATAGAACTAGGCTCAAAAATAAAACCAATCAAATCCTTAGTTTCTTGTTCAGACATAACTCCCGTTAACTTCCATGACATTGCTTTTTGACTATGAACCTTAGGATTTAACTTATTTTAATTTACAGGTTTTTACTTATTAATCTAGTTCATATGCTGTGCCCAAATCTGTCCATCTACAACATTATGCAAGGGTATTCCAGTTCACTGTGTCAAGGAAAGTGTATTAAACTTCATTTTTTCCACACATAAAGTTCTCACCCCTTGTATAGAAATTTCATTTCTGATTTTCTTAAAATTCACAACAATTTAACGACACGTGTATGAACACAACAAACTAATAACAATGGTAATATCTTGCACAGAGATGGAAACGCACTTTCTCTTGGAGGGTCCTGGGCTGTTGCGCTGGCTGGGGAAGAGTCCCTTCGCCCACCACAGCCAGGCTGATTCTCTGCCATGCTGGCCACAGGGCACGTTTTGCATTGACTTCACAAAATACGGAATCAAGCTGGCAGGCAGGAAACAAAGTGGGCACTTGGGTTGTACGCAACAAGACCATACAACAGCAGGGTGTAGGAGTAAAGAGTGGGGCAACCAATTAGCTCTAGCGGGACTTTAAATAGGAAGACTATTGTTACTCCTATGGGCATTTTATTTCTACTCTGGCAAAAAACAAAACTATCTTCAGTGGACTTATGTCAACAGATTTTCAGGTTTACATTTCGTTCAAATTAATGGTATAGCAACCCTAACAATATCCTATTGCAGTAGTTTGGGACTTAATTTAGACTCCCCACCCCCCTCCCGGACTGTGTGCTGGATTAGCAACTCCATACACAGCACCCTCGCTTTCCCCTTGGAGGGCACTTATCTAGTAACTGCTGAGACCTGACCCTGCTGACCTGTAAGGTCTGTTAAGGGAGAAGCCCAAAGCAGTGTACATACAAATGTCTATGTATACAGTTTCACACCAACATCTTGAAAAAACCTGTGTCATTTCAATGTGATTTCTGTTATACTCTGGATAAAGTAGTAACTTCGCCCTCAAGTTTTCAGAGTTGAAGAATTGGAGTGATTTTTAGACAGTCTGAGAACTCTGATCCGCGAAGACAACTTTTCAGTATGACAATATATTTCCCCCCTCTTTATCCTAAAAGAAGCATCTAAATACAGAAAAAAAAACCTTTATAAGTTCTACAATTTTAAAAGTTTTGAGACTATATAAAGTATGTAACACTGTGTTCTCCCTGCACACAGAGCTTCCACAGCCTCTTAGGCGTAAGAGCCCTACATCCAGCATCCTTATCTGCTTTCGTGTCTAACAACTTTTTAGTATTTTTGGCCCATTGAAATACTCTATATTTTGCATAAGAAATCTACTGTAAAATGAAAAGCAAAATTTTAAAAAAGTAATAATACACATCCTGAAAAGCACTGTTTAGAAAGGGTACTTTGGTTTTCCTCTGGCTAAAGGAAAGATACTAAACAGTTAATCTGTATGCTGCAATTAAGCATGGGAACAATAAAAAAAAAAAAAAAAGAAAAGAAAAGAAAAAGGAAACCAGAAGTGGAAAACATGTTAAGATCGCATGAAAAAGTTCCTTTTGGCTCTAAAGTGACTAAAAATACAAGTATATGTTGCAGGAAAAAATCCCCCACTCAGGCACAGTAAAGACAAATTTAGAACGTGCAGTGGGGTTGCAGAGCAGCCACCAGCAGGTATTGTACGTTCTCTTCCTAAATCTGACATAATCGATTAACAAAACCTTCAGCAAAATATAAACATTTTTATAATTAGCTTGCTAGAGATTTATACAGAAAAGGACGCAGATGATCATGAATGATTCCCACTGACTTTTGGTAGGGCTATCTATAATTTTCCAAAATGAGAATCTGGACACAGAACTGTTAAGTGTTGACAGATGATTATAAAATTCCATGTTTATACTACCATAACTGAACAAACCCAAGGTTTAAACTGTCTAATAAATGGATACGCCACTGTGTTTAACATGGTAGGCGGCTGAAAACTTCTCTCACCAGCGCTTCTGTTTCAAATACCAGTCCAAGCAACAGGATGATGATCCAAACCCCTAGCTGTCAGACAACGAATGCACTTGATCATGCCTGCAGTCGAACTCTATATTGACTGAAGAACAGATTAGATAATAGAAATCGCAGTACCTTAGGAACTGGGTGAGCTGGAGAAACTGTGGCTGGCCAAACTATACTATAAGCAGTATTTCTTTGTCCCTGAAAAAAGAAGTATCTTCGCTGTTGATTGCTTGACTGCCTGTGCAGGTAGATACAATTACACGAAGAAAAGATTACGTGGCAGTGAGTCACAGAACCTGTTAACAGATAAGTTAAAAATGGTTAACCTTTTTTTTCTGCTACCACATTACAAAATGGAAAGCATGCAAAAAGAACGGCATCATGTAAAACAAACCACAGAACTCATGTAGTAGCTAAGGGTAGTTCAAACTGTTCACATCTTGTACCATTAAAGAAACAACATTAACACTGAGAAGCAGTAAGAACAAAAAAGCTCCCCAAACAATACTTCAAAGCTTTATAAAATACCAGATCTGTTTTGGTTCGATGCATTGAAAAGTAGTGTGGGTAAATTCCCCAAAGCTTACAGCCAGGAGTGACACTCCAGCTGGCCCCCGCATGGAGCAATTTGCATGGCTAGAAGCTGCACTCTTCCAAGGCGTGGCAAAACAGTGAATAAGGGACAACAGCAAGAAAAGAGGAGAGAAAAAATGATTTAATGTTGATTTCAGACAATATTTTCAGCTGTATTTTTGCAGAATTGGTCACCAATTTGAGCATAACCAAGCTAATGTTGCTCTTGTCATTTGTGCCAAGACACAAGGTACAGGATTCAGTTTGTGCTGCCTAGCAGGGCAACAGAAAAAAATTCCAGAGTTATTTTAATCTTGGCCAAAGCCAATTGAAGGGATTAATATTTGTAACTGACTTGGAATATTCGAATCAGATTTCCATTTATTTCACTTGGGAATTTGGGATGACAGTTCATCAGAGTATTCATTGCTCAAACGTAGCTGCTGGGCAATGATGCATTTTGCCCCCCTCAAAAAAGAAAAAAGGGGAAAAAAAGAGTATTGAGGCTCAAAGGTTGTTAGAAACATCAAAACCAAAACAATGCAGCACAAAAGATGATGCTAGCATCAAAACGGGGCAACATACTAAATTCAAAAGGATTACTGACACTGCCCAATTAAACTACAATTACACGTAGTGCATATTTCTATTACTCAAACATCCTACAATGTAAACAAAGGGGGTTTTGAAACATAAGTTTAACGTAATAGTTAATCTGCTTCTGAAAAATGTCATCTGTATACAAACACAAGAGCAATCTTTTGTGGCAAGTAACCCACATAAATAATTACTTTTTATTAAAAAGGAAGTGTTTTCATTTAAATAGGAGTAACTAAACATTTTTACGTCACAGAAATTAAGAAATTAATCTACTGCATATTTTGTAACTATGCAAAAATGATTTGTTTTTTTTTTAGAAGAAGAATTTCTTCCATATCTTGTATTTGTTTATTTGATTACCTTCCTTCCTTTCCTTTGGATGCATTTATCATATCCAGATGCAGAAATTATCCTTCCACATGCACACTTAGCTTCATAGCTAGCCCTTTTACAGCATTCCATGATATACGGGAGATTTTAGTTTTGCACCTTTTTTTGAGCCCCAAAACCCAGAATGAATGGAATGGTTGCATGGGGTTTGCTTTAGAATGTTCCCAACTGTCTCTTTGCACACTGATCAGTGGTATGTTTCATTACCAGTATCTGAAAGGTTGTAGAGACTTTTACTCCGTGCAAGCAATTTTTTTACTGTTTTTTTAAACTGCTGATAAGTAACAAGGCAGAGTTGGAGAGTGAGGCTCAGATCAAGCTCTCCGTATAACCTAGGTACCCCAGTGCAAGTTGCCTCCTTCGCAAGGGAAGAGAGTGTCTCTGTGGAAGTGGAGCTGCCCAGTTAACAGGAGGCTGGATTGGTTTGGTGGTGGTTTAATTATAATGTAATCAACAACTCATAATCTACTGCTTTCCTAGGGTTTCCTTCACAGGAAAAAAAATCATTGTCCAATTAAAAAAAAAAGAAGAAAGAAAGAAATCTTGGCCATCTATCCTGCACAATGTGTCAGTGCATCAAAAAAGCCAAAAGCATCCTTCAAACTCCCTGGCTGGTTTGCACCCATTTCTGGAAGCACAGAATCTGCTGAGGCAGTAACTTCTGGCCCATCGGAAGCAGCAATCAGTCTGCCTGCGTAAGCTGAAGTAGCTCTTTCACAGAGTGCAGTGGAAGTACCTTGCTCTTACCACAGCTGAAGGTATTATAAATATATTGAAAACCCACATTCACTGATGTGGTCAGCTAAAGTCCACATGGACATCAATACATGACCGCGTATTTCAAATGGTCTCCTTGACGCATGGCATGCTGCCCAGGCACCTTGTCTGCTGTGTAAAAGTTTAATTGGGGAAGAAAAGGTGCAAGTGTGCTTGTCAATTATTCAACAATAAAACTCCAAATGTCCCAAATACACACCCTTAAATACATTAAACCAGCTTATATTCACAGGTGCATGCCTACTGACTATCCCACATTCAGAAGGGATACCATTTTATTTGGAATAAAATTTTCACCTCTCTTCTCCCAAAGATACACTGTAAGTGTTGTCACAAGATAACAGGATAATAAGGCACTGTAGTCTGTTGTTATTATACTAACTACTCATTATAAACCAGACGCATACAAAAGTATCTACTACTTGAAAAGGTGAAATGCGACAACCAAATAAGTATCACCATAGCATAATACAACTCCAAAAATACATCACAAGAATTATAAACACAGGACAACTAAACCTTTATTTGAAATACAAAAAATTATAACAGAAAACATTCTCCTACAAAGTAAAAATAAAATGGCATTAAAATATAATGAGGTTACTGTTCTATAATGAAAATCTGGACTCCATCCGCACACTTCCTTCCTTAAAAAGGCCTTCCTAATGTCTCCACAGCTCCTTTTATTTTTTAAGCTCCCACATTCACAGCTAATTCGATATAGCAACATCATCAATCACCAGAGACAGGAACAACTGGCTGTATTCTCCAAGTTTGGCACAGATACTCCCTCCTACCTAGACCTTGCACCTATCAAAGCTTTTCTCAGTGCCTTATTTACTTCGGTAACATTGGCGCTCGAGCACATCCTTTTTGTTAAGCTTTCTGTGTATATTAGTTACTGTAAGACAGTTCATAAGCACGGGATTTATGCAGCTTCCAGTGGGGACTGCAGCCATGGGAGAGAGCCCCCAGTCTGAAGCCCGTAACACACCAGCACAGCCAGGGTGCAAACTTGACCCTTTAGGTGTTCCTTCTCTCCTCCAACAGCAAGGCTACATCACCTGCCACAAGTAACAGAGTATTTACTATCAGCTGCCATAAGGAGAATTATTACCAGCGTTACTGAATCGCATCAGCAGATAGGATGTACCGAGCGCAGAAAATTACAGACAACTGCTCCTCTGACTCAACAGTGAATCACACGGTGCCATCTGTATGCACGCACGTCCTGCTGGAGCCGCTGGATTCCTCAGCACACCTTCCAGACCTTAATTTGTATTAATAATATAAATATGCGCTGCGAGCTTTTGTGAATTACCAGATGAATCTATCTTACGTGAAAATTACATTTTCTTTTTCTTTTAAATGACTCAGCCAAAGGGGCTAAATACAGAATTCGAGTATGATGATGGGTGGGAGCATTTTAAGTGACTGATTTTGCAGCACAACGTGCCCTATATTTATTAGCCTTTTACTCTAGGTCTATTTTAATTGTTATCTGTTCATGCATGCTACACTATATAATGAAATGCTCCCATTTCACTCACAGAGTAGAGAGTTTTTTATGTGTATCTCTATTAATGACCCTTAATTAAGTTGATTTTAGTCATTTAAATGTGATTTTCCTCTGGTCAAGAAGTATTTTTGAAGGGAGATGTTGGAAATGAACTCTCACGTAAGCCCTTTTCTAATGCTTCTTGTTTAACAGTTACAGCAATTTATCAGCTATGTTTTCAATGAATAAGGTATGGGGTAGCCATGCAAAAACCTGCTCATCTACATGATTCATCACTTGTGATTGTTAGCAACCATTTTTTTGGTATTTATTTATGAAAGACTTCAAATTTCCAAACAATTAGCAAAAGTGTTGCCAAAGGATAAACTTCTTGACAGTTCTAAGCTATAATACATACAAGGGTACATCTTGAAAGAGCCAAGAAAAATTAACATATTTTAAAATAATTTAGTCAAAGTATCAGCAGAAGCACAGTACCAAAATTATGTAGGAATGCAAGAACTAACATCCAACCCATTTAGGAAGTAAAATCAATTTGCTCTTGGTAAAGTAAATCGGATTTAAGATATACAATTAACAACATTAAAAGCATTGTTCTGATAACTCTTTTCAAAATATGTGATTAAAATATGTGTGTGTGGGTTTTTTAACTGAAAAAAAAGCATGACTGTGGAGATTTTCTTAGTATATATGCATTTGAGGGTAAAACACTAGAGATCTTTAATTTGACTTGTCAGGTCATTTTAATATTATATCGTATTTTAGCTTCTTGTGAAAATACTTGTTTTGCTGAAACTTCAGAGGAATAATATTTAAAGTGAGATATTAAAAATCTACATGGGTAACAGTATATGGAATGCACCCAATGCAACCAGGTAAGAAAATACAGCTTTTTACTGTTAATTACCAAATGTTCCCATTTTTCAATCCAAAATAATGGTTGTGGCTTGAAAGAGCTTTACTTGTAATTGTAATTCTAACTGTCTAATAAAACACGGACTTTGTAATCCCCATGTTGCAAAGGTACCTCCAAGCTTCAAAAATAGGATGGGAAAGATTAAAGGTTCTTTCCAACACTGAGTAACCTGTGTAGCAGAAGAGCAGCTCACATTTCAGAAGCAATAACCTGTGCATTTGCTAAAAAAAAAAAAAAAAGGAGGAGGGGGGAAACAACATAGGGAAATGCCTGAGGCAGAAGTTGAAACTGATTGGGCAAAGTAGAAGGACAAGAGCCCTTGAAATTAAACAAAAGCAAATTCATTCTGTTGACAGATGTTGATTACATCAAAGCCACGAAAGAACTTTTTTCCTGTTTCTTTTTTTTCCTTTTTTGCAACTAATACCTCCCTGTTTTCTGTGCATTAAGGATATAACGTATCTTAATCAACATAACCCAACATGTAACAATTTTTAATTTGGTAAAAGTATATTGTAACGAGGTCTTAACGACAGGCTTCTCCAAACAAGACTGTATTCACATGGTCATGTCTGCATACCCGTGCTGGTCACGCCATCATCAGCCCCTTACTTCCAGGGGTTAACTGCTCTGGCAGCCAAATAAAATACAGAGAGCGCTGTGTAATTATGGAGACAGTCAAAGGGCAGACTCTATTTTGAAATCTATTTGTGCAGACAAGGTCTTCCAATTTCGCTTACAGGAAACAAGCTGGTAAAGGGGGTCTCCTCCTCTCCAGATGCTTTCCACACGTTTTTCCCACATCAGGAAATCGTGGACATGGACACCATGCAGCACTGTTTCCTGGATTGCAGGACTATGTCATTACAAGAAGAGCAAGTCTGTGCTCGTGAGAAATATTTCCTCCTAATTGCCCATATTAGGGGAAAGCAAAACCCACAAGGACTACTGAAAATGTGACTAGCAGCAATTTGTAAACAGGACGCAACCACAGCTGTCATGATGGCACTGGAAAAGAGAAAACAGAAATGAAAGGGTAAAAACACTCTGTTTTTAATAGCATGATTGGGGAAATGAAATATTCATCAGGATAGATGTGGCTTCAACTACAACAGCAACACATTGGTGAAAACCTCGACAACAGCACGCATATGGCTGTACCCTGATAAACTGAAACACAGGCCAGTATCTTGCAAACGTTCTATTCTAATTGACATTGTTTTATTTAATTATTGAAATTAACACCACAAGTTGTTTAGTTAATAAAGGCACTAACAGAATTGCTGTTCTCATTACTCTCGTAAGAGGCAACAAAGCAAAGCAATGGCAAATGCCGACCGACTCCAGGGGAGCAGAGCCAGTCCCTCTGCCGACACCACTGGCACTCCTCCCTGGCACTGAAAAAAGTCGGATTTGGCCCTCAGGACCAGTTATGCTTCCTGCTAATTACAATTTTGCCCTTATGTCATAGAGAGCAGAACTGGGCAATCTGCAGTTTCCCAATACAAATGAGTTTTTAAACTGGGTGTAAATTTATAAACTATATGGAAATACATTCTTGTTTGGCTTTACTTAATACGACTTAGTCTAGACCAGTACACTAAAATGATGAATCAGTGCCTTCTGGAATAGTGCCGTTCTTCTGATTCATTATTCAGTCAAACTTAGAGCCAACGAAATAGCTGTTCTACAAGTTGGTAAACTGGGAAACCACAGAGGATCGGAACCTCTTCTATTTACAGGAAGGATGACAGCCTAAGGGTACTTCATCCCAATAATAACAACATTCAAGTAACGGTGCCCAGGTCATGACAAGCCATGACCCTCCCCATAGCTCCTTCAGGAAGCTGGCTCGGTGCCACCTTTTATCAGCAGCAACAGTGCAACTTTAACAAACAAGAAGAAAAGGAAAAATTTAATTTTATATCCTTAAAACCCCCTTCGACCAGTTGTGCAGTTGTGTATATACCTATACACACAGTCACACCAAGCCAGTATAAGAAATAAATTCACTGACTGAGAAAAACCCTGGTTTCATTAAACAGCACTTTCTCATTTTAATAAAGGATTTTTAAAAAACAAGAGTACAATCCAACTATATCTGAATGCTATTCATTCGTGCACCAAAGGAAATGAATTGTCTATTACAGAAAATGGGACTGGGCTGTACATGCTTAACTTTGGGAACAGGGTATTACAGTTCTCCAATAGAGCCTTCCATCCCAGTGTTATTTCTACTACATTTTCTCTCTCCGATAGAATAATACAAGTACAAAATAAAAAGGAAATGTTGCCTAAAGCAGTATCACAGCAAAATGAAACAACTCAGGTACAAAGGCTGGATGAAGCAATATTAAGAGTTTCACACACAGTTAATATCAGGGGAATTTAGGCTCCAGATCACAGCATCTGGGAAGTTTCAACTTCTGTGACTAGCAGGAGAAACATTCCTCTTATGTTACTGCATTCCTATATTGAGTAAATTAATTTATCATAAAGTGAATAAATTAGAACAAGAAACGTATCTGCTCAGGTTATCGTATTTAAATACATCTTTCAATCACTTTCTATCTGTCTTTAGGTTTTTTAAAAGATCAGAGAAATTAATTTTGCTTGAAAGATTGGTTATTGTATTAATTATTTTGATTTTGCAGGGAAGTAACAACTGTTGGAACAAGTTATTCAGTTTAGAAAATAGCAGTTGTTTCAGATTAAAATAATAAACTATTCAAATAGTCCTTACACACATGCACAATACCCAATCTTGTTGTTTATATGCACCCACCCACAGCTTTAACATTCATTGAATCCTACTGGGATAAAATCTTTTCAGGTGCTCTGTGAAACAACTGTTTTTCAACTGGCATGTTTATTTCCTATATACACGCCTGGCACATTATTAAACCTTGAAAATAAATCCTACTTTAACCTCTTAAATTTTCAACTGAAATGGAAAAAATATGTCTGGATCACCACAAAAAACGTTTTCCACAGAAACCCTTTCAGTGGGTGAGCAAGGCTGCTGAAAGAAGAGTAGTCTTTGCATAGAATATTTAGGAGTGCTCCTGAAATTTGTATCAGGATTTTCTGTGTAGCTTAAGACACAGAAAGAGAATGGGCAGTCAGGAGTCTTTTACCACACAAAATATAAGACTCATTGCAATAATCATTTTCAATACACCTGCAGCTGAATTTCTAAGGATACAAGACGATTTCTGAATTGTAAACCAGTCTTATCTCAAAATTAAAACAAAAAGTGTATGCTGCTAGCAATTTTGGGATGAATACCTCAGTAAAATAAGATTACATTCCTACTCATTTGGTCAAAATGACAGTTAGCAGTGTTTCTTGCCTTGTATTAAATGTTGTTAATTACTTGTGTTGTCCTGTTTTCACATGAAAACACAAGTTACATTAGGACAGTGAGTGCGTACTGAGAAAACACCTATATGTCCTTCACTAGAGTGAAGAGTGTAAGGTTGGGGAATTGCATCCTATAACCCGGACTTCAAGATATACGAGCAGAGAGGTGTAAGAGTTTACAGCTGTTTCTACTAAACTACTGTGGTGGTGGTGGTGGAAATACGCTCCCTCCCCCGCTCCCCCCAAGAAGATGCTCTGCACAAGGAAGATGTTCCAATCAAGAGCTTGCTGCCGATAACTTGTAGCATCCTAATTAAAACACTTATTTTTAAACCTGTCAGTCATTAGTATGTGCTGTATTAATGTGTAACTTGGAAGCTTATTCATAAATATGTGACATTTGGGTCACTGAATGAATGATAATGATAGGATTATGGATCAAATTTGGAAGAGTACAGTATAATGTTTGGAAGCTGTTTTAAATTTTTTTTTTTTAAATACCTTTAACTTATCTCCTTGCTTAACATTTACAAAGACCTCTTTCTTATCATAAAAGTCCCTGTTTATCAAACAGTGATACAGGAAGAAGTTGTTTACGTTTTCAGAAGTACCAACATACATCACTTCTGACAAAAAAAACAAGCACTCCATAAGAAATGCTCAATCACTGTCAATCATATGCACTAAAACATACATAAACCAAAGCATATGGTGTGAGCTATATTAAATTCAAACTGAACACAGAATTACAACTATAACAAACAAAAAACAAATAATTACAAGTGACTCATAGGTCTATTTACACATCTCACCAAACTGCTGGAAAGGTAGGTAACCATAGAAACCCGACAGCCTAAATCCAGTACTTTAAAATTTGTGTTTAGTTTAAAATACTGAAAACAATGTTTCTATTTGACAAAAACCATATTTTTAAAGGTTTCAGCTTTTGGTTTTGTACTTAAATAAATGCTTAAAATTATTTCACCTCTCAGTTACTAATAATTTGCCTTTTAGATTTGATTTTATCCAAGTAAAGATTACAGCTTACTCTTTGTAATATAAAATGTTAATACATTTTAATACTGCAAATTAATATTTCTAAAATTTCTTTAACGACTGAAATTAAATAATTACATGAAACAAACACTCCTGCACTTACTATTAAATGTTTTGCCTACAGACTTCTCTAAGCTGCACGCTAGCATAGAAAAAAAATAAAATTACTCAAATTAACTGTTAAAGCTGAAATGCTAATAGCCTTTTCAACTTATAGTTCTTTTTCACTGACAATTACAATTTGCATGGCTTAAAATTTAATACTATGATTAGTACTAATGTCCTATATTTTACTTCATAATCTAAATGAGTAAAATATTATTTTTGTAGTTCACTGGCTCTTATACTTAGGCTGTAATGTTCAGTGTGTATTTCATTATGCAGATGAGCAATGGATGTCGTCTAACATGATTTAAATAGGTCAACAGTACTTTCCTATTCACATTAATCATCCAGACAGCCACAAAAAAAAAAAAAAAAAAACCAAGCCTTGAAAACTAACCTAGGAAATATATTTTTATAACCGACTCTTCCCACTAGTCAAACAGCAGCAAACGTGCCACAGGAGATGCGAGCCTGGCAAAGCGGGGAGCCAAGGCTGGGCGCTGCTCCTCTTGCTGGTGCACAGCTCCCGTCGCAGCTGGTGCCGGCAGCGGGCAGCGCTCCCCGGGCTGCCCGCGGCCCTGTGCCAAGAATGATTCTCTTCCCACGAAGTTCAATGGGAGCTGTGTGTTGACAAACTGAGCAAATTTGAATCGGCAAAATTCGTTCTTGGCACGGGGACATGCAACTGTGCTGAACGCAAAGGCGTGCTGCCCGCTGACGCGATGCTGGCAGCCGGGCTGTCCTTGCGTACATACACGTGTCGGAAAACTCCCACTAAAGTCAAAGGACACAGGATCAGGCCATTTATTGCCAATTGTTTATAAAACACATCAAAATTAAGAGCCCTATTCTCAAGCCACATAACCATCATCTACAGCCCGTTTCATGTATGGTATATTGCAAACAAAATGGTCATTTATAAGTAACATAGCACTTCTCTGGAAAGGGAAGCTGTTCTAATAAATGCTAAAGGGAAAGAACGTAAGTACAAAACAGGCAGAAAGCAACAGGATCATCAGTTACCAAACGTTCAAACTAATTTAGTCAATAAATATATTACTAGGATAAAAAAAAAAGCAGCAATCAAGATTGCCTCAAACACAGAAGTACTATCATGCCACAAAGTCTCCATAAAGGCAGAGATGACATGTTTGATTATATTACAGTGTAATAGGACTTGCAGAGCTTGCCTGGGAAACCCCATGCTGTTCATACCCCTGGACAGATCCTGCTGAATAACACAGGGGAGGTCTGAACTTCTCAGAGACGGGATGTACAGGCTGCAGGGCATTGGACAGGTGGGCGGTGGGACTCCTTACCTCCTCCCTTATCGCTGCTGGACATCCAGCAATGGATGGTTAAGCTTTACCAGTGACCGCTCTCTACATCCATCCTTATTTAGACACAGTGATACCAGCACAGCCATCAATATTTCAGTTTATTTTCTAGTAACAAACTCTTGAAACTGGTTTTGGTTACCATTGAAAGTAGCTGTTATTTGCTAAATAGGTGCCAGTGCTACAGTGCACACAACATCTCCAGAAGCTATACTGACCACTTATTTGCCAACACAGTCCCAAATTACTGATTTTGAGATACAAAACCCAGTAATACGGTTTGAGCACTGACCACCGTACTTCTCTGACAGCCTTTACCGTGCTTCCTCTTCCAATCCACAGATGTAAACGAAGGGGGGCAGGAACTGAGCTTCAGCTTTTAAAGTAAACTAATCAACATATGACAAAGCAGGAGGTTTCAACTATTCAGACCTCACAAGACTTCATTTGGCAACGCTCATGCCCAGGACAAGTGTTTCACCAGTACCTAATAAACAGGTGGGTACAGCAGGCACCTCAACTGGATGCAGTAACTGTTCAGTGGAAAGACCTAAGGCATCAGTGGGCACTGACCTGGTGGCTGATTTACAGTAAATTAAACAATAACCACCACTATGATGACTAACGTTCAGTCTTTGCCATGACCTTTTCTAGGTATTGGGAACATGGAAGAGAGGTTAGTGTATTTCATTCAACCCACGTGCAAGTCAGCATCTGGCACACTTGTTTCCCCTGCACCCTGGCCCACGTAATACACATCTGGAGGAGTTAAGCCACCTGACACTCAACATTTGTGGGTTTCTAAAGCCCGTCTTCGGGACTGGCTCCAGCCCTGCCCATCTGGCCCTTTGCTTTCCAATGAGAAAACGCAACATTTGGATCCCAAGACCTCACTGTGAGCCCTAAGTGGTAAGGAAGGATCTTTGGGCTTCTCCACTGCCCCATACTCCATGGTCAACACCCCAGCTACTGCTATGGAAGATTTCCTGGAGGAACTGCAAGCAGCAATCACGCACTCATCTCAATAAATCACAAATTACAGCAGCTGCTTAATACCTAAAGAGAGGATCATGCAGCCCAGTTGCACTTTAGGCCGTGCCTCTCACCTCTAAACCTTGACCTCGCTCCCAGTCACTTCTCCTGATGCACACTTTACAGGTATCAGTCACCCATGTAACACTCCCCACCACGTACGGTGCTCCAAGTATGGGTACCGCAAGGCCCACGACAGCCACTCCCCACTCAGATCAACTTAAAAAAAAATAGAACACTTCACTTCTAAACTATTTTCACCAGGTATTCACTCACTTCGTACAGTTTATTGGACTACTACACCACCTGATTTTCTTAGATAGAGTAAGCAAAGGGTCTTTGCAAGAAATTAGGTCTCCAACTCCTTTTTCTAGACTGAAAAGAGTTTACACAGCTCTCTTCTGCACAGATAGTAAATCTATAAGAAGCAATAAATGTTTTGCTTTCCACAAGATGAAGATAATCTAACTTGTCAGCTAAATATGACAGGCATTTCTTCAGAGCATACTTTGCTACCTTGTCTGCAAAGCTGGGCAGTAATCCATGAAATTCTCCAGAGGGACATCCCACTTGACCAATTAATAATTTGCAAACTCAACTCAGAACTTTCAGATTGCCTTGTGTGATTTGTCAAACATCTACCTCAACTCTTTTTTCTTTGTTGTTGTTGTTGTTACAGGTTTGTGGTTTAAATATACAGATTTGCAATAGTATTGCACACTGGAGAGACAGACTGGTGTGGGCAGCAATCTGAGCCCATGGCTGGATCTCCCAGTTGCTCTGACAGGAGCCAGCTGCTTGCAAGTGAGGAGAAGTTTCAACCAGAACACAGCTCACAAGTACTTACTTATTTGGTGCTCTGGTTAGAGAGAAAGAGGTCCACAGAACTGACACAAGAGACAAAATTTATAAAGATATCAACTGCATAGGAAGGAAAGTTTTTGCAAAGGCTTCCCATTCAATTTCATTTTAAAAAAAAAGGTGATTTTACTTCTAAATAAAATTTAACATGACTGGCAAACAATGCTGCATAGCTAGCTGTCTGTGTCACACAAGACCAGGGCATATATTGCATTCCTTATGGGGAGGACTGAAAAAACAAATAAAAACCAGGCTAGTAGTAAAGCCATGCATGTGGCAAGAAGTACACACTGGTGCTATTAAGAAAAGCCAGTGACCCTGGCAGCCCCTGGTAAATCTGATGGTAGTGCAGACCCATCCTGACAGTGCTTTACTAAACCTGCAGATCTGCACGGGGAAACACTGATGTCTCAATTTTACTGGCGATTTCAGCTGCAACGGCACTATTGTTCTTATTAAAAAATCAGGTCAGTGAAGTTGTTTGTTAAACCTCTATCCAGATGTGATTCATGATGTACCACAAAGTATTCTGAGAATTCGAAAATAGAGCTGGACAGCAAGAGTATAAAAGCCTCAACTCTGGAGCGAGTGCTGGTGCTCCCACAACTTTCTGCAGAAGCCCAGCCACAGAACCAGGCACCTTCTGCATTTGACTTTGTATCTTTGGTCTGTCTCTTGGAAGACTTTGGTCCAACACCTGGATAAATTCTGGGTGAGCAGCTTTGGCGCCAAAATATATGAAAGTGTGATAACAGAAGTCACGTATATTGACAAAATCATGGCTGAGACACGTACAAGAGGAGGTCTCTCCTTCTGACTGTAAAGCAATCCCCAAATCAGCAAATTCAGTCTACGTGCTAAGAATCCTGCTGCATATTTTAATCATGGTAAACATGAAGTCCATTTCAATCCACCTATATGGCCTACTATAAAGTGATGTGACTGTGAATTTGAGTTTTATGACCCTGGCCACAACTTTATAAAGGTCTGGGCTCCTGATTCACATTCAGTGAGCAAACAGCTACAGCAAAGTTGATCCTGACGTGGCTGCTCCCCCTGCAATGGCATGGTCAGCAGAAGCAATGTGCCTGAGCCTCCGCCGTGACTGCTCCTGGTGCAGTGGTTGGTAGTCCATCACCACCACCTGTTGCACCAGAGGGGACAGGAGAAAACCAGTGGCTTTACCCCAGCCACCCCAGCAGATTATTCTCAGCTGGCTGAACTGCCAGCTGCCAACCTCCCACTGACATGTTCGCAACCTCCAGTTGGTTCCCACAGCTGCGGATACGGTTGCAACAAAAGCTGCTGAAGTTTGCCTACCAGCTACCTTACTCTGTACCTGATTTTGTGAAACAGTTTTTACTAAAGATTTATTTGGACAAAACAGACCCCAAAGGAACAAAAGCAAGACTGTCTTTACCAAGCAGGTTTTAGAAAGAGCCACTTCTCCTTCAGTCTTTGGGTTGCTCTGCCATTAAAATTTTGCCAGAGAACATGTATTAGTTAAGGAGAGTACTCTACAACCCAAAACTCTTAGACAATGTAACACCACCACTCAAAGAGAAAACCTTGGGACAGAGCTATATAATTCTTGCTGGCACAACTTGATCTTTTTGAGGAACCAATTTAAGCCTTCCCAGAAGAGAATTCTTCTCATGAGCTGAGCTTCTGCTGAATTAGTGGGGTGTGCCAGAGCAAGCAACCCAGACAAGTCCCACTACTTTTTTTCTTCAAAGAACACCCATTTCCTTTAATTCTCTGTCATAAGCCACATGTATGTTAATGATAATCAGTGCAGAACAACCAGAGATAGGTCAGAGAGGTGAGACCTGCCTAGTCCCTCACAGGTGTTAGTTCAGAAAGCACATGGCACAAGCCTCATTCCCACCTACCACCTCATCCACCATGCAAGAGAGCGACTCCACTCCCAGACCTGCACAAACCACTGTGGGCAACACCTCATCTCGGCGTCAAACCAGGACGTCTTTGCACAATGACTGTCCACTTTGTCCAGTGGAGAGGGACCTCACGTCAACAGCTCCAGATGAGTTTACAAGCACGTTTGAGAGCTACGAACCCAAGCAGCATACAGGCAGGTCTGTGGTCACCACACCACACCAACTATTACATAAAGCACCCCATTTTTACGACTTGTGGAAGGAGGTTAGGAGCTCACTGCTGCTTTTTTCCAACTCCATCTTCACCTGTGTCTATCATAAAATCCGAGACTGAACAGTTGGAATTTATGTGAAAAACGAACAATTTGACGTTTTCCTTCAATGTTTTGCCACATCTGTTGACTTTCGTAATTTAAAAAATACTTAAGGCAGAACCTAATTTCAGTTTATGTATAACTAAACATGAAACAGATAATCTAAGAAGTGTACATGTTCCTTTAGGTAACACCTGATATGTCATAATTATTAATGTATAAATTTAGGTCATGTTCATTACTACAATAGTCCTTCACGGTTCAAAATAAGCTTGATCTAAAACTGAAACATAGCTTTAAACACGTATTTTAACCATAAATACCTGAAAGTAAACATCTTTAAAATGCTAAGTTGGGAGACTTTATACAGCTGGTTGGAGCGCCTGTTTATCATCTAAACTCTAAACAGAACAGTGCGACTTTCAAAAACACTCATGAAAGTTTTCTCAGGCTGTGCACTACAAAGTACGCCTGCCAAAAGACCTCTGAGGAGCTCTGAAGAGCCCTTTATTCCCATTTTCTAAGGCTTCCATGCAGCAGGGCAGTTTGTTAAACATTTGGTTTCCAACATTTTCCTCTTTGTTCAGAAATTAAGTAAAGGGAAAGACATCTACTGATTTGGAAAGGACCACAACTCTAAAAGGAGAGCTCCCCAGGGAATAAGTCATTTAATGAAATAAACAAACAAACTTTCCATATTTTTTTCTATGTCATAAAACATTTCCAGATTGCTTCCCACTAAAATAATGTTTTTAATATGAACTATCTTAAAGGAATTAGGAAAAAATATCTCAAACTTCCCTTGTCCAGGAACATCTGTAGTGACTACCTCCGAGGAACAGCCAAGTTATCACACGGATAAAGCCCTCTGCCAACGAACAGTTCAATTTGTAAATATTACCTGAAATGATTTCTCCTAGATCCTTTCAAAAACATAGCAAGATAATCCAATAACGAAGACAAAATAAAAGAATCTTGACACTTCTTATCATACTAAGTATAGCTTATATATTTATATATATAAAAATATATTAATATATATACACTATATTTTCCTGACTGAATTGCATCCAATAAACTGCCAGACCTTACTCTGTGGTATACGAATTTTCATGCCTACTCTCTCCTACAATTAAAACATGCACTGCTCTGGTTATGTGACACACCTTATAAAGTGAAGGGGACTGCACGCAGGTAATCACACATGAGTGTGAATCTATTTAAGATGGGGCATTTGTTTCCCTCACATCTCCAACCCAATGCAGTAAACTAAGATTGGGGCCAAAGTATTTTATCATCCAAGCTGGACAGACTATATGGTGCTGATACATAATAAACAAGATGCAGTTGTTTTCAACTTGTGATATGAGGAAACCTGGGAATTTAATGGCGCCATCCAAAGACGGTGAAAAGATTTATTTTTTTTTTTAGAAAGCAAGCTCATTATCAATTTGTTTCAGCTCCCTACATGGGAGTCCACATTGCCACTGGAGGATGCTTAGAAAAACCCATGCTCAAAAAGCTTGAAGATCACTGAACCAAGAGGTCACAGACAGGGAGGTCTCCTCTCCAGCACAGAGCAGCATTGCCCCCTCTGTGGATGTTTCTGCCTGTCTGACAGGCGGCTTGCTCCGCTGTTTATCAGAGAAGTGCCCTGAGGAAGGGCACTGTGCTGTGCAGCGCTGGCTGGCAGCACGCGCCCAGGGCAGGAGGCTCGCCAGGGCAGCAGCGCAGGGGAAGCCTGGGTGCAGGAATGACCAAAGTGAGGGATGGGTAGATGAAGGGCTGAGGAAACCTGTGCAACGTGGCAAGAGCCACTGAGCGGAAGCGGTGCAAAGAACAGGAGCTTTGGTGAAAACTGCAGAGATGGACAGAAAGGTCAGGGAGAGAAAAGTTACGGCAGTTCACACAGAAGCATAAGAAGCATTTGGCAAAACAGAAGAAGGCAGAAGACCTGGGAATTTGGCAAACTCCAAGATGTATAAATTGGGTAACAAAATGACCAATTGAGAAGAAACCTGATTTTAAAGTTTTGAAACAGTTCATTCAAAAAAAATTTTCTAGAGTCTGTTCACACTCTAGATAACACCAAAGACCAGTGGTGTGACCTGAACTGCTGAACACAAAATATGAGTGACTTTTCTTAAATGGAAACTAGAACTTTACTTCATACAGCGCCTTTCATACTTACTGTGTAACAAATTGCTTTAAATACTGGCAGGCAAACAGCCATTATGCACTCAAGAGCTCATACATAATAATACTTAGCATTTTTATAGTGCTTTTCATCTTCGAAGTGCTTTACAAACAACTCATTAATCTCAACCAACGCACCTGCAAGGTAGATAAATATCTGCATTGTAGGTGGAGAAAGACACAGAAAGTTCAATGGCTTATCCAAGGCCATGCACACCACCAGCCCCAAACTCCCTAGCTCCTGGCTCCCAGTGCCATGAAGGACCTGAGCCCCACTCTGTGCTGAGATCACGCCTTCTCTTCAGCCATACAGCTGTAGGGAGAACTCCTCTCGCTGCGAGAGGGCAGTGGCAGACTAGCAGGAGAGCCTCCCGTTTCGGAAGCAGGTGAGTTCCCAAGGACCTCTAGCTAGCCCCTTCCCCTCTCCCTTACTTATTTTGCAAACTGCTGCACAGTCTCTAGGGCAGGAGATTCCTACAATTCAGACAACAGAAACCTGAAGCCTGTGGCTTCCGAGTACTGCCACAATGCAAGAAAACAACTTCAGCTTCACGCCTCAGGCATTCTCTATGAAAAACTTGGAATGAATTTTGTCTAGCAAGAACAGTAACTCACTTCCTCGCTGGTGACTGGGGGGAAAAAAAAAATCTTAATCTGATTCTACTGTATGATTGTACTTTTACCTTTTTGAGGTTTAAAAAGATCTGATGTGATTTATTTTTCCATGCCTTTTTTTAAAAAAAAACTCAGAAATACCAGGAATGTCAAACCTGGAGCAGACAAGAAACCTGGAAGATGTGAACAATACAATACCTGTACTGTGCTACAGCAGACCTTGTATTCCTTTCCACAGAGAAAAAGAATAATGAATTTTTAGTAATGACATCTTTACTTCAGATGTTTATTAGTCACTAGACTTAAATAAGTGAATTTTTCTCTGTTCAGTGTTCACATCCGTGAACCCAGAGCTTTACAAGTTCTCCAGCTACTGTAGTACCTCCCAGGGTAAACAGCTCATGTTTAGAAAAATAAATAAGTCAGACAAACTGTTACAGTAACAGAAAAACAAAAAATAGCTGAAGGCAAATTTTCCCACACTTTTCCTTAAGAGATCAAGGAAAAAAGTCTCTCTACAAGTAATGGTATAACATGCTAGTTAGGTAAACATGAGCAGTAAAAGATAGATGAACAACAGCAAAAATGTATGTAGTTGAAAGAGTAGTAGGTTCTGCCTGCTTGTCCAGTCGATCTGGACATAAAAGCAGCTTTTAGTTACTCTTCCCCATCTGAATTTTTTAAACTTACAAAAGAAAAAAAACCTACCAAGGTCATACAATCCAAAACAACATGAAGAAACAGCTCTTGATCATTATGCAGAAACTACATGTTCCCCACATTTAGAAAAATTTTAAGATAATTATTTCATTGCTTTAAAGTGGGCTTGTGTCTGACTGCCAGCTCCATGCTTTTTAAAAAAACTATGTCAAATTTACAACTCCTGATGAAAATAAAGGCATACGAGAGCAAACTAAAAATAAAACATACAGGAAATGCAATTAAATTTAATTACGTTGAACACTAACATTCACTCTGCAATCATTAAAAAATTCTAAAAACATTTTCTAAATAAAAAAATCCAACATGATAACATTCTGCAGCTAAAATAATATATAATGTCTATATAATGCAGCTTTTCCAACAGAACAAAACAGATTAAAGAGAAATACGCAAGGACAAAATTAAAATATGCAATTGTATCCACTAAACTCTGGAATCATAAAAATAATAGTGTAGTAAAAAAACTCGCACCACGAAAACAATAGTGCTGCAACATTTTCCGTTAATTTGTTTAATAACTGGTCACTTTATTTGTAAGCAATAATCAAGGGGTGTCAGAGTAACTTTCTGTGGCTGCCTGTGCTCCTGCTCTTCACTGCTGCTGTTTTACTGGTGGTGAGGTACGCTACCCATCAGTACAAGGCGATACTACGTAAAAACAACAAAGAAAACTAAAAAAGCAGGAGGCAAGGCCTGAACACAGTTTTCTTTCAATTCCCTTGGGAATCGTGGTACTACAGGTCTTGGATTCCGGGGCAGAGGGGATCATGTTCATCAGTTACAGCAGCTCCTCTGGGCCTAAGTCCAGGTAGACTGCTTGTCTAAACTTGATGAAATATTGGCGCCATCAGGTAACAGCAGTGGTCAGGGAGACTCCAGAAATGTGTAACTGAAAACTGAAAAATGAAATTAAAACACT
Source organism: Ibycter americanus (assembly GCA_035590275.1). Classification (NCBI taxonomy): domain Eukaryota; kingdom Metazoa; phylum Chordata; class Aves; order Falconiformes; family Falconidae; genus Ibycter; species Ibycter americanus. The sequence goes on from JAVJGI010000037.1 coordinate 10,358,508, forward strand.
GCTGTAGCCAAACAGCCTCTTTCCACAGGATGAAATAACTGTAAGGCAGAGAATACACAGTGTACAGACTGCTCCTTGTACATGTTCTCTAGCTTTTTCACATATGTATATGAAAGTTAGACCAGGCACACAAATATATTTTAACATTGATTTAAAATGGAAATACTTTGGAAAGAAACCACTGTGACAAACACACACAGCTTCAACAGGCACAACATAAAAAAAACCCCCAAAATCCAACAATTGCCCTGTAATTTACTCCCCCTTCCACTTAATTACTTCAAAATATTTTCAAATTAAATTTTAATGCTAATAAATATTGCTGTATCAACAGTAGTGGGATGTGGTGTTTAGAAGCACTGCAAGCTCTCCAGGGTTGGCACATCATCATGTCAAACTGTCAAAGAGAAGAAGAGGCAGCAAGTCTCACCAGATGTGCATTTCCAAGTACTTTAGGAATGTGCTTGTTTGGGAGCAGGGGAGGACGGAGGAATGAAAAAAAAAAAAAAAAGGAAAATTATACAATCCTGAATTAAGAAGATCATTGTGACTAGGGGTCCTACAGGTGGTTTTAGCACAGAAAAAGCCTTTTACAGACTGCATACATGATCAAGCACTACTTTGAAGTCATAGTTTGCAGTGGACCAGCAGACCTGTCACTGAAGAATGCTCAAAACCTCCTGAGCTTTCATTTCAGTTTCCTCATGATTCGCAACTGACACAACCAGAACATCATGCCTAGTATGTCTGAATATCATAGAAAGGAAAACCAGCTTAGATTTCATGACACAGACCTCTGCTACAGCTTTAGCACCTGAAGAGGTTCAAAACCAGTAGTAGGTCTTCAAGGTGACTTTGACAGAAATCCAGGTCTCTTCAGAATAAAAAAAGAAAATACCATGACACTATAGAAGTATTTTTTTGGTAGCCTCAATCTTACATGCCAACTCTACCTATACGTAGAAAACCATGCAAGAAACGAGGGGAAGTGTGCCAGACCGGCTCAGTTCAGTTTCCCCTGCACAGCTAGAGAACACCCACAACACAAAATTCCCAGCACTTACAGACGTGTGGTATGGTTTTCTTATGTACATGTTCAATCCAGCTTCAGGTCTAGGTAGAGTAATTCAGTGCAAAAGCCTGAGTAAAAAGAGTATGTTATCTAAATCTAGAAAGCCACTTCATGCATGTCCACTGTTACACTGTGCGTTAGGCTGGCAGCTTAGGAGCAGCAGGCATTAGGGCAGCCTCAGGCCCCGTTTCATCCTACTGACGCCACACTGCCAAAAGACCTCCACAAATCACTCCCTCAGCACTGAAGTTTCTCCATCCATCGGCTAGTGCTCACCATTTCAGCCCCTTTGGTCTGCCATAGCTACCTGCGCTACAAGCTCCTGGAGGCAAAAAAATGTTACACTACATGTTCACAGGGCATCTGATCCTGTAACTTTGGATAGTGGAGCTATCTGCTCTAAAATACAATGTAATTTGCAATTTGAGGTCCAGAATTTCTTTAGGGATAGTTCAGTCCTTCATTCTTTCTATTCAAATGCTATATATTACAGTAAACAAACTTAGCAACCACCAGACACCTGTGATACACTCTACCACTCTTCCAGATGTTTCAAATAACAGAACATGCAAGGACCAAGAAGGCAGGGACGTCACTTGTAGTTCGATCCTGTACATAGGCTTTGCAGAGTCATCTTCTGGTGCAGATTTTAAGAGCCTGCAATTTTTTTTCTCTTTAATTTAATCCCTAGGGATTGTAAGGTGGTGTCCTTTGTTTCATTGATTTGCTGTATGAGTACAGAGGAGGTTAAATCAGTCATTTGGTTCTTTGCAGAGCAACACTAAGATCTGCATGTTAGTTAACACTGAATTTGTGAGCTTGAAGAGACCTACCCCTTCAGTAAGGGACAAAGTTTGTTCAAAGCCAGCACTGAACTGCACACCTGGAATTAAAATCACAGGCGTGACTTTCTGTTTCAGACTTTCCACCCTATTACACTGTATTACGTTGAGCCTTTGCTTCTATACTCGAAGCCAGGTAAGGAAATGACAGATGAGGACAAAAGCCTCTGGCAGGCAATGCAAAGTTGTGCATGCAAACAGGGAGTGCTCCTTGCTCACGGACATCCCCACGTCTAACTCTGAAGACTGAGCAAGCACGATAAAACCCACTCTGGAAACATGGCAGTAAGCAAAGTCCCTGTGATGGGGCATCCCAGTTTCTTGGTAGAGGCTTTCCCAGAGCTTTCTGGTATTTTTCCTTCAGAGTCAGTAGCCTACGCACGCAGCTGGACACCAGCCCTTACAGCGAATCACCACACCAAGGTGTTAAGCTGCTGCAGATGGTGGAAAAGTTTCAGAGCTCTGCGATGGGAATGGAAAGAGAAAGCAGCTCATTTCTGCTTAGGGAAAGGTCCAGGTCAACTTTAAGGAAAACTCTGCAAAATGAAAAGTGACACATGTAAAATACATTTCCAAAGAAGTTCAGTTTTGCTTGAAGGCTTACAGCTAGGCCTACCTCATTTAACTTCTGGTATCTAAAAATCTACCTGTCCAACACATTTATCACAGACTAAGTCCTGGCAGATACAGGTAACTGCCTGGACCAGGCCACCCAAGATATAAGGCATGCAGAGCAGAGAAAGCATTGGCAAAAGGCTGAAACTAAGTACTCTTGTCACGAATCTTGTCTCTACTTGGATTTTAGTTGTAACTGCAATGGTGATGCTCCAGCACCAGGTCAATGGGCACCTTCCTAAGAAGACGACAACACTTTTTAGGTGCTGGAATAAATGGCTGCATTAGTGGGCGTGAGTCAATAAAGCTGTTGATGTGGCAGAAAACGTTGAGTTTCAGCAGCTAGCCAATAATTAAAAACACTCAGATAATGCCTAATGTCACCTATACAGATCACTTAAATGTAAGTGCACATGAAAACGCTGCTGCTTTATAAGCCACCCTCTCTCCTGCTTCAAACCAGACCAGGGAGCTGCCAACCCCAACACAGCCTCCACTGCAGCGCCTGGTTTTCAGGCACATCAACAAGTTGATCCAATTCATGCCACAGCTGGACATCTGCTGGTGACTTTCCTTCACTTAAAGGCACTCTTAGCTAATGCTGATTAAGAAACCTAAGCTCATGGTGAAAGCACACCCTACAAATCCACCCACAGCCAGCAGTGATAGATCTTGTCAGAACAAAGGCGCTGTGTGCTGCCAACAATACATTACTTCTCAACTGAAAGAGGAGAACAATTAAACACTTTATTGGAAGGGGAATATTTTTTCTCCTGCGCCTCAAACCATAAAAGTGCATGTCTCCCCCAGAGTTACTCATTGCTGCACTGTTGAAATGGGAATAATTCCTCATCTGCCTGATTCTTTTCAAGACAAGGATGAAACTACCTTAGGATCATTTGAAAAACGTTAAAAGTGTACTACAATCAAATGGTTTGAACTTCCACCATGCATCATTTGCAGCTGATAATGCTAATGTTAAATTCTGGAGACATGAGTCTGTCTACAAATTAATGGAAAACGTGAATTAATATTGTTCTTCCACCTAATTGCCCAGCTCATATATTGCACAGTGCAGCCAAGCATCATTTGATCTCAAAAACTGTCTTGCAAAAGTTTTCAATCACTTTTTCTCATCTGCCAAAAAAACTCAGAACTGCAGGACACATTGCATTATCAGTCTGTAATACCAGGAAATCTTTAGTAAAGTCTCCCCAAAACTGTTATCTGTATATGCTACAGTTAATTTTTTAAAAAGCATTAGCTTTTGAAAGTTACCATAGGCAAGGATTAATTTTTTGAGTTGTACATTTCTAAGTTTCTTTTTAATGGTAATGAAGACATGGATGAAGAAATACTTTTAACACCTGAATACTAATAGTGCTAAGAAGATTTTTACGGTTCATTCTTAACAGGAGAATAATCTCATCTATGTTGAGGTTTATGGTTAAATACACTTATCAAAGGACAAGCTACAACAACTTTTAACAAGTAAATGTAACTCCTATTCCAAAACACATCATCAAAAAGATGGAAACTGATTCAGTAGCATATAGCAGTTAAAGAATCTGGCATGCATGCTTTGATTTCAGCAAAAAAGAAAACTACCTTATTTTGAGCCCTTCATTCACTTCCTCTTAAAAATATTGAAAACTCTGCATTTCATGAGACTATGAGCATTATCAAGGGCTGCAGATTAACAAAACACAAGATACGGACCACGTGTATCAGAAATACTGCTTAGTAAAAAACTCAGTAAAGTTGTTATGGGTAAGTCAAGAGACAGGAGTCTTGTGTTAAACAGTCATTAATGCTCCATCTCCTAACCCAAATTCACTCAATTTCTTAAGCTGGCTTGAATGTTTTATGTCAACTCCAGTTCCAACGCAGGAGTGAAAAAAAACAGGTTCCCATTTGGACAGAATGCCTAAACTGGCTAAATATCAATAAGGATAAAGATAGACTCCAAATTAAGGTTAAGGTAATGGAAATTGCAAGTCCCTAAAATACAGTCCAGTATCTTATTTTTCACAGGGGTGTCCCCTGCTTCCATGAGGACCAGCAGGCACCCTCAGCTGCATTCATGAAACAAAGCTGGCCACAGGTGTTTGACCAATTCTGGATAGTGAATAAATGCTTAATGAATAAAAGTAAAAGGAATATAAAATGAAAGGAAACTAAGCACACTAGGGGAAAGATGCCTCAACTCAGTTGCATTACTGATTCTGCTAACTATTCAGAAGGATGCTGGATTCTCTGTGGCAGGCTGTGTGGGCGAGGAGGTGACATGCCAGCAAGTTCAGGTTCCTGCCTACAGAAGAAGTGAGTTAGCGACAGCAACAGGGTATCAGAAACTGCTGCAAAAAAAGATTCCCAGGGAGCGGAGACAGTCCTCTCCCCTTGCAGGTGGTGGAAATGGCAATGGTTTTGGATAGATATGATTCAGTAAAGTAACTGATTTGATCTTGACCATGTTTTTGGAAATCAAAAAGCCATGGAAATGGAGATTTGAAGATATTTACAGCAGGCATTTTATTTATTTACTTACCTCCCAGCTGGCAGCTGGAGACGCCATAGCACACTTCTGTACACTAACATGCAGAGTTTAACAGATAATGGTAATTTAAAAGTTGACTATCAGTTTTACCATCCTAAATGGCAAAGCCATGTCTGACCACAAAGAAAAACACTATGTAAAATTATATGCATGCACTGTAACTAAACAATGTAAACCAAATCACTTCATATTGCTTCAGTCGCTATACTTTCTTCAATTAGTCCACTCTCTGCAGGGTTCAAACTAATATTTCTAACTTCTGCAATGTTTCAGAATAGTTTGATGATTTTCTTATAAATACTCTGCTGGAGAAGAGTTTATTATTCCTCTGAAATACTCAATCTTGCCTAGACTAACTATGAAGTACAGACAATACTCAACCACGCATTACTGACAAGACCTGTGAACCAAACTTGTGATTTATACAGCCCAAATAAGAATGCTCTGTAATAATAATAATAATAAAAAAAGAATAATAAAAAAGACTGATTTCTAATGAGACTCGGCACTTCTAGGCGAACTTGTGTGAGGCTTTGAAGCTGTACTGCAAAAAAATCAAATTCCAGCTGTGCCTGCCTGCTTTTTAAAAAAAAGGTTTAAAAACACGTTTATGGATCTCCTCTTCATTTTACTACTGGAGGGGAAAAGAGTACCATTCAGAAAAATTTTAAAACAGTAATTTCTAAAAGACTCTGCAGAAGAAAAGTATCTCACAACATCTCACACACTGTGGTCTTGGAGACAGCTACACCTTCTCTCTGAAAGCAGTTTCCAGGTTGATTGGTACCTGTTTAGAAGCCTGCGTACGAATTCCCAGTTCCACAAGGGGCTTAACAAGCCAGTGTACAAGCAAACAGACAGCCTGGGAACAGACTACATATCTAAGAGATGTATCATACACTGTCAGTCTACAGTGACTTAACTTTAAAAGTCTGGCCAATAATACATCGCATAGATTATTACAGAATGCTTACTCATTGTTAGAGATAGGGAACCAAGATCAGAAATCAGTTGTATCAGTAACTCATTTTACAAGGGATGTCTTCTCACCAATTATTTTGCTGTGGCTCAAAGCCTTGAAACGTCACTACAAGAAAGCAGGGCTTCTACTCTACAGTAATTTACTTGCCTAAAATGAATAGATCAGTAAGAGACTACTATGTCTTACACCACCTAAGCTGTATTTGTAGACATGCAGTTCTTTGATGTCTTCTCCCTTATCTTATTACCAATGAAGTATCACAGATGCAGTTATTGCAATAACTGAAACTGTCATAATATGTAATTAGACCATTTACAAGCCAACGAATCACCATATAATCTGTACTATTCCCAGGTACCAACTGTGACATGACACACTGAGTTGATGTGCCCATGTTCTGGATGTTCCTTGGTTTTCTTTTACAAAATGGTAAATGCAATTTGCACTTCTATGCATCACCTCTAAAACTATTTTCAAATACTCTTCAAGTATTTGAAGAGTGGTGGCAGCTAAAATGCAGTTCAAGCCACTTCATGGCTACTCTGAAATGCTGTGTTTGAGCACACAGAATTTCACAAAGGTTTGTGCAAGCCACTCACACTCTTACGAAGTTGTGTACCTTCTCCTTAGGTTGACAATGCTGCAATTCTGACACTAGCAAGGCAGAAACTATTCAAATAAATTCCCACTATCTTTCATTCAACTTACTTTCTTTTTCAAATACAATAAACATTTTTTTAGGCTAGCCTAAGTCCTTCTGATATGCAGAGGAAGTATTTAACCACTATAAAAACTTCCCAGATCTTTGCTGTTCAAATGCACTTAACTAGAAACAGTTCCATAACAAAGAAAACTTTCCTTTCATCATTTATAAAAACATGACATCAGAAATACGAAAAAAAAAAATAATCACAAAAGAGGCTACAAAAAAGTAATTTTTGCTCAATGTAGGTAGAACAGATTCCCTTAGGTGAACGAAATCTAATTTAAATTACTTCTGTCTTTCAGTGTTTGCAAATTAAATTATACTCAACTGTCCCATTCAGGGAAAATTCGGTTTAGTTTAATCAGTCCTGTCTGAACTATGACAGTTTTGCTTTTTCAACGTCTAGAAATGCATATCCACTAGGGGAAGCTGAACAGGGTTTGATGCCTGAAGGGAAGGTATGAAGGCTTAACAAATTTAAATGGCTTGGTTCATTTGACTGGATGACAGCTGTCGGGTTTCTAGGTGTGGCTGGGGCTGGAGGTGGTGGCAGGGCATGGACACATGACCAAACAATATCCAGAACAAAAAGGCTGCAGACGCAGAACTGCTGAAGCAAATAATGAAGAGCAGTATGAAGCTGCACACTAAATTTCAATTCATTTGAGATTCAAACCCAAAAGATCATTGTTTCTATGGTACCATATATCAAGAATTGTGATTCCCTTCCACACACTTCCACACATGTGAAAGAGTGAAGGTTTTGACAGCTGTTAGAAATAAAACAAATAGGAGACTCTGAAGGCCAAATGTTGCAGCTCTTCCCAGAGTTCAGCTGATGCTCAGATTCCAAGAGTCCGGTCAAACTGAAATTTCCTTATAGATATGAGCCTTCACCACTGGAAAAAAAAAAAAAAAATGACGTGGCACTTCCGCCCTGCAAAATTCAGGATTAACTATGAAGAAAAGGCCTTTACATTTTCCAATGTTTTTCAAGACTGTTGGACAGAATGAAAAAGTACAGTGTAAGCTCAAAATCAGTAACATAAGAAACGGGACTGAAATTTTGTTACACCAGCTGTAAAGCATTACAATGTCAGGCTTCAGCTGAAAGCACACGGTGCTCAGTTTGATGTTTAAGGAAAAACTAATCTGGGATCACTCTATCCCCTATTACTACATGAAGTATACAACAGCCTCAAAAAAAAATTATCGTACAAGTCTTTCATCAAGATCATTGTGAGGCATCTCCTTCCGTTCACACATTCGAGTCTCACAACGGGAGCTAAAAAGAAACACAGAAGGCTACGGCCCAGCGAGCTCACAGCGGTACCCAACAGGAGAGAGCAAAGCACCGGGGAAGGAACGGGAGGTAAATAACACCACGCCAGTTAAGATAATTTCGTGCAAAACTTCCAGCAAAGTGCAACATCTTGTAGAACTGCTCTTATGCATCGGTAAGTCAGTAAGACACACGGGAGGGAAGGTTACGGGGTAGACAAGGCGCGTTCAGGAGGCCCCGGCAGCGCGGGCGTGCCGGCCCGACAGCCGCCC
>JAVJGI010000037.1:10366935-10413147 GCA_035590275.1 Ibycter americanus
AAAATATTGTGTCCCGTTATTGGGGATTTTTTATTTTTTTTTTTTTTTTTTTAATTTAGTATGTCCAGTTTGCTCAGTGTTTTACACAGTAATGAAATTACAAGGGGGGGCAATATGCACTTTCATTCCCCAGTTATCCCTGTCCTCCTGCTCCCTTGATGTAGTGCTGCCAATCAGTCATCCCCAGATTAATTTCATAATTTCAGCTATTCAGCCCAACTTGCCAGTTGCAGCTGCTGAGCCACTGACTCTTTGCGTTGGCTCTGTGGATGATCAGAGCAGGAGAAAAACTGCCAGCACCACACAGCAACAGTCTAGAAAGTGGGTGCTTTCTCTTAACTGTAATGAATCACCCTACTGCTGCCCTTCCCTGTTCGCATGGCCCAGTGCAAGTGCATGTGCCTCACTGACCAGATATAATCAGGAAGGGGCAAGACCTATCTGGGTCACGTGAAACAGCTACAGCTTGCGCTCTGATCCTCTGTTCTCCTCCCTCCTTCCTCAGGGTGATGCATCTGCCCCTACCTTTATGTAGGGATTTGGTCACTGACCTCCACTTAATTAGGCAACAGGTTTTGAAACATTTCCCTTCCTTTTCAAAAATTCACAGTGGACCATGAGACAAACAAAATTCAACAGAAATTCTCCATAGCTCATTATAGGCTTATTAGAAAGCAGATTTTAAGCAGTAAAGCAGGTTCGGAATGGAAGTTGCATATTTTCCCAAGGAGAGAAAAGGAAGGAAGGAGACTGAGGCTCTCTGAAGTGTTTTATGCACATAATGACTCTACCATTGATAAGTGAATGTTATGAAGCATAGCGGAGATTTAGACCTGTAGTTGCTTGGCAAATAGAACAAGAAGTCTATGCATAACAAGGACAACATAATATATTTTACAAAATTAATATGCTAAACTTGTTTATGCTCTGTAATGATAATGTGCAGCATATCCTGACCCTGGACCTAGGGCTCAATATCCAGTGTAGTGACAATCCTACAGCTGGTCCATTTCAGAAACAATTCAGGTTATTGCAGATAGGAGAAGATCTGAGTTTGCTGTTGGTGCTTTGCCTGAGACTCCTAGTGAGGAATAAAGGAGATTTACTTGTGTCTTTAAGAAAACTCATTTTCACTTTGTGTAGCACACTGAGAGTATTGCATAGCTTAGTGTTTTCTTCAGTTTCCTTTAGCACATGTTTTTTTCCCCTTTGGCAAGCAGACTCCTTACTCTAAAGAATTTAGAACCAGATTGTTTTCCAGGCAGGGACTAAATAATTTAAAAGGATATATTATACAGGAGTCAGCTCAGACACACACTTACATTGTGAAGTATTTCTCTGTATTACCAAAGGCAGTAGAGAAGGCCACCCACGCTGAAAGTCCAACCAAGTACAATGTCCAAAACTCATAAATTGTCTTTAGTTTTTTGTGTACTTCCTCATAGCATGTTTTCATGTCTCTGTAGCACCATGGCTGTCTGTTAGGTACCTGGCACTTTATGATTTAAACTACAGCTTGAGAAGCTGTGAAAAGAGTATGTGTTGCCAGCAGAGCTGGTGAAAAGTATTTTTCAGTCTGGGTACAAAGAATTAATATCTTGTGACAAGTGACTGGAGTGAAATGGTCCAGAACCAAAAGATTGGAAAGTATTTGACAAAGTGGTTGAGTAGGTTTCCAAAGCACATGTTCTCATCCTGAGCCAAGAGCTGACATGGGAACAAAGAGAATGGTCTTCAAAAAACATGCCGGGATGAATCTTGAGGATTGCAGACCTCTAGACTTTATTTCACCAGATCAGTTGGCAGAAGCTATGACTTACAGTAGAAAGTCTGTAAAATTGGAGCTTGTGATTTCAAAAGATACACATGCATGTATGTATATGTAGATACATATGTATGTATGTATACATCTACACACACACACACACACACACACTTCAAAACAAAACAAAAATGTCGCCTCACCAACATCTTTTCATCAAATACCAACTGTCCTTCTTGGGACCTCACATAGAGTACTCTGCCCTTTCTGATACTAGCCATGCCAGGAGTGTCCATGGCAGACAGAGTGCGGTGAGCATCTCTGCAGTCTGAGCTCTGGTTTAGGGCTGGATGTGAGAAGTGGTAAGTTGACTGGTTTTAGAGCTGCAGCAGAGCCTGGGGTTTTTGTTTTTATTTTACTATGTTGTCCTCAAGATTCAAGCTGCCTTTCATTTTTCATCCTGGTCACTTTACTGCCAGTCTGGAGAGAGTGGAGACCTGAGTATTGCTGTTACAGCCTCTGTGGGTCTTCCAGCTATAATGAAGACCTTGCCTAGACACTGAGGCAGCGCAGCCTTTGAGCTGAACCACTGTTAAATTAAGTTAATGTAGTATGGCCAACACACTGCAGAGGGAAATACGTGGGGCAAGTTCCCACATCACTGTGTACACAGTGACTGAGTATTATTTTGTTGTGTTCCTGCAAGGTTAATCCCGTAGTTGCGGCTGTTGCTGAACCAGTGTCCTACCTGAGTCACTGATACTTTACCGTAAATGCATGCAATGAAACCGGCTCTATTTTTGCTTACCTGTGTGTAGTCATTTTGGCTGTAGGCCAAAAGAAATGGAGATGGTTGTCCATATTAAGGCAAGAAGGGCTTGAAGCTCTGTGAATGAGTCATAGGTTTGCCATGTCTCAATGATTTACTGTTTCAGTGATTTGAACCACTTAATACATTGACAATTAAGTACCATCAGAAAAAAAATAGGAAAATATGGAAAACCACTTGACGTATTGCTTCTGACCTGAGTACTGATACAGCTAAAGGGATATTACTCTTGCACAGACCTGTGAAGCGATAGCAATAACAGCAATTTAAGAAGCTGTTCTTTTTTTTGAAGAAGTAAATCCAGAATGATTTTACCTAACCGCACTTTATGTAGTACAGCAGTAATTTTCTCACCTCAATATTGCACAAGTTCTACATGCAGCACTGCTACAACTGAAGCTGAAGCAAGGGAAGAGCTGTTCTTTCTTGTTTTAAAGGGAATTGTGTAATGAATGTCTTCACCTTTTCCCTTTTATTAAAAAGGAAAAAAAACCCAGATAAAAATAAAGAAGAGGACAGGCACTGATGCCTAGAGAACATAACAGGAATATTTCCAAAGAAAAAAACATGGCAATGCAGTAGTCCATGTGCCAGAAGGATTTTCAAAGTGATCCACAGCTGCATGATTAAAATCTTCTCTCATGTCTCCAACAGAGATGGAAAAACAGACAGAAAATCCATCCTTTACATTTTAGAGTTCTGCAGCTCGAGGAAAGCTGTGAGATGCCTAATTCCAGTTTTCATAGCAGTCCAAAAGGGCAATTTAGCATTCCTCAGCATCATGGCAGCAATAAAAATAGTATAAGGAGAAAAGAAATAGATATTTAATACCTTAAAAGATCATATTGACATTGGCACATACTTATTTTACACAGTATTTTCTGAGATTTGTGCTGAAATGGAAACCTTTTAATAAAACAGTTGATATTTTGCCATAAAAAAAGTTATAAAGAAAAGCCATTTCAGAATATGTTCAGCATGCTATGTATATGACTGAAGAGTAACAAACAAGCTTGCCAAAGCAAACTAGATAAAAGCAAAATAAACAATGCAAAACCGAAGCATTGTTAATAAGCAGCACAACATGCAGTTTCTTTTGCTGTGTAATTCTTTTTTTGGCATAGATTTAAAAATGTTTGTTGCACAAGGCCCCTGTGCTTTCTATATAAGCCTTACACAGGTAGTTTCCAATTACTGAAGCCAAGTGCTTGGCACTATTCAGGAAAGGGATTGGCCACTTATAGGAAAAGCAAGAATAGAATTGTGCAGACATATAAATTGGATTTTTTTATAAAACAGGATGTGGTTCAAAACTGTTAAAAGCCCTCATACTCCCTATAACAAGCCAGCCTTCAATTAATTTGTGTGAGAGATATTACCCGCAGACATAGGAATCAATTGTATCAGTTTTACCCTGATTTTATAAGCTTTACTACTGACCTCTGTGACTGTTGCTCTGCTATAATGTAGCATCTCCTACAATGCTGTCTTCCTAAGTTTTCCTGTACATTAAGTTTTTCAACATGTCAGCTGGAGTTCTCACAAAAAAGCTCTCATAGAGTTGGATTGAAGTTGCTTTGTTTAATTTTGTGGCATGAATGGCTATGGCTATCTGTATGACCAGGCACAACTAATCAAATATTTTGCCAGCTTTCTAGTTAGGTTGTCAACTTGTGGTTTATAGCATGAATTAATACCTTTTGCAGTAGGAAATACAGTAAATGCATAAACTAAAATATAGTTACAGAGAAAATAACTTTCCTGTTCTTTTGTAATAATAATAGCAAGGTGTGATGGGTGTTGTTCTTGGTTTTGGGTTTTGTTTTGTTTTTTTGTAGCAATGTATGAGTTTAGTTATAACAAAGGAAGTGTAGCTATCCCTTCTACTCCAGAGCTGGAAACCAGATATTTTGCTTTCAAATTGATGAAATGCCATTATTTTAAATACATTTTTATCTTCCTCTGGCAAAGAAAACACTGTGGTTAGCATAGAAATCCTCCTCAGTGTGCTGTCTCCAAATGGACTCCATCCAAACCCTCCTGAAGTCAATAGAAAAATGCTCATGCTCTTCATCTGATATTGAATCAAGTCTTATTTTAGCAATGACCAAGATTACTTTCACATTTCTGGCGTGTTTCTGGATAGTATAGATTTGCATGTAAATCTGTACTTACTAAAATATTTGAAATTGGTAAAGAAGTAGTCATGAGGTGGATTTTTCTCCAAGTGAAGTAAAAGGAAAATTCCCACTGATTTTCAGAAGGCCAACATTTCTTCTGGCTTTGCTTAGTTATGGGCGAGGTGAGATGGAGTGTCTCCTTTTTTTAAGATTTGTCCTTTTTCTCCTCATGAACTGACAAAATGAGTTACATTTGTATTACCATGAACAGGGAATTAAAGCATACAGTTTCCATTAAGAATGATCTGTTACCTTGGAAAAATGTTAATGTTCTTATTTCTACCTTATTATTTTTCATTACATTGTTAATAGTAATGGAGTTGCCTGCCTAATTGCACCCTAATGAAAACTTGTCCTTTTATCTATGGTTAGGAACAGATCCATGGCCTAGGTGTTAGGAAGAAAAGAAATTCCAAAGGAATGGTGGGATTTCTTCTTGAGAGAGCTCTAAGGACAGAAAACTAGAAAAGCTAATTGTTTATCACAGCTTTTCTTTACTATCCTTTTCTCTAGCGACTTACAAATCAAAGTTAAGTTTCTCAGCTTGCATTTAATGAACTAATTTGTATTTTGACTCGTATTAAAATGCTGAACAGAACATTTTCTATTTTCTATTTGTATTGTAGTCTTTCTGTATTGAAACCATCCAGCAAACTTTAGATTGCTTTAATTGCATACTGATTCCCAGCTCTGTATGCAGAATAGAACTGTATGTTCTTCAACCATACTCACAGGACTGGCTGTCTTTTACTCCAACATAGTAACAAAAGAGCTAAGAGAGCTGTCATTTATTTTACAGCAATTTCAGATAACTGTCTCTCGAGGTGATAAAGTATTGCAGAATGGAAGCATGAAACGTGCTATGTTTTTAAGAGGAAAGATGAATATTTGCTATTAAGGGGTGCAAAGACCAGGAAATAGATGCTATTGCTACTCTTGCAAAATAAAAAATCCCAACGTTTTTAATGGTCTAGGTGAAGCTGAAGAATCAGTGTTGATGGTGGGACCTTGTAATCTGTTGCATGAAGGATGCAGCTAGCTGAAGATCTTAGTTTTGTATTTGAGTGGTTTTCTCTGCGTTATGCTGTGACTTCCTGTGGACTGTTAAGTGATAATCCTGTTATGTACATTTAGACAAGCTCTAAATATTCTTTCATACAAGTAGCTATAGAAAAACTATGCATTTCAATAAAGACTGCAAAATGCTGTCTACAGCGAATGCTCTTCTGCCCCTGAAAATTGATTATTTCACTCTGTATAAGTGCATCAGATAGTTATAGATGTTTGACACGCTAAGTGATGGTCTGGCTAGAGTAGTAGTTGTGTGAGGTAAGTGAATTGTTTCCAGTAAACTTGGCACATCCATATTGTTAATATGCTACCACCTACCTTAAAAATGGTCAGTCAATTTGTTGCATGACACTTTTGGATTAAGTGGGTTGTATGGATTAATTCTGTTCATTCTAAATATGTATCATTGATTTTTTTTCTGAATGACCTGCCCTGTTATTTTTTTGTTTCTTCATAATTGATTTTCAGTGTATAAAGCACTTACCATTTGACGCTTATTGCAAAATAAAATGATAAAAAGCAATAGATTGTGAAGATTTTTTGCAGTCTGTCCTTCCTCATCATAGTTTTTGCAGACTTTTGTACCTTATCTGAAATAGTGATTATTGTCAAACTATATAGGAAGCTAGAAATAAGGACAAGATTTTTTTTCTCATGGTAAATTCATTAATTAACACTTTCAAAGCTCTAGTGGGACATCACTAAATCAGCTGGTGAAGTGACAAATATGAACTTCCTGATGAATAAGTGATTTCCTTCTCAAAGTTGCGGTAAACATAAGGAAATAACTAGCAAGAGGAGTGGAACTGACATGAAATTTTGTTTAAAGTGTTGATCATATTACTCCAGTTCTCTTGTTCTCATTACAGTTCTCTTCATTGAAGGATATGCTAGAGACATACTGTCATTGCAACAGATACCGGTGAGAAAAGAGTGACTTAGAAAGCTTGAAATACTTCAGCCTATCTGTCAGTGGCCAAAGATAGCTTGACAGAATTGTGTTTCTGCTTGGTCTGAGGGATAAGTCACAATTTCAAAATATATCAAGAGCATCCAGCACAAAGTACTAGGGTTTGATTTTTCCTGATATAAGCCTAAAGCCTCTCAAGTCAGGTGAAGGTTGCTGACCCTTTGTTTAATAGCTAAGTGACAGGAGATTTGAGTTATCTTTCAAAAGCTGAGAGAATATCTGAGAGGTATAACTGTGTTCAGCCTGCTAGTTTAAAGAAAATATGTTATGTTGGAATAATCTTCCCCCCGCCCGCCCCGCCCCGCCCCCCCCCCCTTCGGTTTTATACTAGTTTCTTAGCTTTTGTCTTGTCTGGTTCTCTCCTATATTTAATCAGATTTGAGGTCACAAGCTTACATGAGCAAGCAATCTCCTGTTGACTTGCATGTAGGTTTTGCTGATGAGAAGACACAAGGGTTTGTCAGAGTACAGCTCCATGTTGAAGGGATAAAATCGTTAGTGCTGAAGTCTGTTGATCTAGCAACATGAGTTGCTGATGCAATATAGAAATAGCCAAAATATTTATGACCAGAGCTTTGGCATGTCCATCTGACTCATCCTGCTCTGCAGTGATGTTTGAGAATAGAAAACTTCTCCGGTTTCTGAGGCATGTAACATTTTGTCCTGCAGCTCTAGTCCTTTATAAAGGACTGTTTATAAAGTCCTGTTATAAAGGACTGAAGATATTTTCTTAATTTATTCTGAATGACGGGAAGTTGCCCTATCTTATGACATCTTTAAAAAGACCAATCATACTTTTAATCTCTTAATTAATCACAGCATGAAAGGGGCACAATCTTCAAGGACTTTTTTTTTTTTTCTTGCCTACAAAGTTTAGTTGACTGCTTTCTTTATAAAACCTAGCTGTTTGATAGTACAGAATATAGCTATGGTGGTTGATCAAACAGACACAAGATCATCATTGACACTCTTTAGTGTAAGACGACTGACCTATAAAGCCTAACTAGATATTTCTAGTCCATTGGTGTGGATGAGCACGTGATCTCTGCCCCAACTGTCAGAATACGCACTTCTGTTTCAGACAAATATAGATTAAAAAAAAAACCACAAACCTGAAATATAACAGAAAGCCTAAATGCACAGATGAGCATCTTGCCAAATGGGGGAGTGCCTAATCTGGGAACAGCTGAGGATTCGGGTTCTCCATAATGGCCAATGGACTCATTACTTCTCAACACTGAGAAACATGCTGCTTGCTTTGTCACACAACCTGTCTCATCTCATTAGCACAATGACTTGAACATGTTGACAGCATGTAATGGCTTTCACCACATATGTTAAGAAGCGATTTTAAACCAATTTGCTGTTTTCTTTGTAGGCAGAGTGTGACTGCTGATTGTTGCTAAGGTCCCCTAAAAGTTACTCATTTGCCGCAATTCCTATAGGTAAAATATGAAGCCGTGAAACAGATGATACAATGCACCAGCATGCTTGTTTCTTTCTCTGTATGTTAATGAACTCCCAGTCATTCCCAACTGGTAGCTCTGTACGTTGCAGTGAATGCATTCAGATTGAATCAACATTCAGTGACACAACAGACAGCTTCTACATTGGCTCATTGTTTCCCTGAATGCTATTAAAGCATAGTTAGTTCTCAGAGCTGAAAGTTTAAGGTTTTCTGAATACATTATCTGCATCTGATAAACATATTTAAATGTTAAACTTCATTCTTCTCATTAAGTACCTCCACCTTACTTGATCATGTTTATATTTTTTGTCCCCTGGCATTAATGGGGTGACCAAAGCCTTCAAGAAAGGTCCTACCTCTCTGTTCTATGTATTTACTATTAATAATAAGAAGTTCTCATTTAGCAACGTTAAATAATGAACTCTGTATTTAGTGGTGACCTATAAAGTTTGAGTGCTAACCAACACTCAGAGAAGAAATGTTAAAAAAGAAATGTAAAAACACTTTTCAAATTGTCTCATCTCTGATAGTGAATTGTCCATAAAGAGCTACCTTAAGCAATGGTGCTTTTTTTCACATTTTTGCTTGTAGATTTAATCTTCTGTCCTCTTTCTAGACTCTGATTCTAGTAGGAGATTGACACATACTAGAAAGCTGTTAACATTCTCAAGTCCTGTGGTAATACTCTGGCTCATTGGTGGTGAGTGATGTTCTTTGCACTGTTGCTCTATGTAGAAATCACATAAGCAAAGTTAAGCAGAGACATGTACTATTTTCAGACAGGACTATGAATATTTCAGTTCTGCCTGACTTAACATAATTGATTAGGGAACTGCTTGTATTTTATTTTTTCTCTGGAGACCCCTAAAAAAAGTTCATATATCAGTATCTTTTTTAACGGAAGGTTTTGGGTTTTGTCATTCTGGGTTGGTTTTTTTTTGTTTTAAAAAGGCAGGTTACACAAAATTTCTTCCTCCCTCACTAGTAGAATACTTTGACTATTGGCAACTACTATGACAAATTAAACTTGTAAGTGTTCACATAAAAATTATGAAGTCAGAGGGATTTTTCAAGAGAAAGGATAGACCAGTTGTAACTTTCTTGTATTCATCTCTACTGAGAATTCTTCTTAAGGTTCATAAGACCTTACTTAGGCTGATGAATCCCACTTTAGTCAAATGGCTACTAGATACTGCAGCTTATTGCTGTGAAGTTATTTTTGAGAAAGGGATCGAAGTGTTCTCCCAAAGCCTGTATTTGAAATGTTTTCATTATTTCTCTGAACCGTCCAGAAAGAGTCTGAATTTTATTTCCATTATGTTATAAATGCTTTTTGAGAAATAGACCTAAATGATTAACCTGCAAATAACAGGTGAGTAGAAGTGCTTGAAAGGTTGAAAGTCCATGCTGACAAATGATACAGTACATCTTACCTCCATAAAAGTTTGTGTGTATAAAATTTTGTCTCTGATTTATTTTCTCTTGAGTTAATTTTTGATATTATGCTATGATCTGAGGTTGACAAACTTACTGTTTCGAAAAGCAATATTTGTTCACTTACCTGGCAGATTGTCATGTTCTAAAGGTAAAAAGCAAATATCGCATTTGGATATACACATTCAGAGCTCTCTCCTGTTCCTGAACTTGCGGGAGTCACAAGGACCTGCACAGCACCCAGGTAGATGAGTGAGTCTCCTAGCTGGTGCCTAATAGCATTGGATTTATTAGTATGCAACCGTCAAACGTGCATTTAAGTCTTCTGCTTAGCGCTGGCTTGAAAGCTTACAACCCTGGGTCACAAACAGGGTTTGTCATGTACAGGGACGTTGCCCTAGAGTGCCACTGGCTGCATTTTATTTTGCTACTTCAACGTTTTTGATTCAGCTTCCTCCTGTTATATCTAGCTCAGCTGGTAGCCTGTGGCTTCAAGCTGCTGTCATTTGATTTAACCACTCACAAATCAGTTAAGTCAAAATTAATTAATGAATTCCTGTTTCCTTCCTCCTGAGCTCTCCTAAATAATTCATTTTTAATTTACTCAAAGTACTAAAAACATTTGGCTTGGCATTATTTGTCCAAGGTGACTGTGAAAATGGAACTGCTCAAAAAACCATTTGGAGAATGGTGCTTTTGAAATGCAAAGTTGTTCCAAAATGTCTGGTTTTATTGTAGACAAGGGGGAAAATGCAAGTCTTTCAGAAGTCGTGGAAGCTGAATAAGAAATAAATATGGCATAATATCTTATTTCCCCATGTGGTGAAATGGCTCTTGCGGAAAAAAAAATAATAACAAAAGTTGGACTTTATTGTCTGTCCTGGAATTAAAGACACACTTGACAGCAGAAACTCATCAGAGCTGAAGTGTATCACTATCCTTTTTTCTTCTTTCTTCACACCATAGGTAGAGAATACGCACAGTACACCATCATATGAAGGTAGTAGTTGTAGGGTCAGTACAAATTTTATTTTACTTTTATAGAATAATGTTTTTTTTAAAGGAGAACAGAAGAAAGTCATGCACAGCAGGGGAGCCTGTAGCTGCTTGCATCTTGGGTTTCCTAAAATGAACTTAACCTTTCAACAATGCCAGGATGATTTTGTGACATACCAGCAGCAGAAGAAAGAGGAACTCAAGAAATACTAAAGCGGCTTTCAACAATGAGTGAATATAAGCTTAGAGTAACACTTGGCTCCTATTGATTCATCTTTTATTGAAGTAGTAGCTTAATCACAGTTGGTAACTGTGATTTTTCAAAGACAATTGATAGCTAAAGCCACTGAAAGATGAGTCAGATTTCCTAGGCAATTTGAAACCTGCAGGTTTTTGAGGTAAAGGTTCCTAATCTGAGTCAGGTGAGCACTGCCAAATGCTGTTAGAGCCTGTGCAGGTTATATTCTGCTTGGATTCTTGTCTCGGTTTGCTTTTTGAGCCAGCTGGAGATATCATGCAACTTTTTAATCCTCATGGTGGAAAGAAGAAAATGTGTGCAAAATATCCTTAAATATGAGCTAAAGGAGCATATTGTATGATGATATTATTTCATAATGTTGATGTTAAAATCCGTTGGAATTCCTCTGCTCATTTTGGTTCCCAGAGGTGTGGAATGATACAAAATTTCATTGTATGATCCAGACAGAAGGACATTTTATGTAGTTTGTGATGCAAGAGCTTAACAAACACCCACTTTTTGGACAATGTTTTCAGTTCTTTTTTCCTCTGTGTCCCCCAGTAATGGAGAAGTGGTGCAGTGAGCTGATTCATGTGTCCATATGGGAAAATTCAGAAAAGCTGAGCCATATTAAAAGTGTATGTTAGCTAAGATGCATTAAACCTTTTCTGAATGAAGGGGAAAGATGTGCCTGTTGAGAAGTGAAGCAGCATTAGTTTGTTCTTGTTACAATAAAAGGAAATAAGCCACTTAAATTTAAGGGATTTTTCATAACCATCACAGTTTTAGTTAATGACAGCCTTTTAATCTCTTTATTTAGGCAATTCATTTAGCGGGATAACCTTGATAGATAGTTAAGACTGACCTCTTGAAATTCAGGGCATGCCTTGATCATTGTTCCAGATGACTTGTCAGATATCTCATGTAATCATGCTTAGAAATTCTCAAAACATATTTTTGCACCTATTCACAAGTGCTTAAACAGCTCTGGATGAAGTTTCAGCCATGCAAACATTTGCAGTGGAGGTGTAAATACTTGCTCTGGAGTTTTTTAAAGCACCATTGCTATAGCATAACAGAGGAGATCTGTCTTTGGCAGAAGTGCTGTCAGTTTGATGGTGCTTGTAAAGAATATGTATTGCTGAGAACTGAGGCTGTATGCAATTAGAGTACAACATCTGCAGGGAGGCATTTGACTTTGCTTCATTTTATTTTATTTTGGGTTTACATGCAAAAAAGATAAAGATGTTCAGATAGATGTTCAGAAGCAATAGCTTTCACTGCTTCATAGATATACTATAGTTTCTTCTCCTGTGGTTTTTCCAGATTTGAGCTCAGCCACTGTTGATGCCGTTGTTGGCAAGCCAAAAGGGAATAAGTTAAGCTGTTCCTATCACACCACCCTATTCTAGTGCTGTTTATCATCAATAAAGAGGAGGTATGTCTGGCATCTTTGCTTTCTCAATCACTACAGCCCAGACCTTGAAAGACTAGACTGGCACAGAGACACCGAAGAGAAGCCAGGCCTAAGTATAAACAGTTTATCCCTCTGTAGCTACTGTAATATCTGTATGATTTCCCCCTGGAAAACAGAACGTCTGCTCATTTGAAAGGCTGTAACTCTACAAATTGCCCTCTAACCAAAGACGTTATAAATGACAGTTATATGTATTTGTTTGTGTGCTGGAAGAAGAAAATTATGACAAAGCAATGGATTTTTTTAATATATATTATGAATGTACAAATATTGTGTTCTTTGAGTGTTTTGCAAATAGTTTTCAACAAAGACAATTATTTTTTTCTCTGCAATTTTAGTTCTCCTGAAACCTTTAAAAAAATCCTGGTTTTTCCAACGAAAGATTCAGCAGGAAGGAAAATTTCATCAGATTTTTCATTTCCTTTAAAGGTTACTTCTCATAAAACAAAATAAAAATACAAAGAACCTTTGATCAGTTATCTGCACCCATTTTCCTTCCACTTACACCCATCTGAATCAATAGTGATTTCCTCTCCATTTGTACTATAGAACTAGGGTTAAAAGATGGCGAATTTGACGTCTGGAACTGTGCTGAAATTGTGTTGCTTTTGTTTCACATGGTTAAGATGAGCTCTGCATCCTTCTGTGTGTGTTCTGCTGCCAACACGCCACAGGTACGCTCCGCTGCTTTATGAGCCACACTTAGCCGAGAGCGGGTGCTGAGCAGGGAGGGAGCTTCCTAACCTTCTGCCCCAGCTTCTATACTTCTAGCATGCCTTAGTGCAAATTTTTTTTTAATTCACTTGTTGGACTTGGCATTCAAATGGATTTTGAAGCCTAGGAGAAGTTTTCTGCCGCCTTCCAGCAGCACCCTCAGAGGGACAGCATGTCTCACCTCCGGCTCTCCAGAGAGCTCGGTTCTGCCCCTGCTGCCACCCAGCCAGCTGCCTGGCTGCATTGCTGACTCCCTTGATGGCTCTACTTTGATCATGTATTCGAGTACTTTGTGTGCAACTGATGTGTATTCAGTGTAATTCTGAGAGTGTAGAAGTTCCTTTTTTTTTTTTCTTTGTACAACCCTTTCCACTGTTCTTCCTGGAGTTGCCTGCACAGCTCTTTCCCCTTCTTTGTCCTTGCTTTCATTGCTCAATGGAGGCATACAATCACCCACTGGCTCTACTACCCGAACAAGAAAGGGGTAGCTCTTTGGTTTTATTGAAGAGATACTATTTTACTGATGCATTGTTATTTTTCAGAGTGGATACATATATAATATTGGTTTTTAAAATGACATTAGTTACTGGTGTTATTTATATATTTGGAGTAAAAATAATTATACCTTTTACTAGGAATAGTTCATAAATAAATATTTGTATTAATAATTAATTACTCAGTGGGAACTAATTGCCTGTCACAGTGATGTGCAGCATGAGACACTGCTTTGAGTGTAATAAATAGCAGGCTCTTCCCATAAACATATCTTGAAATTTTAGGCACTGAGTAATGAAAATCATGCATCATAAAGAGAACAGTATGGCAGAAGTTCTGCAAACCAACCTTAATGTATCACAGATTCTGACTTGGCAATTACAAAACACATAGTTGCAGTGGAGCAGATTCCCAACTGGCATAACGTGCTAGAGCATGTCATCAAAGCTGATAACCACCAAGTTTAGAATCTGTGTGAAGATTAAGAAGTTCCTGTCTCATATGTCAAATTACGTTGAGGTGCATTCTATAGGGGCTTCTAGATTTGGATGCTCAGCTATTTTAAGTGCTGTTGCTTACAATGCTCACCTTTTGACTTTGCACTGAATTGGAATAGTTGAATTATGTTCAGCTGCAGCTGGGGCACAGTTTGGGATTTGCTTATCAGCCCCTTTCTGCCACGAGCAGTACCTCTTTGCTTAGCACATGGGCCAAGACATCAGTGTGAATCTACCTGGAAACTCAGAATGTGTTTCTGGAGTGCCTGAATTTTTCATCATAGCTTCATTATGGGCTTTGCTTCAGAACAGACTTCACTTTACTTGCTATCTGGCATTCCTTCAGTTCTACACAGGGTAAAAATTAGAGACTAAAAAGAACTGCTGCTTCACTCAACAGAGCCTTCTTTCAATGAACATTTACAGAGTCAAACTTTAAATTAAACAGAACACAGCCAGGTATGATGTAAAGAGAGGGTGGTAACACTGAAATTCTGTGAGAAGTCATTGATGTTATGTGTTGGATATTCAAAATTTCTTTTTATTTATAGTCATAGGATTCTGAGGGGTAGCATGTGTATTAGGAATTGTTATATTCAGAGCCAAGACCAAAAGCATTTCTGTAGGAGGGTCATAGTTACGCAGAAATTCTTAAAACAGTATTAGTTAAGTGCTTACTGCTTTCACTGCACAGATAACTGGAAGTGTAATGCTTCTGGATCTAATGCTTTAGGGTTGAAAGTTCATACAGAAATGCAGAACCAGTGTTCCAGTTATTCCAGTCAGTGTCTCTAAGACTTTCCATAAATGGCCAGACAGCCTGTGATTGATGATTTTCCAGTCTCGTGGGGTACTACCAATTTGGTTTTGGATATCAGGGAAAGATAAACCTGTAGCACAGGTCACGTTTAGAAATGTATTCCCACCGGTGAAAGAGACTGGGTGCAAAGCACAAATAGATGCACATTTAAGGATTTTATGTGTGAAAGGAGATAAAGCTGGACAAGAACATTTTTAGACATATGAGTTGAGACAGCAAAGAAAATATACCCTAAATCACCAAGATTAAGAATATTGCTCAGTTAGTCCGTGGGGTCTGCAAACTCCCTGACTAATCTGGGACTGATAGCTCTCCCACACTGCAGCAGCACTCCAGTCAGTCAGTACTTATTTGCCTTTCAAGCCTTCCTCATGAGTTATCACTGCTGTCCTTTATTGCTTAGGCAAATGACAGATTGAGGCTTCTGTTTTTCTGCCAAACCCAATTTGTTTTGTTGTCTTTCACTTCTCTGACCCTGTCTATCTTGACTAGTTCTTGCTTTCAGTCTGTACTTTAAACCCGTAGTGTTATGGAGCAAAGACTTGTTTCAAAGACAGTCTGAAGATGGCATTCCCAGGTATGGCCATTACTGAAACCAAAAAAATCATTGGGTTTGGTTTGCGTTGAGGCTAAAAGCCTATAGTTTCTTGGGTTAAAATGAGCAAGGAAGATTTGCATAAGGAAAAAAAAAAAGCCAAACAAAACCCAAACTTCTATGTGTACAGCTGTAACTAAACCCAGGCAAAATTTCTATTCAATTTTGATGCCAAAAAAAATGTCGTGCTGCATTTGCATCTTGTGTTGGTGACAGTTTACTTATCTCTAAATGCTGCAGTACACATTAACTTACATGTGCTCCTGTTGTGTTACACTAGAAAGGACTTTATCTCCCGCTTTCACATCTTGATGGTGAATGAAGAATAGGTAGTGAACATGTGGGACTGTAACATAGTGTTCTGTAAGATTCTGTAATATTCCAGTTTTCCCTCCTTTCTCCTTTGGACTCACGAAAGGCTAAAAAGTTTTTTTTTCTTTTCTTTCTTTTTTTTTATTTTGATTAAAAGATGTTTGCTGGAGGAAAGAACCACTGATATGGGCCATCTTGAAAAATAAAAAGACTGGTTAATTTTTTTTAGATTTAAAGGATTCTAAGCACTAGTATTTTTCCCCCTAAAAATGAAAAAGGGTATTACTGAGAGGAGCAATGTAACCAAATTTTGTGTCAGTGACTCTTATTTAAGCCTGATATTTGAAGCTCCATAAGAACAAGAATATCATTTGTCAGTATTCTGTCAAGACTCAGAATTACAAAGGATATCAATCCTAATGCTTTGGGGCATGAACCAATTTCTTGCTAGGATTATGAAGATACTCTGCAATTTAACTTAGTGCAACTGGCTAGATAAGCTGCTCTTCCCTCCTGATCATTGGAAATTGTAAGTGCAGGCCATTGCAGAGGTAGGCTGCTAGATCTCATTAAGTAATTTTTTTTCTCCAGCAAGGTAAACTAAACTCTTGAACACTAAAATTTTTTACCAAAACAAAGCAATTCTTTAGGTTCTGTTCTGTAAAGTAGTTTTAATTTGAACTTTCACTTCTGCAAGTATTATAGGTTTACGTTTTAGCAGTGAAAGATCTGTCTCTTTTGAGGAAGGCGGTGACAGAACTATGGCTTTCTGTGAGTTACATTCAGAGCGCAGTGGGCAGAGGTCTCTAACTCTGGCCTTTGGAAGTGAGGATGTATGGAGGTTTTCTCAGTTTAGATTGTTTGCACCAAGTTTCTACTCATAATGCTTCCGTTGGGGAGTGAAGGCAGTGTGGGAGTCAAATTGCCTATTAAAAATGTCTGGAGACAGTCGTTAGTGAACTCCCCAAAAAATCCTGGTAGGAATTCAAGTGAGTGGTGTTCATTAGCTAGATGAATCTCTGGTGATTTCAGCCAGAAATGACTGCTGCAAGCCAGAGGCAAGCTAAACGAGGAAAGAGGAATGCTCTAGAAGGGGATGGCTGGATCTCAGCCCTGCTGGTTGCCATAGCTGTGGTCGTTGAATCAGCCACAAGGGTGGTAGTGATGGAAAAGGGTGGCACCCACAAGTGAAAAGAGACAGAGAGGCTATGCAGCTGGAAAGTTCCAAGTGGAAAGGTATTAATATCTCAGCTATAGTGAGAAAGAAGAGAAGCTGCTAAAAGACAGTGTGGTCTCATTTGTGTGGAAAATCTACTGCAGGAACATGCCCAGACCTACACCAAAAGGTCCACCTTACAATATATCTACGCGTATCTGTGTATAGATATAGATATACACACACACATACCTCTGTATATACACCCTGTAAGCTTGAATCATTTCATTGGAAAGGAGACTAGCTCATAAATGGTATTTAGTTCATGTTCACTTCATCACTTTTTACATATTGGCACCTCTGACCCCTGACCGGAGGAGAAAGCAGTGTTAGATCTACTCTGCATGACTCATCTTTCTTCTTCAGTGCATTTAAACAACATCTACAACTCCTTTCCTGCCCCACTGGGGAAGAATTTTCCCCCTTTCCCAGTCATGAAAACAAAGTAGTTAAGAAACACCGAGTGAATATGCTCAGTTGAATTAAGAACTGACATGTTGCCAATCTATGATTTTGGTGTTTAAGCAATAATGTAACAAAATTAGTAATTTAACTTAGTTAAAACAGTGTATTGCAAGCCATGTGTCCCTCAATTTTGCTTATAATTTAGTTCTGTTTTCTGAATGAGTTGTGCACAGCCTTGTTTTCAAGTTTTGAGTTTATTAACATTTTCTCTGTAAGTTCTTTCTTGAAAAGCTGATGGAAAAATTTAGGCTACTACAGGGGAGGTTTCCTTAATTGTGAATTTATATGACAGTATGGGGTCATAAATGGGATTATGAAGGAACAGGGAATCTGGTAGTTTGGCAGTTAAATCACTGGTGATGACTGATGTGCTTCCATTAAGCTCATTGGAAACACAGAGTTGCTTATGCCTCAGTGAAGAAAGAGACCCTACTCTGAGTTTCTTCTAATATTCTACGTATTTTAGCAAAAATTTAACTTTTAATTAGATTCATTTTTGTTGTTGAAGATTTAAGATGCTGGTTTCCTCAGTGGACACTCTTGATAAACTTTTTTCAGTTCCAGCCATGTGTAAAAACTGATCTATTTGGGTTGAACTTCAGCAGGGGCAGAAAGCAGGGATTTAACCTTTTTTAGGTCTCATTCTTTAAACCCATGGTTGCTTGGAAATTACTTTTATTTGTAAGGATATTTTATTGTAATTCACTTTTTGAAGTAAATAGTAAATTTAAATGGGAAAATTTTTTGCCTATTTTAAGGAACTGTAGTTGTCTATCACTTATGGTTTCATTGCATTAAAATAGTCTTTTGAATAATACAGTTTTAGATCATATGAAAGAATAAGTTATGACCTCTTCTTATTGCCCTTTTCAGTGTGAGGCATAGTCCAGAGTCTGAAAAATTTGTTGGGAAGGACTCTCACTGGTTTCAGAAACTAAGAATGCCCTTGTGGTGCTGGACTTTTCCAGCATGCTGTTCTGCTCCAGTATTTTGTTCTAAGTATCTGAATCACATTCACAGAGTTAAAAAGTTCCAAGTTCAAATGGGTTACAAACTACTTACTCAATGCCTTTATTGTCAGTAAGTCAAGAGGTTAAAATCCCAAATCCCAAATAACAATACTCTGCAGGCTTAATTCTAAGGGCAAACCCTTGTACTACATTCCTAAATATCTTTTCTACAAAAAAATGGTAGGGACACTTTGTTTAAAAAAAAATAAAAATAATTGCAGCTGGAAAATTAAAAAGTGTACTTTATTCTTTTTGCTGAGCAGTACCTGGCTAGACTGAGCTCCAGAGCTCATCTGTGCACAGTGATTCCCCATCAGAATGTCTTAGTGGGAATATTGATAAGCTCCTTGCTCTTGCAGTATTGTTAACTTTGTTAACCCTTGATTAATCTTTTGTGTAAAACTACATTTTAAGCTTGACATTGAGCTAATAGAGGTATGAATATAAACTTGCAGTGCTGCATAGTAACAAGCTCTAATGAAAATATGCATCTCTGCTTTCTAAAGAAATAAAAATACATTGCCTGATGGGTGGTATAAGCTGACCTATTTAACTGTTCTGTCAGATAATGGATTTGGAATCAAAGAGAAATCACCCTCTTGGACAATCCTCTAAACTCTCTCTGAGTGAAATTCTCTGTGAAATTGAGGCTTTGCAGGACTATGGCCTTAATCTTCCCATAGTTCTGTATATTCTGACTAATGTCTGAAAGGTATGTAGATCATCTCCTGACAAATCTCATTTTTACATTAATATATATTGCCCTTAACTACTGTGGTCTATCTTCTGTCATTGCTTATCTGACGTAACTGTTTGAATTAAAACTGGAGAAAGAGCAGGAATAGGCAGGACTTTTTTGGCTTTTTTGTATGTCTTCTGTGACAAGTCATAAACGTTATAGACTTACAGAGCAGTAGATCTTGGCAGAATAAATGAAAACATAGGTTGATTTGTATTATGTTGTAAGATTGCAGAAGATCAAAAATACCTCCCATTCTCAGTGATAACTGTGTTAAGTTTTAAAGGCAGGCCAAATAAACAACATATTTTTCCTCAAACAGGATGCTTGATCCAAGCAACAAAAGCATCAGCACCCTGTCTATCCACATACTCAGCACTATGTCAATCACAGGAATGAAGTGCATGCTTTGCAAAGCGAGCCCCAGTCTGCATGACAGTTATGCTGTAACCTGTCCTAGCATGCTTTTGCTAAAGGCCTCTCTAATCAAGTGATGCTATTAAAATATTTTGTCTAGTTCCTGGTTGTCCTGTATATCAAATTCAACTTTCTTTACAATTAAAAACCTTACTCTATATATTTGACCTTGCACCAGATCCTCCCCTAGTGAAAGTTTCCACAATTCCATTGAAATGAAAATAAAAAGAATAAAAAGATATAAATACGTGTAGAAAAAAAAAAAATCTGACATCCCATTAAAAAACCCCAACCTTAAATCTTATTCCTCATTTACATTCAGAAAATATACTTTGTAGTAATGATAAGGGTACTCTTCCTTGTTCTGTTGCTTGTTTAAAGTGCACAGAAGTTTTCATGAAGATTATTAACCAGAGATTTTTTACTTTTTCATTTTAATTTTTATCACTGAATTATTGACTGAATCTATGGAATGCTGTTTATGCAAGTAGGTGAGTTGTAAGTAATGCAAACACTGGTTGCACACGGAACTGGCAGTTTGTTCAGTAGTGTAAGGAACTCAACCAGCAGAGCCGCATCTAAGATACAGAGTGAAGGCAGGATTTGATGGTGCACAATAACAGATGTGTAATCCACAAATGAAATATTGTAAGCTGTGTGAATAATGATATAATGGGAAAGAAAGGGGTTCTCTGTCATTATCTCCACGTTAGGTTATATAAACACTATGCAAGTGTGAAAATATGATTAAACCCACTGAGCCTCCTGCCAGTACATTTACTATTTCTTTTTATGCAGTCTTGTATACCTTATTACTCTGCCAGAACTTCCACTGGTATGTGTCTCACTGAAACATTTTTGTGAAGGCAAGGAATATACTATCATGAAGAAGAATTATGGTTAATACTCCATATTTCAGTACTCTTTTTTTTTTTTTTTTATAAGGTAGAATACAGTCCTGTAAAATGTTTTCATCCTTCATCATCTGAGTTTAGAAACCATTTAGGAAAGCTGTGTGAATTTGAACCATGGACCATAAAAATGGAGATGTATGTGTGCATTTTTTGCTGTTCACTATAATTTACCATTTCTGTTTAATTTGTACAAGTCCAAGATGTAAACCTAGGATAACGAAACTTCAAACATACTTGACATACCACCAATGATATGAGACTGAAAGGATAGAAGTGTCTAGTTTTTCTCTATTCTTTCTCACTCCTGCTGAAGCAAAGTGTTATAAACTCCCAGGAACAGACTGTTTGTAAAGGTACAGCCTTGACATATTCACATCAGTAACAGAGGCAGTCATTTCTTTGCTACCAAAATCTGCAGACCATGACAAAATCAGAAGATTGCTGAGAAATACCTTGGGAGTGCAGCAGGCAACCTGTAGGAAACTGCCTCTGCTACATTTCAGACTGAATTAAAAAGTGTTATATTCCTTTAACAGATATTGGATACAGTCTATTAGGTATACCTTCAGTAATTTTTTTTTTCTTTTTTGGGGGGGTAGTATATTCACAATAATGGAACAGAGACAATATAGCACATAATTGCAAGAGGAGTTGACTTGATTGCAGTAAAGGTATTTTTAAATAACTGTTTGACTGATTTACTAGGACTTGGATTTTTACTCAAATCTGCACCTGGTGTGTTGAAGGACTACTACTGATTTCCTTGGTTCGTAGATAAAAGCCTTGGTGATTTGTTTGTAGCTGTAAGGAATAACTATGTGTAGGCAAACAGAACTGACAATGCTTTAGTCACAAATTACCACTTAATACAGGTGTCAATATAGAGTCACTGGCATTTATATCAGGAGAGGAGTGGAGCGGATCTCTAGCGAGCTGTTGATGACCCTCAGCATGTATTCATTCTTCTGTCAGCCTGTGGAAAACTGACTAACAAAAAATCCAAGATGTCCCTATCAGGTCTCACAGAAACCTTGTATGACTGAGTTTGTATCATTCTTGGCAGTAACTTCGCTTTACAGAAAGGTGGTGTAGGATGAAATATCATTTAGAATAAACAATTTAGCTGACTTTATTCTTCCAGAGCTCATATATAATGGCAGCTTCTCAACCTACGTAGCCAGAATTCACACCAAATAAGTAAATATTGCAAGTGTTTTTTTGAGTAATATGTAAAAATACTAACTTAACATTACACTCGCATGTTTCACACTCTCTTAAAACAATTTTTAACTCTGCTGTGATTTAAGTAGTTGATATTAAGCTTACGTTGGGAAAATAATTTTGAAGAATAGCAGTGTGTCATTTAGAAATCCTTGATGATATGTTGGATGTACAGAGGCTTGTAAAGGGGTGGCAAGTCACATTCTATAGCCTTATGTTATGAATAGCCCAATTGTAAGTAATCCAAATTTCAAAGCAGAGACTGGCCTGGGGAGGTGTGTACAAGTGATTAGAATTTCAAAGAGTTCAGAATAAACACCAGCTCTTTGATGGGATAATTTATGCATGAAGTGGCAGGAAGAGCTGTCTGAGTTGTTCTTGGAGAGTTCACATGGAGTAATGTTAAGGTCTTAAAAATAAGTTTTGATACTTGATTACTGGCAATGAGAATGAGACCTTTACCAAAATGAGACCTTTACTGAATTAAGGCACTGATACCCCATGAAGAATGTACTGAAAGCTGTCAGTACTTTAAGATTCGTGCAAGAAGAAGAGGATATTTAGTACCAAAGGAAAGAATGCATTATTAGTTCAGTAAAATTTAAGTATGATCATGCCTCTTGAGGAAGAAAACGTCTTGTGCAATACTAAAACATTAGCTGTAAAAAAGAATTTCTGTTTTTCTGTTTGAATGGGGGAAAGGTTGGGGGTCTCTGTTCATCAGGCTACTTTTGGGTTATCACTTGGTTTTCATTAATTTTCTGTCTGTAAAGTTACACTTTCAGATCTGCAGATAGAAAAGGGTATCTCTGAGAAATACAAAGCACTGGCTAACCTATTTTCAGCTGCTTGGTGCCTGGTCACATCCATGTTTTTATGATGTTGAACATCATACTGGAAAACAAGCACTCAGAAATCAAAGTGGTGTAGAAAATGTAGGACTTCAGTGACTGAACGCAAATTTCTAGTCAGTTTGGGACTACATTATGTAACCAAGAGGTGAATGAGCTTTGGACAGGGCTGTATAGTGTTTTTACAGGCTTTGAAATCAAATTTCATGCTTTGTCTCCCAAGAATACCAGTGATACAGGTTGGAGAGCTGAATGTAGAGTGATCACATCTTCCTTTTAAACTCTGAGGAGATAGTGTTGTCAGAGACTGTCCTGGCTTTGTCTGGGAGTGACATTCATCCCAGTGTGAATGTCATCCCTGGGAGTTACTCAGTGTCCCATTCCTGTCTCTTAGAAGTTTCAGAAGACGAACAAATGCAGCCACATCTATTTGCTTTCTTGATATGTTTTTTTACTACAACTTTGGTTTCCTGCCACCTAATGAAATTCATACACAGTGTAT
This sequence comes from Ibycter americanus, assembly GCA_035590275.1. NCBI lineage: Eukaryota > Metazoa > Chordata > Aves > Falconiformes > Falconidae > Ibycter > Ibycter americanus. The sequence goes on from JAVJGI010000037.1 coordinate 10,390,129, forward strand.
ACATAAATATGGGTAATGGATGCAACGTAGCCAAATACAGGACTCAAACAACAAAGGTGGTTGTGGCTACTATGCTAGCATCCAGTAAGGGTTCTGCAGCATGACATTTTAGAACACCTTTATTTGAGAAATTTAGCAACTCTGTAAACCATCACAATTGCTGAAAAGCTGCTTTACTATGGTATTCAAGAGTGGTTACCAATCTCCTCCCATTAGCATTTCTGCAAGAAAAAGAAATTCCAAAATACACTCTGGTTATATTTGATCTTCTGTTATTTGTTACTGAAACAAAATTTTCTGAAATTTAAAATCTTTTGTTACTGTTTTAACTTCAGGTTTCAACCCAGAAAAAGAGGTGTCATATTTTCTTTGGAGGAAGCTTATGTATCAGCACAAGCATAAAGAAAGATTATCATTTCAGAAGGCAGACTAAAAACCTTGACTGACTAATATATTTGCCTAATGGTGATAACATTTTCTTATTTGTGGACCAGCCTTTGCCAGAACGTAAAAAAGACAGCATCCATAGAAAACTAACGAACAAGTTAAAACAAGCAAAATCTTTTCAGCTATGGAGCTTACTGCTACGGGATGTTATCCAAGTCAATAAGTTAATAGTTTTTTATATATATATATCTATATTTACACATTAAACCCTAAATAACCAAAGCACGCTAGAATTTTTTTTTAGTTTTGTCTGCTGTATTAGTCTTCCTGATTCATGATCTCTGAGCAGGTCAGCCAGTAAATTTCTGGTGTAGAATTCTTTCTCTTTTATATTTGAAGAACAGAATAATGGGCAAATAGTGGGACAATGGCAAAGTAAGACTACTGATCTGATGCAATAAGACATCTGTGTTCCTACATTTGAAGTAGGAATTTCCCTTACAGGAAAGACCAAACCTTTGAAGCCGAATTTACCATGGATATTAATCCACTCAGTGAAGCTGAGATATGCCTGCTTACTTATAATAGATAATTTGACCTTTAAATTTCTTATTTAGATTCTTTTGTTTTCATGCTAGTGTGTAGGAGAATTAAATGCATAAAACTGGAGTTGACTAAGGCAGGTATCAGGATTTTTAATTAGTCAACATTTAAATCTAAGTATTATGCATAGACATACGTCAGAGGAATTCCAGGACCCTCTTACATTCACAAAGCAAGCCCTGTGTCTTTGATGGAGATGAGCCAACTTGTGTTTTTGTCCTAATGAAATTCTTTTTGTCAGCTCACTAACTGATGAATAATTTAGGCCTTGACGAATACAAGTCAAATGATTTCTGTGAACAGATTCAGAAAAGGGGAAACAGAACCACCCCTTCAGAGACTGGACCTGAGCAGGTGTGAGTGCAGGGGGCAGCCATTTCAGGCGGAGGTTGACATGTTTTTACAGAAAAGATCAGCAGGTTTTGAATCAAAGCAGGAATCTTATTGCATGTAGACTTTGAAACATTAGTTGACTGTTGGGTTTTTTTAGTTTTTAGGCATTTCATTTCTATGCTCCCTTGCATCTTGTTTTCCTGCAGAATGCCATTTATTAGAACATTCTCGTCAGACAACAGATGATTTTGTTTCATCAGCTTGAGCTTGCACACTGGGAGTTTTTGCCTTTCATAAGCAAAATCTATCAATTCTGTAGCATAAGCATATGTGCCATGTATGCTGACCTGACACAACATTTGCATCTAGGTTTCTAGATTATAGTAGGGGCTTAAGAAAAAAAGTTGGGATGGGTGTATCTGTAAGAATTTCCCCATGTCAAAAGTGTTCAGAACCAAGCTCATAATCTACTCAGTTCTACTGAATTCTATTTGAAGCCACTAAATACTTGTGTTGTTCTGTAGGTAAAACAATTTAAGGTGGCTACATACATGTACATATATATGCAAATAAAATCTGCAAGGGTGAGTAGAAATGAAAGGCTTTTTTCCTGGAAATATTATGAAGAAGTTGAGAAGCTGAGACCAAAAAATCACTTCTAAAATAGAGGCATCTGAATAGAAAGCTTAGAGCGTGGATTTGAATGCCTGGATTAGCAGGTGGGTATTTTCAGTCGTTGATGGATCTTCACTTTTACAGTGACAATAACAGAAGAGAAGAATGTTCAGCACTTGTGGGATTGGTACCTAAATGTTCAAGGGTTCATTTAAGCATCTAGATGTCTCATTAATAGACTCCTGTTGTATACATTATAATCCCCTAACCAAGTACAAGACTTCTCAGAGGTATCTTACATGGCTGTCTTCTCTGTGAAGATCCATCTGGAAATAAATGATTCATCAAGCAAATGGCTTTCTTGAAACTCTTGGGAGATTTGATAGAAATAGGAGAACAAAGGCCATGTTCAATGACTATTGAAAGTTACGGACCAAGGGTATTGTGAGGTGAAGTGGGAGGATGAAGATGCAGTCCTTATTAAGGATTCTGGAGAACGTGAAATTACAACACTTTCAGCAGTGAGGTCTGACACTGAGCTTTGAAGTAATAAATGGAAGTGGCAGGGCCATTTGCTTTCTGGAAACATTATCCCTTTACCAGCTTGGTGGTTGGGTTTGTGTTTTCTTTGGGTTTTTTTTGTTTTTTTTGGTTTGGTTGTTGTGTTTTTTGTGTCCGTGTCGTCGTCCCCCCCCCCCCAATTATTAGGAAAACCAATCATTCATAGGTTGCTGTTTTGGAAATACCTAATTTCTGTCTGAAGCTATAACAACTGCATGTTCAAATCAGGAATATAATCATCTGACCTTTTAAAACCAAACCCTGAAAATATTATGTATTAGGAATCATGCACCAAAGAGAAAATACTGGATACTACAAGCACTGGTGTCTGTCTTTGCTATTATAGTTTATCTTTAGAAGAAATATGAGCCTGGCAATAGTCATGTAATGACTGGCTATGCTTTTCACTGTGGTTCAAGATGATGCAAATTACTCACTGATCTAAATCTGGAATGATGTAAGACATAACTTTAAAATACACAGTAGGTGAGGTTTTATTTTTGTCTGGAAGTAGGCAGGAAAATTGAAAAGCTTTTGGTTTATTAAAATCAACAGCTTTTCTTGCTCTTTTGGTTGAGGTAGGATAAGTATTTTACAGAGGAAAAAAAAAGCACTGAATACTTCGTTGCCAAAATTGTGTTCAATAGAACCAAAGTATCATGATCAGTTTCATGTTTGACAGAGTTATCCTACGTTTAGTGTCTAGTAGAACTTCATTCTCTCTGGCCACAGAGGCCATTTTTCACATCTTGCAGCCCAGCAATAAGAAAGATAACCATCTGTCTAATTTACAAGGTCAGACTGTTGACGCATTGATCTTATTTCATAATCTTTAATAGACCGTTCCAAATTTCATTGGAGTTTTATATCCTCTTACCTGCAGACGCTGTTGCTCAAATAATGGCAGCATTGCCACCCTACACCATCTGTGTGCATTGCCAAATGCTAAATTAAAATCACAACATTAGATATTCTCTTTTCCATCTTATCATTGCATTTAATACTACCACTCATTTAAAAAGATGATAAAACATGAAAATGCAAGGTTCAGCTATGTTTTTATACTTAACATTACAGTATAATTGTGTTTTAGAATGTTGTGTAGAGTGTAATGAGGAAAATGATCTATTGTATAACAGCTAATCATGTAGATATGATAACAAAAGTCTATTTCCCCTTGGGTTCAATACACTCTCTTTTTTTCTTGATATTGCAGCAAAGAAAGGAATTAACAGTTTATTATTGTAGTGGGCCACAATTAAACCTATACAGTGTGAAATTCACATTTTAATCAACTGTCTCGATATGTAAGATTTGGTTTCATTTTTTAAAAGAAAAGACAGTAAATAATTCATTTTTGAGAGAATTATCATAGTAATACTGAATTATAGTCAATAAAGGCAGTAACCAGTTGTACTAAACTAGATCAATGTAGTATGTATGCACTAGTAAAAGTGCATAATATTTTATGGTTTTTTTTTTTCTTTCTGACAAGCTTAATTATAAACAGATGTTAGGATGACCTTCTCTCATGGTAGAAAAATGCCTGATGCCTCATAACATTCTTGAATATTGAGAACAATTGGCTCCTGAATTGATGATAGCATTATCTTAATAGCAATTTCTGTTTTCTAGCTTGTTGCAGTGAGGTGTTGCAAAATCTAGGGAGCTTTGCCACAGGGTGTAGGGCTTTCAAAGTACTCAACTCTTGCAACAGTACAGTTAGGAATCAACATAGATGCACAATGTAGATGAACTAGGTCCATTTTAAATTCTGGCTGGGGTGCAATTTCTGCCAAGCTTCATTGTCAATTTCTTATCACAGAAAATGTTTAAACTGAAAAGAATTATTTACCATTTTTGTAAGCTCAAGATAGATCCAAACTGCCATGTCTGTTAAAAAAGTGGCAAAGTTCATAAATATTTTCTATGCCTGTAAAGTCTTTGACAACACAAATCTTAGGGTATGTGTGGTTATATATATCTTTCAATACCTATTACAGTAATTGGACCCTATACACACGCACACCCTTTGCCTTTCATAATAGCAATGTTAAATATTGATTTCCAGTCTAGTACCGGTGTCCACAGAGAAATCAGCCTTAACTTGGAACTAGTGTTAAAGAAATGGTTCATCATTTTGCAGGTCCAAAGAACATCCTTTACTTTCTGGGTAGGGCGTGGGAGGACAGGAGTTACAAAATTTGAGACAAAACTTAGCTGAAAGCGTCTCAAATCTTGTTCAAGCACTGTTCACATTTACTTAGTAAACTATTTGTCATGTTCAAAGAAAAGACACAAAATAATTACTAATAAACTATTTCATGTGGTCTAATAAATCCTTGGATTAATTTTCATATTTAGAAAGACATTTCTAAGATTAGAACCCATAAGTTTTCTAGAAAGTACTCTTTTTGGAATGATTTGACAATGTTGATTATTCTTGTACTGTTCAGAGAAATAACAAATATATAAATCTTGCTCTTTAAACCAATCAGTTGAGCAGGCACTGTGATATCCTTTTACTCATAGAATATGATGTACTTCAAATCACTTTAAGCATTTTCCTAAGGACAAGAATTGCTTTCACTGTTTTCCATAAGAAAACGTAAAATGGCATAAACTGAGTAATATTTGTTGGGTTTTTATAGTGTTTAGCTATGAAAAGCACTTGGCAGTATGAATTAAAAGCGGCTGATGGTTCTTCAAAAGGACAGTCTATTAGAACCCTTACTTCAAATAATTATGGAATTTCTCAAATGAAGTCAGTTTCAAGAATAAAAATTCCAATTAATAACCAATCCCTTTTGAGTAGGCTTTTTGCCTTTTCTGTCAGAAAGCATCATCTACTCTTGTTCTCCAGTCTTACAGACAAGCTCTGAATTTTCCCTGGCCAACATTTCTCTGTAATGTTAATATGGCTAATAAGTCATAGAATCTAAATTGGGGATTCATAACACATTTGGGGAAAAATTCTGGGTTTATAAAATAATAAATCTCCCCCCCACATTCTTTCTTTAATGTAAATAATCAATTAATAATTCGCCACCACTGCAGGTATGCATATTTTGATGCACACAAAGTACTTTTTTTCAATTTTATTTTATTTCATTCTTTATGTAGAGCTGTTTCTACATAGGTTTGTTCTTGGCTGCACCAGAGAAAAGGAAGGTTGAGAGGACATAGTAGTATTTGATAAAGAAAATACATGTCTGAACAAGCGCTGTAGAGGAAAGGATTAGTAATTCAGAAGATGGTATTTCAGGCTTTAAGAAGGCTAAAGAATAACATAACAAGGAAATATTTTATCTCCTTGAGAAAGTTGACAATCTGGAGAATCACCACAAAAGATCAAACATGAAAATAATTGGCCTTCCAGAGTATGCTTAAGGGTCTGACTATATACAGTGCATTCACTCTTTTCTTAAAGATATGTCTGCAAGACACAATTCACATTTTCCAAGTTACAGAAAAAGCTCACCGACCCTGGAAATGGTAAGAAAGCAAGATCACTTCACGCGAAATGCTTTAGTTATTGAGATAGGAGATATGTATTAAAAATACCCTGTGGGTGCAGGGAAATTCTATGAGGAAAAAATAAGGAGACAAGCCTAAAATTGAAATGTCTAGAGGGTAAAGAAATCTTTAAGTCTATAAAAGTTGAGTACTCTGACATGCCTGGTAATACCTGCCTGCAGTGAGAATGGACTATGAAGGTCTGAAGCTTTTTTCATTTACCAGAAATACAAATGAACGGAAGGTTAACTAAAGAATTATTATTTAAGGCCAGATTCACTCCCCTTTTTAAACTCCGTGGAAGGATTGTGTGGATATGAAAAACATAACCCACCCACCCCCCACCCCAGGCAATTCATTCTTGTCCTATTTTATTGCATTCTCCCAATAGGAAAACTGTTGGATCCCTGGAGACTCTAGGGCTCCCTCAGATATTGCTGAATTGTAGGATTTTCATCAGGTTTTCATTAGATAAGTGTAAATATTGCAAGATCTTTATTTAATTTCTCTTCTAAACAGGAATGTCCTCTGCTGGTCCTGTAAAATTGATTTTTCTACCCTGAGGACGAGGATAGTATTAATTTTGCCTGTATGCCTAAAGCAAGACCTTGAACCAATTCTGCCCAAGTTCTTTCATGTTTTATTGGGTAGGTTGTTTGCTAAGCTGGTTGGACGTGGAAATGTTTTGATTGTTTGGACTCTTGATTAGACTTTTGTTGAGTCTGGCTGTATAGCTGTATAAGTACCTTTAGCACACACAACAGGGACTAAACTTTTAAAAATGTGGAGCTCCCACTTTTGTCCTTGAGCAAAGTGATTACTCTCTCAAACTGCTGAACGTCCAGCAGCTCTAAGTAGAACAATGGATGGTCAAAGTTCAGGGGCTCTTGAAGAAATCTGATTGTTTCATTCATCTGCTTGAGTGGGCATTTGCTAAAGGTTGATTTCTCTGTGACCATGACCTCATCAGTTTTTAGTGTGGTGAGTCCATGGGAAACTTTCACCCTTAAAAAATCGTATCTTGATCTCTCTACTCAGTCAAAAGTCATATTAATGTCAGCAATAATTGATCGCAAAGTAAAGCAAGCAGACTGAAGCTCAGAGAGAACTTTTTGGACAACTGTGTCCACAAAAGTGCTCTACTATTTTGCAACTGATGTGCAAATCACTCCTATTTAGTTAAGATTTCTTCACATGTAAAATGGTTTTATGCTAAGTGTCAAGTAACTTTTTGCATTAAACAAATCTAACTCTTTTGATGGAAAGCTTGTTAGAAACAGTGTTCTTTGAAAAGGAACCACTATGTGACTGCAGAAACTAGCTTGGAGCCACACAGAACAGAAGCAGGAGTGAACAGTGATTAAAATGATACCAACAGGTAGGTTCTTATATGTGCCTGTCCCCACCCTATTGCCTTCATTCTTACAAGAACAGAAGAAAACTGAAGCAGACAAACGTTATGGCTTGAAAAACCTTTTCGTGCTGACAGAAGGTGCATTCTGTCCATGCATGAGTTAATATAGCCTCTAATACTGGAGGTGTGTCTTAAAAAAAAGTCTAATGCATGTTGAAATCAATGCATTGCACTGACTGCATGGCATTTTGGGTCAGCACCATAACAATTTCTACTTTAACTGATATACAGGTCAGAGAGCTGTGATTTAAATTGCATGCTAGAAAACTGACCGGAATGTTCTGCTATAGGGCAATAAAAGATATTGATGAAATGGTATTAAATACACACATTTATTTTGTCCGGAGGAAAAAATGTGATCTAAATAGTATTAAAATATTTTATCAAATTGTAGCTGCTCTAGGAAAGAATATGCCATTATTTATTTATGTTACAGTATACTTTTAAGGCAGTTTCAATAAACTCAAAACATTTTGTTAAAATAGAAATGTAAAACCTAATGAAACTGTGCCTTCTTTTGAATTGAAAGGAGTGTCTTGAAAACAGTGGGGAAATAAAATAATGCTGAAATTTTTCATTGCTCAAGAGATTATTATCTTTTGTCGATAATGATATAAAAAAGGTGCATTTAAATAATTGGCATATGTTGTGGTTTTACATAGCTTTGAATAATTAACATCTGTTGCACTGATTAGACGCTACAGATCTTTAGCCTGTCTCTCTAGAATCACCTTTGAAATGTCATATACTATCTTATTTTGTTGCAGACTGGGAAAATAAGAATCTGCTATAGTGTTGACACATAATACCAAATAAGTGAGTCTACTAAAAAGGCAATGTCCACCTACACATAGCAAAGAATGAGATAACTGGTGGGGAAACTGGTGCTGCATGTGATGAGCTAATATTAACAGCTCAAACATTTTGAAGAAAAAGTTAGTTACTGGTACCCGAATAAACTTGTATTCTCACTGAAGTTTATATGGTTAAAACAAAAAGGGCATGACATTGTGTCCCTCTCAATCATTGTGTAGTTGCAAAGATATCCAAATAACAGTGTGTTAATGATACAGGTTTTGTTCATTTGGGAAGGAAATTAACTATGCTAACTAAAAGAAACCAAGTTTATACAGGCATAATCATGTCCATGATAGGGGTGCATTGGTTAAAAAATACAAATAGTTATATACTGCTAATTGAAAGAGTTTTTTGTTTTCCAGAATCTACCTGTGATTCTCTAAGGTGGCATCCATTTCTGGCTCCAGTGGGAGGGAATTGCATTTTACCCATTTGAAAGCTGTATGCATGTAATGGTGGAAGTACATACCTTAGAACTTCTTGGATTGTATCTATTTTTCAGAACAGACAATACAATATTTTGTTGTATTAAACCAGTAATATCTATTTCTGTAACATTATCTCACCTCCATGGACATCAGTAGTCATTTAATTGGTTGATTAATGCCTCTCTAGGGAAGAAAAGCAGTAGTTTTTCCTGTGTTGCAAAAGTCACAAGGGCTTTGTGTGTGGAGGTGTCTCAAATTGTTGAGTTAATAACAAATAACCTCCATTCTGATGTTGTATAGCAGGTAGAGTTGTGAGTCAATTTAGCAAATAGCACAAGCAGAAATCTCATAACTGATTCTGAATTTTTGCATGAAAATAATGTCCTCATTAGCATTTGGACCATCTAGCATACAGATGCTAATCCTGAAATATCTTTCACAGTGTTTGCCTCATATTTGGGTTCTACTAAACAGTAAATCCAATGAATTCATTATGTTTAGACAGTGGAGCTTTTTAGATTTGGTATATCCAATTACCAAAGAGAATGTAGTTGGGAAAACATTCTATTAAAAAAATAAAAGGCTGTTATATTATGTTACTTCATGTCATGGCACCATCTGTAATATCACAGCATTCCGTGCAAAGAAACCATTCTCAAACCACATTAGTAGCTTGGCTTATCCATGTCTCTGTGCTGAGAAAGCCAAGAAATAGAGAAAAGCTGTGTCTCTGATGAAACTGCCTTATGTCTAATTAACTGTGGATAACAAATAAGTTTCTAATATTGACAGTTCTACATAAACTTGAGGGCAGTTGGCAAGAGTGTTCAGATCATCTCAAGAGAAAAAAGGAATATGTGTATCAAGATGGTCACTTAGCAAGCTAGTAGCCAAACTGTAAGGCTGTGTGAAAACTGACATTTTGAAATACACCCAGGAAACAAAAAAAGGAAAAAAAGAAGGAAGAGGAGGACTGTGTGGGAAACATGTATATGACCTTTGCAGAAGATGATCCTCAGAAAGCATACGTCTACATTGCCTTTTAGCTGAAAATCTTTAATACCATTGTTTTTAGGGATTGAATTTTAGGGAGTAGGGTGCAGCAAACTGGGAGAGATTTTCAGTCAGATTTAATTATGTGGTTGCAATATGACTGTTCTCCAACTGCAACAATCCTCATCATCTATCTCAACCAAGAAGGAAAATTCTTTTTGCTACAATTGTCACTTAGAATAAAAGAGGAGACAGAGACCAAATGATGCTCTGTTTCTGGAAGAAGACGTACTCACCAATTAAAGTGTACCCCTAGTTGTTTGTACTAGAACATTTGCAATGCTTCTTGTTTTAAGTACAAGTTTTACAGCTAATTTACAGCTAATTACAAGGGTATGAGAAATATGTTCTTAATTAAGCTTTGTGTGATGTCTTTCCAGTGCTGATTTATAGTGTATACTTGGGTCTGGGAGACTCGTTATTTATCAGAGGGTGTAGCACTAATGAAAAAAAAAAATAAATTGGCTATACTCTTAGTAAAAATCAAGTGGCTACAGCCTGGCTGTGAATGACAGCACCATGATTTTGCAGCCATGTTCAGGTATGTGACTTATACTGAGGCCTCTTTGGCTAGGAGAGACAAGCATCCCTACCTAACAGCACCACTCTGTTACTTTCTTTACGTAAGGACTGGGAAGCAGGACAGAACCAGCCTGCTAAACAGGGAGTTCCTACCTCTGCAGTCTGGGCAAGGAGAGAAAGGGAATTCAATGCCTGTATCTCTTTGTCTCTCTTCTGTTAATGCATTTCTGAAGGTTGATTATTTTACTCTATATGTACCCATCCTGGAAAAGGACCAAACATATATGGGTGCTGCGCAATCTCTGTTTTCATTCACGCATGACAGCTTAGCTTCCACTGCTTGCTGAACTGGGGCTTTATAAGACAAAGGAAAAACTCTCTTGTCCTTCTGAGGCTTGTCTAAATAAATTGTTGATATTTCTCACCTGCACAGTAGACCTAAGACAAAAACTTGCTAGTGCTAAGAAAAGGAACTTGTGACTGTTGAGAGACTATCATGGGTCTCCCATGGGTCATGACAGATACCACCATGTCATATGTTTACAACGAGGATGGGCCAAACAAATTAAATATGACTAGGCTGTCTTTCACACATCTCTACCTTGCAGTTTCTGGAGTAGATATAAAATGGGGTAAAAGAAGGACAGAAGGTCGAGTCAGATGTAAATATAATTTATCATGTGGCTTTTTTGTCATGTATATTAATCATGTAATTGCTGCAAAAAAATTGCTTTCTACTTTGATTGTCTAAGGGGTTAAAATTTCCTTTTGTTTTGCTTATTTGTAGCCTTATTTTTCATCTAGAATGCAATGATTTTCAAACTATCCGTTCTTTTCTGGGGTATTTTCATGAAATTGGAATTCTGTATTGTTCTTTGTTCTGAGAAGTCGTCTTTTGAGCATTAAATTGTTCTTCTTCATCCTAGGTCCCATTCTCTCGTGATCTCATGTAAGGACTAATTTAGTAACACAGTGGTTAAAATGTTTCTCACCTTGAAACTGGTAGTTTAAAAAAATCTTTTATTTGATTTCTCCCTCATTGATCATCCTGTAGTATATTTACATTTTGTTGCAAATATTATTCCTCTATGAATATTTTGACAGGAAGCAAATATTTTCTGCTTGAATTAAGCACGTTGCAAACAAAAAAGTTCAGTATACATTTAATTCATTTATTTATTTTCATAAAGTATTGTTCTACTCTCTGCCTAACTCTGTACAGTCAATGAGTAAGATAATAATCCACATCAGGAAGTTTATTGGATTGTGCTTAAAGTGTATCAAAGATATTGTTTCAACTCAAAATTCTGTAACAGTAGACGTTCTGTCACACTATTTCCATATTACATTATAATTTCTATGCATAAATACATTCAATTTTCTTTTCTTCTTGTAGACACCCTGTGCTGGTTTCGATTGGGATAGAGTTAATTTTTTTCCATAGTAGCTTGCATGGGGCTATGTTTTGGATTTGTGCTGAGACAGTGTTGATAATACAGGGATGGTTTTGCTATGGCTGAGCAGGGCTGGTACAGAGCCAAGGGCTTTCCTGCTCCTCACCCCACCCTGCCAGCGAGTGGGCTGGGGGGGCACAAGGAGCTGGGAGGGGACACAGTCAGGACAGCTGACCCAAGGAATATCCCATACCATATGGCGTTGTGCTCAGCATATAAAGCTGGGGGGAAGAAGAAGGAAGGGGAGGATATTCGGAGTTATGGCATTTGTCTTCCCAAGTAACCTTCACATGTGATGGAGTCCTGCTCTCCTGGGGATGGCTGAGCACCTGCCTGCCCATGGGACGTAGTGAAAAATGCCTTCTTTTGCTTTGCTTGCGTGCACAGCTTTTGCTTTACCTATTAAACTGTCTTCATCTCAACCTACAAACTCTTAAGATTCTCTCCCCATCCCACTGGGGTGGAGCAAGCAGCTGTGTGGGGCTTAGTTGCTGGCTGGGGTTAAACCACAACAGACCCACATACATTTCCAAATACTAATGCTTTGCCTTTTATGAGGCAATATTTTTTGCTGCATTTTGTTAGTTCTGGTATTATGAGGCATCTAGTCTTCCAGTGTACAAATTTCTGCAGGGATATTTTTCTTTATCACAGTAGTTTGTCAAGAAATAGTAAAGCCTCAGGGGGAGAAATCTTGAAACAGTGCAGGTAGACCACTGCCAAGTGAAGAATTTGGAAGAAAGTAGGGAAAGACAGGTAGACAGACTTGATAGCACATGGAACAGGCATTTGAGACGGAGGGGGAAAGAGACACTGTTTCACTACAAAAACAGTGTATCTAAGAGCTCAAACTTACAGGACAGCTCTTTTATTATCAAAACTATGCTTATAATCATAAACAATGGGAAATGGGAAAGTGCTGGGAAAAAGCCCCATTGTAGTTCATTAGAAAACTGCTGTACCAAGGTCTGGGCATTCCATATTGGAATAAAAATTCCATTTTTATTGAACATAATGTTTCCTGAGTTATAAAAATCTGTATAATTGGCTATAAGCATTAATGCATTCATGGGGCTCAAGAAAATCTGTTTCTGAAAATTTGCTCATGGACTTCATGAAAGTGGATTTACTTTCATTGGGCTTTACGCACTGTCACGGCTGGAGGAATAAATTCTTAGTCTTCCTCACACGAACTCTGTACAAGAGATTTTAAATTAAGTGGATTCTGTCATAAAAGCAAAGAACAGTTTGGAGAATATTGGAAAAGGGTTATACAACCTTTACACCATTTCTGAGACAGCTGTAAAAGCATCTCCTATCCCATCTATCAGCACTCTGCAAGATGGGGCAAATTACAGGTTTTACAGCTGGAATTTTTATGCAGTATTTGTCACAAAGTTAGCACTGGGATAGCAAGTCCGTGGCTGTGACTATTCTGTGTGTCCATGTTCACAGAGCAAATGAATCCCCAAGCAAAAGCTATAAGAGGAAGGGCTACGGAACCAGTTTGTGGCTAGGAAAGTGGAGCTTCTGCCGTAGAGTGGAGCATCAGGGACGGCATTCTGCTTTTGCTGTTTCTCTCTGGCAAGCCAAAGCATGAGCATGGTGAGCTGAGATGGAGTGGGAGGCACAGCATCAAGGCCAGAGAGAAAAGGCAGAACACTGACTTTGCTAAATAAACCATAGGAGGTCTGAAATAAGGAGCCACACTTCAGGAGGTGACTAATGTGGTTTTTTTCTGAATCTGACAGGATTGACTGTTCAGTCCTCTTGCTGTTTTGGTCTCTTTAAAAATTAACAACTATGAGTAGAAATAGATGAAAGACTGCAGCAAGCAGTTTCCTAGTTTCAAACAGGCACATTCACAGGTACCTTTTTACTTCTTTTCAGCTGAGGAAATATTGCTGATTCTCTTTAGATATAAATTGGTTTAAGTTATATTTGTGGACCAAAAGGGGGCTTTTACTTTTATTTAGGTTCCCAGATAGTGTTTATCCTATGTATGGATGTCAAAAGAAATTTTGTGAAAAACCAGGGCTGTGGGAATCAGCATCTGGTTTTATTTGATCACCTAACGATAGGTGGTCTTACAAATATGGAGTAGAAAGGTCTAGATGAGCTCATGGAGACATAAAAAGGCTATGAAAACAAGAAATTCTAGAGATTTGGTGTAATATCAGGACCATGCTTTTTACCTACTATTCTTTGCAGCAACTAGTACAGTGGGCAAGACCTTTTAAATCTTTTGGTTGTGCAAATAGTAATAGTGAACTAAGAGCCTTTTAAGATCAGGGATGGTGCCTCTTCACTGTCTCTCAAGAAATACTGTGAAAGAAGGGACAGCAGCAGTGGAGCCACCTATCCTCTTAGGTGGTACACAGGAATGCAAAAACCCTCTAATGATCTCATGGACACATTAGTATAGCTCTCCTATAGCTGGTTTTGCCAGATATTTTTCAGCTTTGTAGTTTAAAAGGCATTAAATGGTTTATGAGGATCCTGAAGGTCTTTCATAATGTGCTCTTGGATAGCAGTAATCACTAGCGTAGATAATAGGTTTCTACAAGCAGAGAATTTGGATCCTGAGAAAACGATTTCACTTCCCATATATCCTTTAAAAGCTGAGGGAGAAAATGATCTTTAATCTTTACACTTTTTTACTTAATCTTTCAGAGTTTCCTTTTCAAAATTCCCTGCTTTTTAAGCGTTAGTCTCCCTACAGAGGATATTATTCCTTTTTATCGTGATATGAATACAGCTACAAATAATGTGTCATTTGATAGAATTCCTGAAATATTTCTATCTCTAATAACACGTAAGACAGAGTTCCTTTGGAAGACAAAGACAGGAGCGTTTATTTTCTCTTTATGTTTGCATATAAAGGTTTTATTGACAGTTTGAGTTTTTTAATTCAAATGTTTGTATTCAGCAGCTTGCTTTCTGAGTCTGTGCAACGATGCAGTGTGAATTGTAATGAAGGAATTGCTAAACTGAATAAATCTTTGGGTCACAAATACAAAAGTAATGACCTAAAACCCCACTGTACATGTTGCACAGTATGAGTTAATACGAGTTAGAAAGTAAGCATGCTTGTGCTCTGAGCATCTTAGGCTTTTCAGTCAACTGAACTGGTAGACACCGACACAGACGGTGATTATGGCATTATTTAAATCTGACATAAATTCAGTCCTGTCTTTCCAATTGCCACGGCTACATGATCTCCCTGACTGCATTGCGCTGACACTAGCACTCATGCGGCTGCTTGGTGAGCTATGTCAGTCCTCCCAAGGGATGGGAATGGGATGCTTGTTTGGATGTCTGGATGGCTGCTCCTCTTCAGCAGCATCCTGGGCTAACGTCAGATTTAAAGTGGATATGTAACCATGGCCTCATGATCTTAGGGCCAAGGATCTGTAAGTCAATTACCAAATAAGTTATTTCACAGTTCATTTTGCTGTGTTCATTTGCAAACAGAGGAAAAATCTTCAGCCAAGTGGAATTTCCTGTTTTAATCAGGTTTCCATGTGGCTGTACTACAGGACGTGTCTCTGTAGTAAGTACGTAGAAACACCAGACCCAGCTATATTGGCCATGGTAAGGCTGTGAAAACAGCTATTCACTGTTTAAGTGTTATTTTTTGCAGATATTTACATAATTTTTGCTTAACTTTATTTGGTGGGTAAAGTGAAAAAATTTTTTTTGCATGCTCAGCTGTTAAACTCCAGTTCCTCTGTCCTGCAAAGTTATTTAAATTATTCACAGTTTCATAGATCTGAAAATCAGAAGGGACTGTTAGAATCTTGTAGTCTGACCTTCCACATAACACAGGCCAGATCCAGATTTCCCATACTAATTCCAATATTGTCCCTACAACTAACGCAGTGTAGGAAGCTATTCTGATTTAGTTTGCACTTGTATTTTCAGTATTTGAAGGGCATGTCTAAAGTCAAACTGTGTTGGATAAATGTTTTTTTCCTGCCTCATCCTTTTAAAGTGCTGGGACTACTTATGTGGAGCTTTTTTAGTTCAGTTTGGTTTTCATTTGTTCTTACTGTCATACACTTTATCTTGTAATGGTAAGGCCAGATGCACATGATTTTAGGTTCTTCATTTCCGTCAAATTTGAAGATTGGTAGCTAAATTATACATTTGTAGGTCTGATCTTATTTTCTCTCTCAGAAACATAATTTTACTAAAATATTTCTTAGTGCTTAGCCTGGAAAAAAATATGTTCATGTTCAGCCTTAGCTCTGACTTTCAGTGTGAGGTTGAGGCCACAGAAATCTACTCCAAGACGGACTCAGAGAAAAACAATTACAGTCTCAGCCATTGCCTCAGAAGTCAATAGCTTTCCTGTACTTTAATTGCCTTGGTAGTTAGGAAGAAACATGAAGTTTTGGCTAATCTAGTTGTACCTGAGCATCTTGGTTTGGAAGGGCTACACTAAACTGACATTGTTTTCATCAGTGATATAAGCATTAACAGGTATCCATCTTTTAGAAAAAAAGACATCAAGTTTTTTATGAAACTGAAATCATTTTGATTGAGTTGCTTTGGCCATTTTAATGAAAAATCATAATTTGTGAAGATAGAACATACTTGTATATGTGTGCTAGAAATGGGGCAGGGATTTAGTGGGAGAAAACACAGTTTTAGTGGTTTAGATGGCTTCATAATTTGAAAGACATTTGGTGGCTTTGATACTACCATCGAAATTCAACATCTTATCAGCAAACATGACTATAATTCATTGGAGACAAAAATTCAGAAGACGGGTCTTAACATCAGTCAGCCACCAACTGCTGAAATGGCAAAGAAGCCTGTCATTAATTCTGTAAGTGCTGCCTGTCACAGTCATATTAGAGAGACAGCTATAAAATAAGTGCTGTATTAAGCTAAAAAAACCTGTGAGGACAAATTACATTGCAAAGGTGAAATAAATCCACAGCTCAAATATTTTAGAGAATGACAATTAAGATAACAACCCCAACTGTAATGCATCTTAGGTATATGGCAAACTTTGGACTGCAAGCTGAAGCCATGCAGAAGAATATGGTAGAACTGACTTATTTTTCTACTAGCTATATCTTTTTCTTGCAAGGATACATAGCAATCATGATGCTTTTCTGATTGTTTATGTTTGCCTCATATTCTTGTTCTCCATTCTTTTGTTTCTCTCCTCCTCCCCTTTCTGATATGTTAACTCTTTAATTACTGAATTTTCAATTATCATAAGTCTTTCATTGTAAGTTCCTGAGGTTTTAATATGAGTCCAGCCTCTTTGTTGCAAAAGGAGAAACTGGATTAAGTATTACAGAAGACAAGTATTGCTGCCATAGTTAAAATGGCAGGTAGTACAAAACGTAATCTCAACCTGTCTATTAATCTGGATTAGTGTCTGAGAGGGAATTTAAATCTCATCTGTTTGAAAGGTAGTAGAATTATTAGTGACATTTCTGAATAATTTTTCATGAGGTCAAAACTATTCAGTATTTTCTTTGTAAAACTGTAGCACAAAGAAGTATTAAAGCTACAGTGAGCACAAATACACAACACGTGCAGAGGAAGATCCATCATTTTGTAAAAAGGGTTGGATAACTTTGAAAAATGGAGTGATGAAATAGGTTAAAATGCAGTAATGCATGAGCATCTTGTACATGGGAGAGTAATGACTATTTCTTCTAGAGAAGAAGGCTTTTCAGTTGCAAATGGTTCAGTAGATCAAGGAGATCATTTTGATGATAGAAAGACCAGAGTTGCCAGTATGGTATAGTTGTTGGAACACTGCATATAATTTTGACATGTGTTAGGGAAGGTGTTTCCGGGTGAAACAGGTAATTATCAATATTGTTGCTTAGGAGCCTGCTAAGACCTCATCATTCAAGTTACACAGCTTCAAAAAAGAATTAGTATTGCAATGGGTCCAGAGAAAAGCTGGGCTGATAGAATAGAAAAGAGGAGGAAACTGAAAGAGGAAAATTCTAGAAAGACAGAGAGGGCTCATCCATCCTGCACAGTGAAGCATAATAGGAGGGTTGTATGTGTTTTGCAACTAACTAGATGCCCAGAAATTCCAGGATCTTGTGGGATCAACACGTCTAGGTAAAATTTATAGCTCATGCACAAGAAGTCCAGTATGTTTTGATCCACCTGTGTGAGATGACGCATTGCCACGTTTGTACCATTCAGCATATTTACATACCTTATGTGAAATTCTGGACAGAAATGTGGTGATCCTGGTTTTGCTCCAGACCAGTAGTGTTTTTTTCCCCCCCCTGCTTTTTATCAAAGTACCTACAAACTGTGTACAAGAACAAATTATATCTTGATATTACCTCCAAGAAGAAAAATATATAAATGAAATGAGATATGAATGAAAATGGGACCTTTTCAAGTGAACCTTTGAATTCCACCCCAGGGTTATCTTTGTTATCATCAAAGAGAAAAAAGGTCCACTTTCTTCTTTCATTTTCTTTAACAGTAGAATATCAAATTATAGATCTCTTTGGAAAAATTATATCAGAGCATCTAATTTTAACAAGCTTTGAAATTTACGCTCTTTTTCTGTGGTAGACATTAAGGCTTTTTGGCATTTCATTAGTAAATAAGTTTTTGTTATAAATTACTGTGCAGTCACTGTTTAGTCTAGGGACAGTAATTATATTCTGTTATAAATACCATATGTTCGCTATTTAACCTATACCTCCAGTAACCTGCATCTTAGAAATTACTGTGCTTGAAGATTAATTCAGTGGTAAACCATGCCATATTACAAGAGAAGACCATGGGGTATATTGGGGTATGAAAAGCAAGAAACAGAAGACTGGGGTAAATTGATCTATCTGCATACAGAAGTATTTGATATGCTGCTAACTTACATATAACTTTTGAACCATTCAGGTGAAAATATAGCACTTTATCTGAACTACTATAGCATGGATTTTCATTCTTCACAATATGCTGTAAACACAGACATCAATCATGTAATCCTATATGATTTTTCAAATTATATTCTTTTTTGAGTCAACAGAAAATACTGCTGATGTAAAATTAAACTCATGGATAGTTAAACTTAGGGTTAAGTTTCATTTGCCTTACCCATTCAGGTTTCTGTGGCTTTCTGAAATCTCATTCTTTCAAAGAAATTCAACTTCAAAGAAGTATGGGGATAGCTCAGAGAGAAAATGACTTCTCTATGCATTGAAAACCTAAGATTTACAAAAAGGATTTTATATCTAAAACTCTGACAAAAATAACTCCCAGAATTTTCACAAATTCCTGATTAAAAGAATTGTATGAATCAGTTTTTGGTTGTAATGGGAAGTTTTGCTTCAATATCAAGTTGTAAATGACTTTTCTGAGTGTACATTAACTAATTTTTTTAACAAAATATTGGAATCATAATAAAAAAATAGAAGCATCTTATTTCTAGCATTTTCCAACAGTCTACATGTCCAAGTTACTTTAAGCAGAAATTTAAAGAGCTTTAAAGGATAACAGGCTTTTGTAACGTGTAGTTATGAGGAAGCATAAGATAGGGGAGTAGCAATATGGATCTTGACTTGATAAGCCATAACCCGACTAATACAGACTACTGCTGAACTTTGTCAATTAAGCTATTTTCAATAGGAAAGCAAAGTAAGAAAAAAAGGTACCAGAATATTTCACTGAAGTGAGAAGCCAGATTAATGGAAAAGATACTACTTGGGTTCCATTCAGAATAGCTGATAAACTAGCGTGCTCAAAGTGGAGCAAACAGCTGTGGAAACTGGGAATGGAGGGATCTTCTCATGTACTGAAAATTCCCTTGCGTTTACCAGTGTGCAGGGTCTGTACTGGTTCAGCTTTCGCTTCTGAGTTCATGCAGTTCATGACATATATGATGGAAATTGACAGGAAGATTTGTATCTCACCTTTAGTTTTGTTGGCTACCAGTTTCCCATCCTGCAGCATAACAAAAAGTATCTGTAATTAGCTAAAACCTTAAATTATAGCTTTGAGGTAATCTTGTATACAATATAAATATTTCTTAAAGTATTTTTCTAAAAAGTACTGTTCCTTCCTAATGCTGAAGACCTGAAGATAAATTTTATATATCCAGTGAGGTATGGGAAATTAATTTTTACAGCAATATTTTACAATGAATAGTATTAACTAATTTATCACAATTTTTGCTGCTATTTCTTCACCTCAGATTTTACATTCCCTGGAAAGTACATAACAAAATCATTTTTCTGCGTTTAAATAAGGTGTTTGGTTGACTGGTAAATTTTCCAGTATTTATATATCAATAGTCCAATGTAAATTTAAAATTTACCATGTTGAAAGCAAATGTTAGTCACACTTTAAATTTGTATTCATTATGCCATGGTCTCATAAATTGTAATGGGTCAGAACATTTATTATTAGAAGTTCTACACACAACAAATCCTAGTAATATTGTGGCTATTTAACATATATCAACAGACAGTTTTGTTATTATAATTAAGCTGGGAATTTTAGCAAGCTGTTTGCCAGATGAACTCGTTAACAGTTCATACCAAGATTACCTGGATGCTTCAACATACATTCATAATTTATTAGCTTTGTTATAAACTATTTACAAATTGATTCTCAGCATCAAATGAAATCTAAATATTTCAGAATTCAGGAAGAAAAGCAAGAAACGGCAATATATCCTGCTGTCTTCCTTTAAGAAGCTGGTCAGTGAGAGAACTTTATTAGTAACTTTTCATGGGTCTGCAAACCTTTCCCACAGAGGGAGAGCTCTGGCGTCTTAGGCAAGAGGTTTTCTTGCTGTTAGAGACTGGTTGCCCATCTCTTCCACGTGAGAGCTTTGGTTTCTTCTCCGTGCTGAACTGCTTTGACTCCTCCCCAGGGGTTTTGCCAGACCAAAGTCCATCCTCTTCCTGCCTCCTGATTCACATGGAAGTTAATTCTGGATGTAGAGTTTGGTGTTAAATTCCACCGGCTTCTTTATATTCAGAACACTTCATGTTACAGTTTCTGCCACTGACAGCAGATACTGAACTATTTGAACTTCTCCACTGTGAACGAACAGGGACAATTCTTTACTGTTGAACTTAAATGTCAGTATTTTGAAGCTCATCACCATTTCAGAAAGGAATGAATCAAGAATCAGTCTGAGCAAATTGTGTCATCACTTATGCATAATGTGACATGTGTCCCCCAGTCTCATTTAATGCTGTTTTGTTGCTCGCATTACACTTTCAGTTTCAATGTCATTTTGAGTGATTTATTTTGTTGAGGTAGTTCTGAAATTCAACTGGTTCGTGTGCAAATTTGTAGCCACTTATTCATAAAAAGCATTGTTTTTTCCCAGGTGAAAAATATGTCTTGTAGCTTTGAAACCACTTACTTAAACTCAGTTAAGAGGAAAAAGTTCTGATTTGTATTTTAATTAATATTGCGCAGAAGAATTTACTGGAAACACTTGTATAAAACACAGAAAACAAGATGTATCTTCAGAATAACAGGGCTCATATTTACACTTCCACATAATCTGTTATTTATAAACATTTATAATGGCAATTTTAGTAAGCAAATATTAAATTTAGTGGTAAATATTAAACAGTTTGGATATGATATTCATCTCAGTTTCATGCAATTTCCATTGATGCTTTGCTTGCTGAATTACAGAAATATTTCCATGAGCATAATTTTGCATAATCTGGTGATTAATAGTGGATTTTCTATTTTAATGTGGCAAAAATTCTTTACAGTCTAAGTTAGTGTCAGAATTTATAGAGACTGAACTGAATGTGTATTACAACAGTGACTTGAGTTAACGCGATAAGCCCATAAATACAATGACTTGTTAGGGCAAAGGATGCTTCTGAGTAGGCTTTTAATGAAAAAGATGTATACTTATGATAGCACTCCTATGTTAGCACTTCCATGACTGAATTTCATGAGTATTTTTTACTTCAAAGACATCTAAAAATGTTTGACTGTGTAATAAAGTCATACTTGTAGGGCTTCTCTATTGCATTCATTCTTCTGGGTAAAATGCACTGCTGTCTGAAGCTACTGAAATTTTGTTTGCTTTGATTTGTTTCATCTTGTAAAGGATGAAACATCAAATTTGGTGCATAATGTGAAAGTTTATGAATCAATGTACTATATGCAGTATGGCCTCAGGAATACTTGGCCAATTAGAGTATTGTTTTTCCTTTTATTTATGTGTTTCTTCCCTATTACAGACTGTTAAGGAATGAAATCAGTCATGACATATGCTGTGATAACTCTTATTTAAATTACTTTCTTTTAGAGGGTTAAAAGTAAAATTTTGCTTGTTTTGGTTTTAACTGTAGTGCCAAAGTTAGCACCTTGGTATCTCCTTCCATAACACACATTGTGTGAAACTTTCTTGTTGAGCCTTTTGAGAATTTTGCATCTTCATTTACCAAGTCATTTTTATTGATGGTAACTGCGCTGCTCTTTCTCTCTGTAGCTGTACTGAAGACACTATAGCTTACCTGTTAAAGCTGTTCCTGCTGCTTCCTTCCTTCCCTAGTGAAATTGGGATAATGACTCTACCCTACATAGCTGACACATGACTTCTAATTATGTCTCCTGTGACCTTTATTCTTTCTTCTCCTACCTATGGACGTGTGTCTGTCAGAGCAAAACAGAATCTGTAATTTTAAATGAAGCCTTGATTTTTGATTAAAGGAGTAAGAGAAATTTATGTTGAAAAATCATACCTTTAGCCCAGTAACGCTGATGACAGGGGACATGAGGGAGTTAGCTTTCAGCCAGCTAACAGGTGAGTGTTTACCCCCACTGCAGTTGCTATTTACATCTCGCTCTCCTTGGCTTTGGGCATTTTCCATAACCTCCCTTTGCTACAGTCTCTGATGAGTGACAAGGGAAACATACAGTACTTCCAGACCTGATGTTTCTGTCTGTCTCTTCATGGGCATGAGTAAGCCTTCTATCCAATTAGGTCAGAACCGGAGTTAGGAGCTTGAAGAGCCACTGAATTCAGACACTATTCAAGCATCTACTTGAACAGCTTTACACTATCTCTTCACAATAACAGTATCTGCAAGCAGATCAAAATCGGTTGGTTTTTATGTTTGCTACTGCCTTCATCTGCACAGCAGGTTAACAACTTCTTATTGCAAATGTTAATGATGCATTATTTGATGTAAACTCATAAGTGTCTAGGTCACTTTTTTTTTTTTTTACACACACCCCACCCCAACCAACAGCAGCATACCCATGCTGTAGAAAGTATTGGCACGAAGTG